>CM069857.1:39679609-40094609 GCA_036172795.1 Pelodytes ibericus
ATATATGACTGACTGGATGTGTGTGTGTGTGTGTATAAATATGTGACTGACTGGATGTGTGTGTGTGTGTGTGTGTGTGTGTGTATATATATGTGACTTTCTGGATGTTTGTGTGTGTGTGGGTGTTTTGTATGTATATGTAGAAAAACAAGGTGTAACAGGTTTTGCGTTCAGAAGTGGGGGGTGCACGGAGAGGACTTTCACCCTAGTCCTCCAAATCAGAATAAAGTATCTTTTATTCTGTATGTATATGTGACAGACTATGTGTCTGTGTGTGACTGCGTGTGTTTGTGTTTATGTGCCATTGTCTGGCTCCTAGATTTTTTTAGCTGGCTCCTAAAACTCAGATGAATTTGTCAAGCCCTGGATTATAGAACATTAATATAAATTCTATTGCATCTGGGGCTCCACAATGTGAGTAAAAGGTGTATTGAGTTGCCACCTGGCCGGTATTTTACCGGCAGGCCGGTTAAAAATTGGCATCAGGCCCATGTTATGTCTATAGAGACGGTACCAAGGCCGGTATTTTTCTGAAGAAAAGGTGGCAACCCTAAAGGTGCATGTTTTTGTTTCAAAAACTCCTGTAGTATTTTTTTGTTGAAAAGGTGGCAACCCTAAGTGTTCGTGATATTTGGAGGCTATGCTAAATGACCGTACAGCATTAAGTACTTAACTCAAACTATGGCCCGCGGGCCACATGCGGCCAGCCGAGGACATTTATGTGGCCCGCGGGGGGTGCTGCCGGCACCCACCCCGTTTACTTTTTTTTTTTCTTTCTGGCAGCCGCAAAGGATGCGGCTGCAGGAAGAAAAAAAAAAAAAAAATTCACCGCGACCGGATGTGACGTTACGTCACATCCGGATCCGGTAACTGTTTCCCTCCTCCACAGGAGGACACCGCGCGAGACGTCCGGGGACACAGCAGCTGGAGGTAAGTGATGGGGAAGCGGGGGAGGAGGGAGGGATAACGAGCACTATTCCTGGCCTCTGACTGGCATAATATTCCTGGGCATCTGACTGGCAAAATATTCCTGGGCTTCTGAATGGCATATTATTCCTGGGCATCTGACTGGCATAATATTCCTGGGCATCTGAATGGCATAATATTCCTGGGCATCTGAATGGCATCATATTCCTGGGCATCTGAATGGCATCATATTCCTGGGCATCTGAATGGCATCATATTCCTGGGCATCTGACTGGCATCATATTCCTGGGCATCTGAATGGCATAATATTCCTGGCCATCTGACTGGCATCATATTCCTGGGCATCTGACTGGCATAATATTCCTGGGCATCTGACTGGCATAATATTCCTGGGCTCTGACTGGCACACTATTCCCATTGAAATACTGGTAAGTTTGTTGATTTAACTTTACTTTAAATATTGTATTTGTTCTCGTTTTGTTCAAAATAAGATATATGCAGTGTGCATAGGAATTTCTTCATAGTTTTTATTTTTACTATAGTCCGGCCCTTCAACGGTCTGAGGGACAGTGAACTGGCCCCCTGTTTAAAAAGTTTGAGGACCCCTGACTTAACTGTTTTAACATGGCTGCACATTATATAACAAGCTTATATGGAGTTGATATCCTTTAACAAGACTAAAGCATTTTGCTGAAGTTACTGTTTGTTTTCAATTAATGGTGCATGTGTTACGGATGGATAAATAACAGTGGTAACCATGGCTTTTTGAATATCATGGCCCTCTATCCTTTTAGTTTTTACCTTGATCAAAGCACCTTGGTGGTTGCAAGATTTTAAGAGTAGCAGTGTTAGTCGGTCTTTTTGGGGGTGTGTATTCTTTCTTGGCATACACACATGAACTTGCACCAGCAGCATTGTTTGATCCCTGACATCATTGTTATTTTTTTCATACAATCAGATTGGTTTAGCTCCAGGTGGTGTGTTTGCAAGTTTACACTTTAAACATGTTTTCTTGTCCAGCTTGTACATTAGATTTGTTTTAATAGAGTGATAAGAACGCCCTTCATCATTGTGACTGAACATAGGGAATGTACTTTTATCATGTTTGTTATAATAACAACATAATATTTTACTATTATTCTAAATTATTGTATCTTGGGTTAAACATGACATTTGTCCCGCATACATGCCATTTTATTCACCACACCCTTGTGCCTAGCACAGCCTCCAGGCCTCCATGTTATGAATGCAAGTAGCATAGCAAGAAACATGCTGGTTATGATACAATATTTGTCACTGGGGTGTCCAGCTGCTGCTGTACTAAAATTATGTAGTCCAGAAGCAGCTGGGGGGGAGGGAATACTGTTGGTTGCCTTGGTTGTATTACGGCCTTGGCACCACAGGTTTTCAATTTTTTTTGGGGGGGTGGCATCATTGGTTGCCTTGGTTGTATTACGGCCTTGGCACCACAGGTGTTCATTTTATTTTTTATAAACAATCATCTTGTAATCTATGTTATGGCTTTCCTTTACGAAAAAACCAAACAAACAAACATTGGCAACAACACGTTACCCAGAACGTGGAATCCTGGATCTGGTTATTTGAAGGGGGACACTATATTGGGGTCACCAGGAAATGAGACCTGGTACCTGGCTATTGTCATCCACAATGCCACCCCTGACATATGGTACCACGAAGCCGCACACAAGCTAAACATAGCAGGGGAGGGAAGAGCGGGGTGGTAATGTCTTGGTTTACAGTCAGTTAGTAATTATGGTTAATGATGGGCTGTGTCTATGTAACAGGCTGGACCAGAAGCGACCCCCTTACTGGCAATGAAATAAATCAACACAGGGGACACATTAAATATTTTTTTTTGTTTGTTAAAAATGAAACTTGTGTATGCGCGTGTGACTGTGTGCATATGTGATTATGTATGTTGTACACTGTGTCTGCGTGGTGGATAACTGCGTATGACTGTTAGGGTTATCACGTGGCCCGTATTTTACAGGCAGGGCGGTAAACAGTTGTCTAGAAGCCAAAGTTGCGTTTATGGAGCCACGGGCATAGCCGGTATTTTTCACAAGAATAGGTAGAAACCCTAGTGACTGTATTTGTGACACTGTGTTCATTAGTATATGATCCTGTATGTGTGCATGGCTGTGTGTGTGCATATATGTGTGCCACATTGTCTGGCTCCTAAATGTTTTAGCTGGTTACTAAAACTAAATAAAATGTTTCAATCCCTGGCCTAACCCCTGAAAGAAGATTACAGGAGCTGGCCAGGTTCCTGAGGTGAACAGGTAATTCCACTAAAGTTATGGAGTAAAAAGTGCCTGCAGATAATTAAGTGGGGTTTTCACCGTAAATGTGAAGCAACAAAGCACAAAGTAGATAATGTGTGTGGTACATTTTTACAGCTTAGCTGCCTATTCTTGAACTTTACAATCTTACAAATGAATGGTAATAATATGGAAAGCTGTTCTGATTATACATCTATAGGATCAGCAAAACCTCATTTATATTTGAACTGTGTGCACAGTAAAAGTGTCTGGCCGTATAAAATAGACACAGTCACCATTTCTTATGTATAACAGCAGTTTTATTGTTTTTTATTTATTTATTTATACATGCTGACACTTTTATGGTTAGGGGTGGGTCCTTTTGTCAGAGTTTTTGGTGGTCTTTTGGCACCGGCATATAAAGTGTATGTCCCTGTTGTATAACTTAAAAAATGTTTTACTTTTTATATCGAAGTTTATAAATGTAGCTATACAAACAAGTACACATCCACCTCCTATGTGCATTATTTTTAATGAGTTGTTGTGCAGCTTAATATTTCAGAATATTGACCTGTAGATGACATATTTGGTTTATTTTAACTTGTTTTGAAATATGTAATATATATACAGCATAGAGCCAGAATATTGTGATGTCATTGTTTGACGTGATCCACAAAGATGTCTTGATATACGTTATACATTCTCTCTCATACATATACGTGAGAGAGAGAGAGAGAGAGAGAGAGAGAGAGAGACTTTTGTAATACATGATTATGTGTCACAGAATTGTAAATAAGAGAAATCTAAGCTTACACTCTCTGGTAAAACATCTTAAATAGGACCTCTCTACCTCCCAAAAAAGAAATAGGTTCAGTTGTGCCAATTGGAATCTGTTAATTTAATGATATAATATATAATGATATAAGCATTCTGAAATACACTCCCCTATGCCTTTTATTCTATACATTTTGCAGTTCCAACAAGCTTTAACCATAAACTAGTCATTATTGTTTTGTTCAACCCTTGGGCATTGGTCACTTTTTAAATAAAACTACCAAGACGTTGTAATGTTCACTATTCCTTTTATATCCAGCATGTATCTGTTAGGTGGGAAGAATTCAGTTCACTTACCCCTTTTTCATGTACAAATGAGCATCTTATTGAATCCTATCGGTTGGCATTCTGTGGCTGCCAGGTGTAGCAGCCCTTGTACCAAGAGGGTTCATTGTGATCCAACAGAAAGCTAGACAGTGTAAGGATCTTGGGTATTCATGTTCTGTGCTCTCACCCTAACTGAAAGGAATCTCACTGTGCCTGTTCAAGCTGATGTTTTGTGCTTGAAGGCGGATCTCTCTGATCACTGACCAATGAATAGGGGACATTGAAATGCACAGTTTTATTTATTTATTTATTTAATGTGTGTTTCTTCATGATAAAGGGTTGTTGTGGTTCCGTAATTATATGTATTCTATTTTAACATGTGTTTTTGTAAATGTGCGCTGCACTATTACACCTGTAAATGATTGACTTAAGAAATAAATGGTTACGGTGGCATCTTATTTTAACTGTGTAAAAAGAAATCCAACCGGTTTGGTTGGTCTGGACAATATTGACAGTGTTCGTATGTTGCATATAAAGTTTAGCAGAAAGTCGAACAGTGAAAAGGTTTGTGTTCAGTTCCTCCACTGGCTGCCAGTTACCTCACCTTTTTCTTTTCATGGAGCCTGGCAATGTTTTGCACAATGTATAGACTGGCTTGTTTATTTACAAAAAGAACAAAAGAAACAGACTTATGTTTTGTTTCCACAGAGCTCTGACTATAGAAATAGTTTACTGCTGAGCTGTATCTTATACCGATCAAGATGAGGATAGATACAATGGAAAATTCCAGTAGCTTTCAGCGTTGCAAAATCTATTGAATTAATGACATGCTTTCCTATGCATAACTTTGAAAGCACTAAAGCATTTCATTCAGTACTATGGAATAAGTATTTATTAACAAATGTTAATAAATCTTGTATTCTATTAATGTGTCTTGCTATTGAGATTTATATGTATATATATATTTGTTTTTGTCCTATGGGACCGGAGTTATATAGATAAATACAGGAGTTATACAGAATAATAGGCATGTTGCTCCAAACTGTATAGAGGAAGAATTTGTGGTTGACCTAAAGTCAGTAGAATATTCTAGAACATGTCTATACAATCCCCGACAACAGATCTGTCATTCCCACAGAAATCCTGAATTTGAAATGCTATCCCCACGGCAAGGGATTCTTGGTAGGAAAAATGCAAATATGAGAACCTTGAAATAGAGACGCAAGTGATTGCTGAACATTGTAAACACTGCAAACATTAATCACAGTGTGTCAGGATGGTTAAATAGTGGGGTATTTCGGAACTGACCTTGGCTGTCTGCTAAACCTCTTTTTAAGAGCATTGATGTCTATACATTAGTTGAAAAATGGTTCTCTAAGGTATATGGTGTGAAGTCCCAACTCCTGGTTATACATTAGTGTACGCACCGATAGCATTACTGTGTTGGCTTTATTTGCACAAGACCCCGCCACTGTTTTGGCTGTATTTGCACAAGACCCCGCCACTGTTTTGGCTTTATTTGCACAAGACCCCGCCACTGTTTTGGCTGTATTTGCACAAGACCCTGCCACTGTTTTGGCTGTATTTGCACAAGACCCCGCCACTGTTTTGGCTGTATTTGCACAAGACCCCGCCACTGTTTTGGCTGTATTTGCACAAGACCCCGCCACTGTTTTGGCTGTATTTGCACAAGACCCCGCCACTGTTTTGGCTGTATTTGCACAAGACCCCGCCACTGTTTTGGCTGTATTTGCACAAGACCCCGCCACTGTTTTGGCTGTATTTGCACAAGACCCCGCCACTGTTTTGGCTGTATTTGCACAAGACCCCGCCACTGTTTTGGCTGTATTTGCACAAGTCCCCGCCACTGTTTTGGCTGTATTTGCATAAGACAGTGCCACTGCTTTATTCTTTATTGTGATCTCTTGGCATAATGGCTTGTTGTACCTAACAACTGGCAGACTACCAGCCTCTTCTATTGTAGTTATTAGTGCTGAGAACACACTGATAATTTTGCTCTATATTTTTAGTCTTTATATGGTATTCATTGCCCCTTGGATGCTTCTTGTTAAAGGACGTCCTTTTTTTCCATTGCCATTTTTAGATTTGTTGATTTATGTCCCTGGTAATAATGTGTGGGTGCAAAATTTCTTATTTTTTCCTCACTTACATTACAGGGCAGAAAATGTTTTGATGGATTTGTATGTATTTATTACATTTTTTTTTATCTTTTGATCACTGAACCCTGAATGCTAGAATCAGTCGAATTCATAGAAAAAGTGTCCTGATTTGAAGTCATAGGGTGACAGACTGAGAGGTAATGTGAGCAGTGTAGTAAATACCTGAAAAAGTGTACTGTGAAGTTTCAGTATGGGAAGACCAGAGGGATGAACTGGTTCTTCCCTGCTGTCACAATCTATTTCTATCTATATTTTGGTTTAAGCAACTCTCTCAAGTGCTAATTATTTCTTGATCATATTTTGTGGATGCAAATACCGGTCCAACTAGTTTCAAGCTTGTAAGCAAAATAATGAAAAGCACAAACATGGTTTGGATGGTTACATGTAAGCACATTTATCACAACTACTTATTTTCAAACCTTTCAATTTACTGTTGCTTTACCTTCTCTATATTTAATCATTACAATGTGTGTGTGTGTTTTTTTTTGTTTACTAATTATTATTTAAAAGTTGAATTTTTCTTTTCTAATAGGTGTGCAAGACAAGCTTTTTCAAACATTTGCATAAAGCAAAATGACAGCAATAATATCAGTGTATAACATTTCCTAAAGTGAAATCATCCAAAAAAATATATAATCATATTATACATGTTGTTAATTTGTGGTAAAAACTTCTGACATGTTTTTTGATTTTTACATATCTGGTCTGAAAACAGACTTCCCACAATGCACCTGCCCTCCATTTACTGAATGGCTTCTCATTTTGTGCATTTTTATTTTTAACATGCCCTTTAATAGAACAGGACATGGTAAGCAGTTTAACTGCAAACAATAATTCATTCATGAGTTACATTGTATTTTAACCATTGCTGGATTGAGTAATTACTTTTTTGAAGAAAATGAATTCATGCTATTCATGTTACATGCAGCACCAATGATTTGTGTTATTTCTTTGTATTTTGTAGGTTGGCTAACAAACAGGATGTGAAAGAGTCGATGTACGAATCAGACATAATAGAATTACTCTCGCTGGAAAAACTTGTGAATGAAAACAAGTGCTATTGTAATGTTGTAAGTGTTTCGCTTTCTCTTTGCTACTTTACAGATCTATAGGAGAAATGATTGACTTTGATGCTATACGGCTATAGCAGTGAAGGTTAACCTTGGCACTGAAAATGCCTGGGAACTACATGAGCCAGGATGCTCTCTGACATTTGTAAGGCAGACTGAGGAAGATGGAATATGAAGTTCCCAAACATCTGCAGTGCAAAGTTTAACCTTTTCTGCACCAAAAACGAAAAATGTTTCTTTTGTTTTTGTTTTTTAATGGATGTGGAGGAAAGGCCTTTACTCTGGTTTTTATCATATTTGAATGGTGGTTCTGTAATGTAGCTTTCAAAATATATCCAACAAATAAAGATTTTAGGAGAAATAATTTTGTAAAGCTGCTGTCTCACTGAGCTGATTGAGTGACACAGTCAATTGCTCCTAGTGGTGCATGAATCACATAAGCTGGGAGAGACATGTTAATGGGAATGTGACTGCTACAAATGTAAATGTTGGCTACTATGTAAAGTAACAGTGAAGTAGTAGGAAGCAGGTTGACTGTGAGTAGGAATTACAATAGATGCTGGCGCTGAAGTAGAATTTCTGCTCACAGTCACATGCTCCCTCCTACTTTACTGTTACTTTACCTGGCATACCTTGTTGTTCTGGTCCAATGCGATGGAACAATCAACTTACCTATATATCTTCAGCAATGTTCAAACACATTGGGCCAGGACAAAAATGTGTGTGTATATATTTTAATTTTAAGTTTTAATCAATATAAACCTTTTATCTCTTGGAGCTGTTGGACGGGAGATAGAGAGACTACGCTGGGGGGGGGGGGCGGGGGGGGGGGGGGGGAGAGGTCGCAAGGAAATAAAAACAAGAAATGCATTTGTATAATATCAATTTTTTATTAAATATTAGAAAGCAATTTACATATATACAAGTTCAACTTTTTTTTTCCTATAGGGTAGTCTTATATTCAGGCTTTTAGTTTTTTTCCTAAAGGAATATACACAGTTTGGGGGGTCGTCTTATAATCGAGCAAATACGGTAGTTTCCATATTTGATCTTTATAAAGAAACTCTGCGACAGGAAACCAAACATGAAGTAAACATTATTTCTGTTTTCAGGCGCAGTGCTCTGCAACTATGGGCTATGGGAAAAAATTTGACAAGTCCATAAAAAATGGTTTTAACTGGTTGTTAACTAAAATATCAAGTGATTATGAAGCATTGCATGAACGTGTGCAAAGAGACACTACAGAGCAGAGGGAGAAAGAAGAACTAGACAAGCGTGAGCGAGCGGAGAGAGTAAAGCGCATACGAGAGGAAAGGTAAAATGTTTCTGATATAGTCATTTAAAGCTGGATTTTTAAACAAAGGGATTTTTTATGGGTTAGTGGAAGACCTCCCATATTGCATTCATGAAAAGCCTTAGACGGCCTTCACTTTTTCATTATCAAAGTTTCAATGCACATTTCATCTCGCCAGTTTACCTGGACACTGGGCATGGACATACCTGGTGAGTTTTCCCCTCATACTAGTCAGGCTTGTCCTTGCACAATGTATAGCTAAACTGGTGGGATAATTTTATCTCTCTGTAACTCACCTTTTATTGACTCCCCCCAATGTATTGCTTACGCCCTGTGTACCCAATAAAAAATATACCTGTCAATATTTAAAACAAAGAAACAAGCATTGTACAATAAAGCTTCTATCCATATATAGGTACCTAAACATATGTGTAGTACACTATAGCTTCAGTCAGTGTGTGCTCCTGTGTGCATCACGGTACGTGGACTGGGAGAGTTCTTTTACCTCTCCTGATTGGACATCACGTGGAGCATAGCATGGAGAGCACCCATTGAGCTCCCACGTATCACCATTGACACAGCTAGGGATCACAGCAACTTCCAAGAGACAATGCTGGCTCTGTACATGGCCTTATTGTGCAATTACTTTAAATTAAAGGGAAACCAAATAAGTGCAACTTAAGTGGGCATAAGTGTCTTAATTCTTAAAAGACACTGAACATTATACAATATTAAATTGTAGTGGTGTGCAATAAGTATACATTTAGAATGAATTCTCTTTGAAGGCTCCTTATTGAAACAAGGAATACCTCAATGAAAAATACATAAACACACAATCATAGTGAAACCTGAGCCACAATATATAGAAACCCTTGTGTCTCTCTTTTTTATTTATTATGTAAGCAGGAATTTTTATTAAAACAACCTTTTTAGTAGCATGTGAGGACTGTTGGTTTTAGAGGTCGGCAAAACGAAAATGTTATTTGTTTCATCCATTGCTGCATTCGTTTCGGACAAAATTCGTTCATTATTTTCTTTTCATTATATTCATTCATACAAATGGAAAATAATTCATCTATTGGAGAATTTGGTTGAAAGAGTCGAAATCATTCGAATTTCATCCACTACCTTTTTTATTTTTATATATATTTTTTCCTTTATTTGAAATAACAAAAAGACAAATTAAACACGTACAGGGTATACATAAAGGACAGTAAATACATAGTCAAATACTGATGTCTTAATAACTTCTTGTCATATATTGTTAACGGTAGGGACAACATTAATCATTTAATTAACTGCCAAAAGTGACATCTGCAGACTATACCCAGTATTTTCATCCCCTATCTTATGCTATTGAGCTGTCGAAATTCAGCACTTTCATCCAAATTCCCCAACCTTATGTGTTGAATGAACATAGGTGAAATGTTCATTCATACGAACTGAATAACAAAATGAATGCAGCAATGGATGTAAATGGCCTCACTTCAATAGTATAAGGTTGGAGAATACTGTAGAAATCATTCGAATTTCATCCCTTAACTTATGCTATTGAGCTGTCGGAATTCTACTTTTTCATCCGAATTCGCTAGTCTTATTTTATGGATTGAATGAATATAGGTGAAATTTCCATTCATACAAATTGAATAGCGAAATGAATAGTAAGTGGTTTGGGAGTTCGGATACAGAAGCTTATGGACATCATTTTGTTGAAACCAAACATGCAGAAACATAGGAAGTAGAATTTTAGTGGTGTATATGTAAACCCAAAAGTGTGATTAAAATAATATTAATAAGTGTATACAAATTATTTGATATGTTGCATATTAAATTTAAACAAATAATAGGAAATGGTTTTTTTTTTCCCCCCTTTTACTTGCTGTCATTCTCTGTACTTCACAATCAGTGGAGGCAAAGTCAGTGTATGATATATAAGCATTTAACATAGATTGTATTACTAAATATTTTGAAAATTATGGATGTGAAATTGAAACTTTTTAAAATATGTTACACGTTAAAAAAAGTTTAGAAATTTCACATCCATAATTATTGAAATACTTAGTAATACATTATACAAAATTGACAAATACAGACAGACATACAGTATATTGATTTTTTTTTTTTTTTACTCAAACTGATAGCAACTCCCCAACATTATACTAGTAGTATGTCTGTAATAGCAATACAACACAACTAAAGTTGAAATTGAGTCAAAATTGGGTCTATTGACTAAAATTGGAATGTTGACGTCGACCTCCAAATTAGTGAAAAGACCCACTTTAGTTACATATTCAACTGATTTCGACGTGTCGAAAATTAAGCTGAATTGCGGAATGGACAAACTCCCCTGATCAGATCAGAGTCATTATTCATTTAGGATCATTTTTTTTCGGCATAGCATAATTTTATGCAGAATAAAAACTAATCCGATATGAATACTGAATGTCTGATTACTCTGTTCTGTGGAATTCAACAGTCAGGTAAATTCGTCTGAATTCGACACTTTTCTACCCTATTTCAACTCATGTAATACCATTTGCATTACACTTTTCTACTCTATTTCAACTCATGTAATACCATTAGCATTACATACAATAATTTAAGCTGAAATTGAGAAGAAATTTGAATTCGACTTATCAGAGTGCCTGTTGGCATCCGAATGGACGACTGAAATTCGTTCATTTAGCATTCGTTCATTCTGCTTTCCTTCGTTTTTCGTTATCTGGACGAATGGACGAAAATGCTGTTTTCACCCAAAAATTAATTTTGTCCGAAAACGTCTAGTTTTTATTTTGTTCCTTTAGATATTTTTAGTCCTCTTTTAAATATAGTACACCTGTAGTTTTACTAAAGATTAGAAAGATTTTATCACTAATAAAATGTTCTACCAAAAAACTAGTCCCTCTTTGGCCATTTAAAATGTTAGGAGGTATGAAAACATGACCTGGTTGTTTTAATTCTATGATTGTAAATGTACATTTAGACTGAAAAATCATTAATTTAACTTGGATTTACAGAGAGAAGGCTGAGGCCCCCCTAAGAGAAGAACAACCTGGAGTAGATGACAACTCTTTTCAAGATCCCTTTGTGCCTATATCTACAGTTATTGCTGAGGTATATTATTAATATATCCAGCATCGCAGTTCTAGTAGTGGAGTGAAAATGTATAAAGCCAATAATGATTATGGATTTTCTAACTAAGTGCCATAACAGATATATGAAAAGTTTGTACATCTAGCAGATTACTTGTATATTGTGTGTGTGCTGATCTATAGAGTTGAACAACCATGTGTTATTTGTCTCTATGGAAAAAGCTATTGGCATCCACAGGAAACTATCAAGGGAGGCAGTTGCACTCCCCCTTACTCCATCATACCCTACCACAGCCCTCTGCCTGTGTATATAGTACAGCATACCTGTCAGTGCCAGAGGGCTGGGGGACAAACCAAGTGCAGAAGCACAAGGGAGCAAAGCAGGAAGTATATGTTTCTGTCACTATACACAGCTAGCTCTTTGAATACTAATTGTTCTCTGGATGCCCATGGCAATAGATAAGTCCAGTCACAAGTGTCTTACTAGATCAGTGTGCTAAGCACATGTTATATTTGGTATTTAAATGAGATTCTTATGTGTTTATGGTGATGCAGAAAGATATTTAGTTGTGCTGCAAATATAGCCGCTGACATGGGAAAACACGGTCTTCTGGTTATGGAGGGTGAGGCGACCAGATTTGTATATTATAATTGAAATGTATTATTTGTAAAGAACCCAAAAGCAAAGCCATATGGGTCTTTACTGGTGTGCTCCTCCATAGAGAAGCATCTGGTGGTACTTACAGGGCTACAAATACCATTATTTCATATTAACCGATTAAACAACAATAACAAATGCTTGAATGTTAAATATGACTTTTTAATTTAATACATTATATTGGTAGAACGAAGAAAAGATCCAAAAAGAGAGAGAAACAAAGTGTCAAATCTCAGCGGAGAAACAGAGTGGAATTAATATACCGGTGGTGTCAATGGAGACTGGGAGCGAGAGCGGCAGCCTTGATGCATATGTACATACATTGGCTCAAAAAATGGAGCAACGTAAGGCAGTCTGTGACTCCCCTGAAAGGCCAGGTTCAGGTATTTATCTTGTCATGTTTATAATGCTGGGTTTGTGGGACATATGTGACGATCATATACGTAAATAAAGAGTTCATGTCTACACAACTTGGGGCCCTTGCTCACTGTACTTAGAGGTATCAAGCCACACCTCAGAAACGAGTCCCATGCTGATGTGTCCTTTTGTGCAGGGGAAAGATGATCTAATATTTCAGGTCTGGACCTGCTGTTGTGGGTGGGATTAGTCAGATATTCCCTCTCTGCAATGGAGCAATTGAGTAGAATAATGTGTACTTTTCTCCCAAGTGGGAATTTACCATAGTACAGGTCACTACATCCTGTTTGCTCTTGGTTGAGCTGCACACACTCGTTTCTATTTGTTTGAATTTGTTTATATGCTTAGCAGTAATTTTGCATTAACTTTATTCTAGTAAATTAACCAAATGATTAATTAGCAAGTTTCTGGTCATTGTATGTTGATGCAATCTGTGATTTTATTTATATGTGGTTTATATGTAACTCTGATATTCCCATATAAAATAATTTTGTTTGTGTCGGAGGCCACATTGTAGCTGAAGTTTCCGGCCCTGATAAGACCATTTTCCATTATTAATGTCATCATCAATCCGGATATTCAGGATCCCCTTGTGAGCGCTGGCAAATCAATTGGCTGCTTAGTCATTCTGAAAAGTCAACTGGTGCTAATAAAAGTGAAGCCTGAATGTTTATAAGAGAGTTTTGAAAATCTGGACATTTGGGATGACATTAATGGCAAGATTTGCAGAGTATTGATCTTACGTCTTTCCCCTTCACTGACATAACTAATAAGGTCACTAGGTGTCCAGTTCTGTAATGGACAGCCCAGCATTGGGCCTCTGTGTTCAGGGGGAAAAACAGTCATGTGGCCTGTATATTTAGTGGGGTCCAATATTTTAGTCTGTGACAATATTTCATCTGGTAACCCTAGTAGGAGTGCTTAATACAGTGTGACTAAGATCTTCTTTTTGTTTTTGTCATTTAGCTGAGGTCAAGACGAAGGCTAAAAAATTTAAGTTGAAGCTACCTCCCATCAAAGTTAGTAACAAAGTCGAAGCTTTCATCAGTGAGGAATCTGAAATGAAAAGTCCAGTGACCACCCCTCCTCCGGTACCAGGTATGTTGTGAGCAGTATATCCTGGCCAACATGAAAAAGAACAATCACATGATATCATCATTTGTGATATTAACTTTAATTTTGGAAGAAGGCTTCATTATGTCTTAAAGGCTCTACGACGTCTGAATTTAAAAACAAAACCTCCTCCCTTTTTTTTTTTTGCTGTTATTTTTATGGACTTCCAGAGTTCTTTTCCAACTATTGAGTTTTATGAACTGATTCAAACTCCGAAACTCTTTCACTTCGCAAGAATTTCAATTTCCCAACCATCTTTTGCGATCTGGTACAGCATTGTACTACTATGCACCGGAAAGTATAGAGTATTTTTTTTGTTTGAAGGTAATTTTAAAAGTCTGTTGTATTTTGAAAGTTCTGCTATTGAATGCACTGATGTTTTAATATGCTAAATCAGTATTTTAAATATACTAAAGATGACTTGGACATCACTGTTACAATATAATAATGTAATACTATATTAATGTAAGCTATATTCACCCTTAGACTATAACATTAAAAGGGTCAGCACAGCCTACACCTTATTTGTAATCCAAGTATTACTTGGATACTTATTTAAAGTGGACCTGTCAATTTTCTAGTTTAATCTTATTTATTTGGAGTTCACCTTACATGCATGACAGTACAAAAAACATTTTAGCTACTTGTCACACTTTTACATGCAAAATCCTTTCCATTCTTCTCCGTTTGGAGGTAGCTGATTAGTTCTGGCAGGTTTAGAAGGGGTTTTGTAAAGGAATTTTTTTTTCATTAGAATATAAAAAAGACATAGTCATCCACAGTGTAAAGGAAGTGAATTAGTTATAAAGATTTGGCCCCACGTGTCACCGTACATATCTCTTGTTCCAAAGATTTATATATATATTTCAGCTCAAAAATGTAAACTTATTTACAAAGAGAATTGGAGGAAGATTGGAGAGCACATTCAAAACACGACAAACAACAGATATATCTAACGGAATGTAAATACAGAAACAGTATATTTAGTGATATAAAAATAGTATAAAATGTAACAATCAAATACAAATAGACCCAAACAACATGGGACTTCATTCCAGACAAGGTTACAATAGCAATGTAAACGGTGTTCACTGGTGGTGTGGATATTATAATGGCGTAAAAAGGGATGGGAAATTCACAAACCCAACGCATTTGGCCATATGAAGGCTTCATCAGGGGTAATAAAAGTTGGATCTGGATAATAAAACAATGTAATATAAACACATAGACTCAAGAGATAAGAAGAAGGATTGGGAATAGAAAGAAAAAAGACAAAATTTAAAGGGGAGGTGGTTGTGATGATAAATATTCTATGTTAAGTGGAAACTATATATGTGTGTATGTGTGTGAGTATGTATATATGTATATAAGTGAAATGTGATAATTAAATTCATTAGTATTCACTGTAAACAATAAACATTAGATCAGTGTTTTTAACCCCTTTGAGACGGAAGGTGCTTGCGTCCCTGACCACTCAAGCACCAAAACGTTACGATTTGTTCCTGGCCACCGATCACAAGGTGATCGATAGCCTGGAACACTATGGCAGAGACCCGATCATCGCTGGACGTTCTATGCTGTCCTAGCATCTTTTAGGCACTGAAAATAAGAACGGCATAGTACGTCCTAGCGTCGGGAAGTGGTTAAATGCTTTTGTATACATTTTGTGTTCTATCTCTCGAACAACATATTAAAAACACTGATATAACGTTTGTGCAGTTGTTTACAGTGAATACAATACAATGAGTATAATAATCACATTTCACTTTATTTGTTATATATATATATAGTTTCCACTTAATATATATTTATCATCACAAAACCCCCCCTCCTTTTATTCTTGTCCCTTCTTCTCTTTCTATTCCCAATCCTTCTTCTTATGTCTTAAATCTCTATTTATTTACATTGTTATATTATCCAGATCCAACTTTATTACCCCTGATGAAGCCTTCAAATACTGGCGAAACACATTAGGCTTGCAAATATTTACCCTCTTATTTATGCCATTATAACATCTGTACAACACCACCAGTGAACACATTGTATTTTGCTATTGTAAGCTTGTGTGGAATATAGTTGTTTGGGTCTATTTGTATTTGATTGTTACATTTTATACTTTTTTTTCTATCAATAAATATACAGTTTCTGTATTTATATTCTGTTATATCTGTCGTTTGTCTTGTTTTGAGCGTGCTGTCCAATCTTCCTCCAAGGCGGTTGTTTTATAGGATGGTACTAAACACTGTGAGACACTGAGACTTTAAAAAGATGTAAAGTACTTTTCAATAATTGTGTTACTGTCGTCTAAGGAACATCAGTAATGTATTATTTAATATTAAGATGACTCCTGGTTACTGATCACTAATATGTCAATGGTACATGAGTTTTTGTGTTGTCCATTTGTGAATTAAATGTTTTTGTTTTCCCTATAGCTGGATGGGGAACCCCAAAAGTCACTAGACTTCCAAAACTTGAGCCTCTTGGAGAAACACATCATAATGGTAATCCGGAAATACCTTTATTTTCTGTTTCTTCGCATGCACATCACTTTCCATTTGCATGTGATCCATTAACCATTAACTCTCCATTGCCACTTTAATTTTGTGAATGTTCAAAATGGCTGCTTTGCGTATTAATTCATATCCTCTATTACATTGTTTTTATTCTAACCTCAACGCATGCCACTCTTTTGATCGCAACACACACCATGTTCAGCCAGCATAGTTAGTTGCAGGTTAAAGGCTACTAATTGAACATCCTGGATCCACTTCATTTATTTTTTGATATTAAGGAAATCTCCCCCCAAAATTAGCAGTACTATGAACGTTTGAATAAGTTATTAACATACGTATATTTTATATAAGACACCAGTAGCATTAGGAACACTGGCTAAAGGAAAAATGCATAGGAAATGTTTTATTTTAGTCGAGCCCTGAACATTTTAGAAGCAAATTTTGATAATAGAATATTCCTTTACAGAACATTCTCAATGACGCATCAAAACTAGTTAAAATGACCGCACTTTCAGGGACCTAATACCGCAACAACACACTGCTGAAATGTGCATTGTCTATTAATAAAATCATTGTCACTCGTCATTTTTCTTATCAACTAGTTTCCTGTCTTTATAATCAGAAATGTGAGTTTTGAATATGCTATGCTTTTAGTAATTGTTACTAATTTAAGCACTTTTAATAAATATTTTATTAATATCAGTGTTTTTGTGTACTAACTTATAGAGAATCCAGATGAATTTTCAGCACAATTCAATGAAAAGAATTGAGCGTCAAGCTGCCAGGGCTGTCTGCTTTCACTGTTTAAATTTACAAAAAAGAAATATATTCAAACACCTTCTCTTTCACTAACCAGCTCTTGGCACTTAAATCCTGTGATACTAGGAGATTGCCGATGAGGTAGTATAATGTACAATGGTTCAGAGGTCTCATACTACCACTCAGTGGCGTAACTACTGTGAACGCAGTGGTAGCCACTGCGATCGGGCCTGGCGATCCCTGCGACCTCTTTGCCCCTTAGTGTGCTTCATGATTTGTGAAGTTTTGGATCGTCATCTGCTGTCCGCGATACACCTCTCCCGGCTTTGGGCAGCCCTTTTTTTTGTTCTTCAATGTCCGGTGGTCAGAAAGAGCTATCGCAGGGCGCAGCAACCCACATGTCGCCTCCTCGGTCAGAGGAGCTGTCTGGGAAGATCAAAAGACCTCTCTATGTGTTAACACGCATGAAGCCTCTTGCTCTTATTTGACCCCCAGCGCTCCGACTGGCGGGGAGCACGGCAGCTTGAGAGTCAGCCTAAGGCTGCTGGACAGTGCATCTGGATGCTGGGGCAAGCCTACATTATATACATTTAGTGTTTGTGTCAGAATGTGTGTGTCAGAGGCAGTGTGTGTGTAGGTCACCATGCTGAGTGCCGGGGTGCTTTCTCAGAGCCACGCTGACCACATGTGCAGCGCGAGGGGAGAAAGCTCTGTTGGAGAGCCGAGTGTCAGTGATATGGGGCTGCAGGAACAGGAGGTAGTTACAGATAGAACAGTCCTTCCTTCCTGCAAATAAAAGCTAAGCACGCAGGGAGGGTGGTTGTTTAATATGGGACATACATCAGATTGTTTCGTTAAAAAAAAAAAAAAAAAGTCTGTGTGTGTGTGTGTGTGTGCAAGGTATACAGTATGTAACAGTTTGTATGTGAGTGTGTATTTCTGTTAGTGTGTGTCTGTGAGTGACTGACTATGTATATGAGTGACTGTGGGTGTGTCATGTAACACAAACACACACTAATAGATGCTCACTAATATACATGCACACACTCACATACTACCATGTGTAACTACCATGGTCGACAGGGGTGGTTTCACCTGGTAGGGTAGGGGCGCCTCTGCTACCACAGCATTCTAAAATTTAAGATCACTTAAAGAGCAAGGCATGTATAATGGTACTTTTATTTGAAGAGCATTTGAAGTAATACTAATATTTGAATTACTGTTTAGAGTGTTTTGAAAAATAATGATGCAGTTAATGTGACATACCGTATTTCCCCGAAAATAAGACCTAACCAGAAAATAAGCCCTAGTATGATTTTTCTTTTTTTATGATGCTAGCAATATAAGCCCTACCCCAAAAATAAGCCCCAGTTGATATCTTCAGCTTTAAGAAGCGGCAGGAGGCCCCATCCACTGTGAGATGCGGAGAGGTCCGCATATTGGAAGTTGCCTTGCCGGGCATAGCATTAAGTCATATCTGCCATTTTTCCTCCTGCGCACCAGGAAATCCTGGCATGGTGCTGGAAGCCTGAGGTAAGTCCTCTGAGTGCAATCCAAGTGCTGGGGGGTCCTGTGAGTGCAATCCAAGTGCTGGGGGGTCCTGTGAGTGCAATCCAAGTGCTGGGGGGTCCTGTGAGTGCAATCCAAGTGCTGGGGGGTCCTGTGAGTGCAATCCAAGGGCTGGGGGGTCCTGTGAGTGCAATCCAAGGGCTGGGGGGTCCTGTGAGTGCAATCCAAGGGCTGGGGGGTCCTGTGAGTGCAATCCAAGGGCTGGGGGGTCCTGTGAGTGCAATCCAATGGCTGGGGGTTCCTGTAAGTGCAATCCAAGGGTTGGGGGTCCTGTGAGTGCAATCCAAGGGCTGGGGGTCCTGTGAGTGCAATCCAAGGGCTGGGGGTCCTGTGAGTGCAATCCAAGGGCTGGGGGTCCTGTGAGTGCAATCCAAGGGCTGGGGAGTCCTGTGAGTGCAATCCAAGGGCTGGGGGTCCTGTGAGTGCAATCCAAGGGCTGGGGAGTCCTGTGAGTGCAGTCCAAGGGCTGGGGGTCCTGTGAGTGCAATCCAAGGGCTGGGGGTCCTGTGAGTGCAATCCAAGGGCTGGGGAGTCCTGTGAGTGCAATCCAAGGGCTGGGGGGTCCTGTGAGTGCAATCCAAGGGCTGGGGAGTCCTGTAAGTGCAATCCAAGGGCTGGGGGTCCTGTGAGTGCAATCCAAGGGCTGGGGGTCATGTGAGTGCAATCCAAGGGCTGGGGGTCCTGTGAGTGCAATCCAAGGGCTGGGGGTCCTGTGAGTGCAATCCAAGGGCTGGGGGTCCTGTGAGTGCAATCCAAGGGCTGGGGAGTCCTGTGAGTGCAATCCAAGGGCTGGGGGTCCTGTGAGTGCAATCCTAGGGCTGGGGGTCCTGTGAGTGCAATCCAAGGGCTGGGGGGTCCTGTGAGTGCAATCCAAGGGCTGGGGGTCCTGTGAGTGCAATCTAATATAAATAAATAATAAGACATCCCCTGAAAATATGCCCTAATGCTTCTTTTGTAGCAAAAATTAATATAAGATCCAGTCTTATTTTCAGGGGAAACGGTACATCTGGGAGCGCTTTCAATTTTTGAACTTGGGTATTACTGACTGCATATAATTCATAACATTTAGCCCAGTGGGTCATTCACAGACTGCAGTCAATGATTTCTAGATAGCTTTGTTTATAGTTTTCCAAAAGCTTTTGTTCACTTGTCTTAAGGGGGGCTGTATAGGCGAGGGGCCATTCAATACTAAGCCAAAATGGAAAGACTATTGGTTGTATCTTGTGTTATAAATGCCGGTCTCATCTACCAGTTAAACACAGTCCCTTTGCGGCCTAGTTTTACCTCATTCATTGTACTACTCAAAGATATTAAATTCAAAATATGTTGTTTGTTACAAAAGCAGGTTTTGTTTTGTTCTTCGGGACAGCCTACACTTTACAAAATATTGGATAACATTTATTTTCACTCTTCTACTTCAGAATAAATCTTCTTCATATTCTAAATGATCAGTTTAGTTCTGTGTAGTTTTTCCTTCCCAAATTTGAATTATTGAAGAAAATTGGTGAGACAAATCCATGGAATCAATAACTGTCAAACTGATATCAAGAGGAGGCAAAACTCAAATTTTGCCAGCTCAACGCATTTCTCCCCTGTACCCCAAATACCTACTCCCCATTATTTACCTTTGTTGGCTTGGGGAGGCAAATGTTACAAAAAGTACCAATTTATAAGACAATTGTATAACCATGGTAGAAGTAGCTAACAGACCAGCATATGGGACGTTTACCAAAGCTGGGTGGTAAAGAATAGCCATTGTTACCCAAGTCTACTATTCCTATGATATTCAGCCAGTAATTAGTTGGCTGTATATCATGGGAGCTGCGGTCAACAACAACAAAAATGAGTGTGCAGTAACAATCCCACTCTGTCACTACAAATCCAGTACAGTTAAGCTAGCAAAACGACTAGTTGAATATTATTGTAGATGCAGTCAACACGAGTTAGTGTGTATACTGTAGACTTACTGTAACACCCTTATCCCTTCCAACTCGCAAAGCCCCATCCACAGTTAGCAAATAGCAATGTTACTTGCTTAGCATCATGGGAGTTGCAGTCAACAAAAGTTAATGTTGTGTTATGTAGTGCAGCTCTGTGATGCACAGCAAACATTGAGTATAACAAAAAGGGCATTTGGAGGCAATGCAGCAGTGGTGGCTAACCTTTTGGCACTACAGGTGCTGTTATCACATTTCTCATGATGTTCAGCCAACTAGATGGCTGAGGATCATGAGATGTGCATCCACAGCAGCTACAGTAGCTATCCATAATAATGAGCTATGATTAAGTGCTAGCATAGCACAAAACGTGTAAGGTGTATTTTGCTGCGTTTTTTTTGCACATTTTTACCTGCCATCACTTTACAATAAATGTATTATTTTTGCAACATCATCTGACTGTGTGAAGTGGCTCCCTCTGCATATTCCTCCTATTTTGTACACAAGTGTTTGTTTGGGCTTGGATTGCCCAGTGTTTATGGGAGTCTGCAGGACATTTATACATACACATTCAAGCAGAGGAAGAGAATTTTCATGTTTCTCAGAAGTGTTTGGAGATCCCAGGTAATTCTTCTTTTCATAATCATATAATAGCTAACCTCTGGCACTCTAGTTGTTGAGTACTCTCCTTCCCATGATGCTTAACACACTGGCTGAGGGTCATGGGAAATGCAGTCTCAACAACTGGAAAATTGTTTATTTTAGAACCCAAACCTCTAGTTGGTATGGCATGAAAAGGGTGACAAAATAATGTTCTTACCAGTTAACAGCTCCTGCACAGGTAAAGGAAACATGCTGAGGGAATAAACAAAAAACAGCCAATCCCAAAGTAAAGGAAGAGTGAATGGGAGACAGACCAATGGGATGAAAGGATGGATCAACGGGAAGCTGGCCAATAGGGTAATGTTAATGGCCTGTGGGGTGAATTATATGGTAGTTGGAAGAAGCTCAGTGAATGGGTAATACCATGATGAAAGGGGTTTAGTGGTGAGGAAAAGAATAAAATAAATAATAATTTAAACCAGTGTAATGCCATCCAACCTGGCAAGTAAGTATTAAAAAAAAAAAAAAGGATTCAGAAACTATAGGGCTCAAGTATCCGTTTCAGTGAACTCTGCAGTGTGTCCACTCAGGGCGGCTATTCCCACTGCTCAGTGGTAAAAACCGGCCCTGAGCGTGCAGACCAAACCATTCTGACAGGGGGAGTATAGAATTAAATAAAAGTTGTTTTGCTGCAACTGCCTCTCTGACAGATGTTTTTCCATGATCTATACATCTAGTTAACTTAACCTAAACAGCCTAATGGTTTTCCCTTACTTGCAGCAGGTACAATTTCCAGGGGGCAAGTCCCCCTCCTGTGGATGCCCATGCATAAATATAACTGTTTTAAAACACTTCATTTTCATCGTACTTTCCATCTGTTGACTGATGTGTTCTATTGTTTAATGTGACTTCAGTGATACATGTAAAGATTCGAACCAGTTATACTGGAAATTTATGTTGGTTTGTTATTAATTTAAAATGCAGCCTATTGCCCTGTAGATTTAGCTTGCTGATAATGATCCCATTTTTATCCTGTGTTTTACTGTTTATTTGAAACAGATATTTATGGGAAGCCACTACCTGCGCTGATTATAAGGCAAAGACCCAACAGTGACGCTCATGACATCATATCTTAATCGCCTGACTTTCTCAAGATTCTTTTTTTTGTTACATTTCACCAATGGGATTACACACAAAGTACTGTAGTCATAAGGCAAGTATTGGATTGGAGCACATCTATGCCTGTGTGACTTCATTTGTCGACCCATCTGCCTTACATTTTGCTCTTATGTTAATGTCTTTTCACCAGGGCAGGCCTTAAGTGTTCAGACGACCGTCCCCCCCCCCCCCCCCCCAGTTATCTGACCTTATGTCTGTCTGTCTCCTCATGCTTGTGTCTCTCCTCTCCATTCCCATGTCTGTCTCTTTCCTCTCGCCCCTTTTTATGTCGCTCTTCCTCACCCTTCCCATGTCTATCTCTCCCCTCTCCCATGAATGCCTCTTTCCTCTCCCTTCCCTTGTCTATCTCTCTCCTCTACCAGGTATGTCTCTTCTCTCTCTTCCCATGTATGTCTCTCCTCTCCTTCCCATAGATGTCTCTCCTCTCCTTCCCATGTATGTCTCTTCTCTCTCTTCCCATGTATGCCTCTCCTCTCCTTCCTATGGATGTCTCTCCTCTCCCCACCTCCCATGTCTCTCTCCTCCTTCATATCTATTCTCTTTCCTCCTCTCCAAATCTGCTATGTCTTTCCCCCTCCCCATATCTGTTCTCTCCTCCCCCTCATATTGACTATCTCTCCTTCCCCTACCCATATCTCTTTCCCTCTCCCAATATCTGTTCTCTCTCCCCTTTCCCATATCTGTTCTCTCCCCCCCCCTCCTCCCCCATACCTGTGCTCTTCAACCACATTCCTCAACCCATATCTGTTCTTTCCCCCCTCCTCCCCCCATATCTGTTCTCTCTCTCTCTCCTCCTCCTATTCTTATTGGAAGGGGCCAGCATAAGCTCTGGGTCTGCCCCCTCCCCGGATCCTGCACTGCGGCCGAGCAAAGGGCTGGTGAGGGAGCCAGTGCCTCTGCCAGCACACCTTTTTTTCTTTCTTTTTTTTTTTAAGTGGCGCAACCTAGGTTGGTCACACACCCCAAAGGCCGGCCCTGCTTTTCACCTTATCAGAAGAAACTGGATTAACAATAGTTCCAACAGATGAAGACCAACATTGGTTGCAACCATTTTTGAGGATTATATTTCAGCTTCACACCTGTAAACTCCAATGAGTCTAAAGATTTTAACCCAATATTATTTATATTTCAAGATTTTGCTTACAAAATTGGTAGGATAAACTCGGTACTTATAAATTTTTTAAGGTACTTTTTATAATATGCATTTGGAAAGGGATCCAACTTGCTGGCTATTTTAACAATGCACAAATGCACCTTTTTACTGCATTGTTATTTGTTCACATATAATATTTATTCTCCATGTCTTTCATTTTCATTGATTTTATAGCAGAATATTCAATAGCCATTTGCTTTATGCTCTATTGATTTTTCCTACAAAGGGATTGATTGTATACAATAATTGTATATATTTTTAACAATATATTGATATACCTTATATAAGAAATAAATATATTGTAAAATTGCTCTATTCTGTGTGTAATTTTTTGTTATTTCTTAAAAACTTGAAAAATCCATATTGGTTAACCTATTACACTGATAGTCTCTATTTTGTTAACCTAAAAAGTTCATGTTTCTTCTTTATTGTAATGTGCATCTTGATAATATCTAATGCAATTCTTCAAAGTGTCGCTTTAACTGTTACTAGTCTCCCATTGTTCATTCCAATTTGAATTTTACATAGCAGTTTGGGAGAAACATATATTCCACTTGAGTTAGCAGCATCTCAGCCAAAGAGCTTTGTAGAGGTGCTGCCTATCTGTGTGTATGTATATATAAACATATACACACAATTGCACTGTCTTTTGCACTCCATAGAATAACTTATGAATATAGACCGGGTTGCTATGAGGAATCAAAAAGAAAGACGTTTGCACTCTCCAATCCGGTGATATAAAAATGTGTTTATCATAAGAGTGAACCGACAAAGATAGTTAGGAAACCGTGTGCAGGAGCACAGACAGTGGGTGAATCGCCTTACGCGTTTCGTGCCTGCTTCTTTTTGCTTGACGCAGCACCTCATCACCGGACATCCCAATAGGAGGTATGCCTAATTTTCAAGGGTAGAGCAGTCTTTTTCCCCAAATACGGGGAAATTTCTTTTTTTCTCCTCGTTTGACTGCTATGAGCAATCCACAAAACTGAGCACTCGCAGGGTTTGCAAATCGATATAATTGTGTAGAAAGCCTGTGAATGTAGAGAACATAAAATGACTGAAAATGATCTATACATTGTGTTAAATTAGGGGGGAAATGTGTCTGTAGAGTCTCATGTCTATGACATCACCTGTGGCTTGATATGCAAATTACATATTTCCCATTGAAATCATTTAGTTTGCATATCAAGCCACAGGTGATGTCATAAGCTGGAGACTTCACAGTCACATTTAAAACACGTTTTTCTCTCCTGATTTGGAAATTTGTCTGCAATTTTTCCAAAACAATGTACATATAATTTTCAATATTTTTTTATTCTCTACATTCACATTAAAAACAATGTTTAGTTGATACAATTACTTTTAATAAATCAGATTAACACAAAAGGCTTGGTGAAAACAGCTGGGGGTAACCTGATGAGCAAAACATATATATGTATAAAATAAAAAGATTACAGCATGGACAACATTACATATCGTATTTAGTTACATTCACATAGAAGATTAACAGGACATGAAACATGTGAAACTTAACCTTTCATTGATTTATTTAAACGTATAAAATAACTTACAAAATAGGTGATTGATACTACACAAAATGTGTTTCATTGTATAATTAGGAATAAGAAGGTATTCCAAATAAAAAGTTATGACAGTGTATCAACCAAATTGGGGACAGATGGGTGTTGCTAGTAAAGAGCCCCTATAAGGGTGAAACCACAACAAGAAATAAAGAAACAGAAAGCCAAAGAATACAGCTTACTACCTGCTTACTATTAACCCTTTCAGGACCAGAAGGATTTTTCAATTTTTGATGTGTTTGTTGAAACATAATTTAACTCTCTCTCAATTAACGCACTCATACAAGTTATGTTTTTTTTTTTTAAAGGACAGTTAGAGCTTTCTTTTGATACCGTATACATAAAAAATATCTACAATTTAGTATTAAAAAAATACATACAAAAGCGGACATTTTTGGGGAAAAAATGTTTTTCCCCATTATTTTCCCAATAATAAGCTACACAACTAGTGCAACACTGAACCACTTACCCCAACTAATTAATTAAGTAACTAACAAAAAAATCCAGAAGAAAAACTCTGAAGAGTGCAATTTCAGATCCATAAGAATCACGGAACAGGAATTCAGGAGTTAAATTTAATTAAATAAATGTCATTGTAATATATTTATTTATTAAAAAAAACCTTTACAATTGCAAAAAAAAATAAAAAAAAATTGGAAAAAACCCAGAAAATGAGGGTCATAAAGAGGAAGGAAACTGATCGCAGTAACAAGCTGGGATCAGCAAGAAACAGGTTAATTTTTTTTATTTTATTTTTTACAGGAAATGTTCTTTATTTATTTATGACTTACAGGTCCGTCTCTGTGCTTCGCTAAGTACGGGAGTGAATTAGAGGCAAAGTTAATGTGTTCACACATTGACTTTGCCATCTAATTTGCATGTTATTGTGGTGATCGAGTGATCACGCCGATCGGATACAGGAACTTTGCCTCGGGTGCGAGGCATACTACTGGACCCGTTTTATACTGGCTAGCGGTTCGCACCACATATGATTTATATATGAAGAGTTAACTCGTCATAAGGTCGCAAAGGGGTTAACAGCAGAATAAGGCAATGTAGGTGAACCTCTACAGCTCTCTGCACTGCTTATCAAGTGTATGGGGCTAAGAATTGTATAGTGAAAGTCAGACTGCTGCATTTGACTGCTGTACATGTCGCCCAAACTTCTTTATTGGGATTCTTTACAGGGGCGTATCATGCCCCTGAGTGACAGGTTTGCTGCCAGTCTGGAGCACACCTGTCACTCAGGGGCACAATGTATCTCATATATTTCCGGGGGTTTGTGTGCTGCAAACAGCCAGCACAAAACCCCCCAGAAATACACGAGATAGATCCGAGGGGCCGACGGCAGCTGCGAATTCAGCAACAGAGTCACTCACTCTGTTGCCAATTCGACAGCACTAATAGTATACAAATTTTCGTATAGTTTTCATGCTATTCGAATTGGAAACAGAGTGAGTGACTGTCTGAAGGAGAAGGAGAGAACAAACACCTGCACTCCAAATATCCGGCACAAAATATATCAAAATTTATTAGTAGGATACTGATCCAAAAATAGAACAACACAGGTAATAAAAAAAAAAAACACAGAGAAGGGGAACTTGCCTTACGAGTTTCGGGTGTAAGAACCACGCTTAATCATAGGCCTATGATCAAACGTGTAAGGCAAGTTCCCCTTCTCTGTGTTGTTATATTATTACCTACATTACATAAGATGTAACTAGATAACTTGGTCATTTAAAACAAACACATACATAAATCACTGTTTTTTGTTGTATGCTTGAATGAGAAAGGGGCTGGAAGAAGTTGAATTTCCCTTATCTGAACTTATCCTTATGCAAAATACTGGCATATTGAATGGCAAAATAGTGGCATATTGAATGGCAAAAGAATGGCATATTGAGGGGCAAAATCCTGGCATTTTAAATGGCAAATCGTGCCATATTAAATGGCAAAATACTGGCATATTGAATGGCAAAATAGTGGCATATTAAATGGCAAAATACTGGCATATTAAAAGGCAAAAGAATGGCATATTTAGGGCAAAATACTGACTCATTGAGTGGCAAAATATTACTGGCATATTGAGCGTCTGCTTCACGGGGGGGGGGGGGGGGGGGGGCAGCAAGAGAAAGTACTGCTTGCGCTCCCCATGCTTGTAGCTCTGCTTCACAGGGTGGGGGCAGAGCTATACCTCTCAGCCGGTTAGCCCCGCCCCCTCCCTGGATCTACTTTTGCAGGCAAAGGAAGGGGAGGGGGAGAGAGAGACAGAAGAGAGGAAGGGGAGGAGAGAGACAGAACAGAGGGAGAACAGATATTGGGAAGGAGGGGTAGAGAGCGAACAGGAATGGGGGAGTTGGAGAGAGACATACATGGCAAGGAAGAGGAAAGGGACAGACATGGGAAGGGAAAGAGACAGGGGGAGGCCTGCACTGGGCGCCGGAACACTTAAGGCTGGCCCCGTGTGTGGGACCCAGGTGCAGAACTTTTTTCCTTTACCATTTTGACACTTCAGTTTAGGTGTCTCTTTAAAGTGTCTGCTTATGATCAGTTTACAATTAAAAAAAAAAAATAATATATATTATATATATATCTATATATATGTTTAGGTACATTATTAGATTGGTATACTGCATATCTCCAAACATATCAACTGGCCAAAGGGGGCCACTTTGTCTTTTTTTGCCGTTTGGGGGAGCTTTGTTGCAGCGGAGCTCTGTGATACACAACTAACATTCCGAACTCCTAGGAAGCAGGGACACTAGAGGAGGAAAGAGGGACAGAGAGAGGGATTTGTGGATAAAATAGGGACTTTACCTTGCGAGGCATGATATTGAGTGTTAACTTACATCTATTCTATCCGTCCCAGTGTAATATATAGTTACCCCTATTGGCTGTGCAGTATAATACTTGTTTCAGCAGTGTATCTAACTTTGGTCCTCACTGGCTCCCGTCCTGCTAAGTCTTTTAGGATGTAGTGTAGGAGGCGGTACTCAGAGATGTGCCCCGCCCTCCTTCCCTTTCCAGGGATCAGTCTGTGCACATGTCTTCCTGCTAGTGTAGCTGCATTATCTGCACAGTTACTTGCTGCCAACACGCAGCTTTGCAGCTCTCCGGAGAGAGACACATTCAGGAGCAGAGAAATCGTTATGAATCAATAACCATTTCAGTGTTACAGTTTAGATTGGCCATTCAGGTGAGGTTGTGTTGTTGTTGTTTGATGCTGTCTAATGTGTTTGGATCAGGAATGAGTCAGTCTATTAAGTCTACAAATGTACTCTTCACATTGTGTGGATAGTCAGCTTTGTACAATGATGTAGCAGGAGTATATTCACATTTTTATTTGGATTAAAACATGGAGACATTTAATTCCCAGTTATGTTTTATTTTTTATGTCTGTGCACTTCAGAAATGTGCTATAGTGGGGGAGACCTGTAATACTCTGTTGCATCTAGCCTCAGATGACAAGTGCCATTCTTTTGATAATATGCACCTAATTAGCTGGATTAACTAACTGCTCTGATTTAATGTCTGTACTGTTACTATGTCTAGCGCCCATAAGTGGTTGTTTTTATGTGTTAGACAGCTATGTATTTGTCTTTGCACATCATGCAGTGTCCCTTTTCAAGGTCAGATTAGATTACCACAATAAAAAATGTTTGCTTTTACAACCAGATAATCATAGCTTTTAAAGTGGCACCAAAACTTTCATCTTCAACATTAGAAAAAGTTATACATGTCAGGAGTGACCAACATGCAACTTATTTGAAAGCATAAATGTGTTTTTGTGTTTCAATAAAGTTTATCTAAACAGTTTTTGGACTGGTTTTGTATTCTGTCTAAGTAAACAAGCCTAGTTATCTATGGCTCAGCAACTGGTTTTCACCTTTGCTGTAAAAAACCTTTGCATTTATGATCATGTGGCCCACATGACTTGGACACCCCTATCTAATACTAATTGTCTCGCTAGCGAGGCACTTCAGCAACACCATCAGTTTGTCGCTTTCTTTGCTCTTTTTAGTGCATGACGTGCCAGGCATCTTTATGCAGGACGTGTCATTAAGGGGTTAATATGCCACAGCCAGTTTGTAGGCCAAGTGCCCAGTAAAAACATGCCACCCTCCTTCCCCAGTACTTATCTGGCTGCTGCATGGAAAGATGCTGCCTCTCGCACGCATTTATCTGAAATTTGTGCACCAGAAGGTCACATAATCCCTGGCGCTCTGATGTCAGATCAATACCGGGGTAGCAGGAGAGAGGCAGCAGGGAAGGATGTGTATGCATTGCAAAGATACCATGCTTCCTGCTTGCTGTGCAGTGCTGCTGGTGAAGGGAGATCCTTTGATCTCCCCAGCCAGTATCTCTGTGTACTGTTGTAGTATTGTCTGCCACTGCTGTCTGAAACTAATTCTAACCAAACACCCTGTAATTTCATGTTGGCCCAAAGCTAATGCAGGATTCACATTCTTGGCAATACCTGTTTTGTCTCCATAAAGAGCCACTAAAATCTATTTTTAATGCTGGCTTCATTTACTTTCCAGACTAAACCTTACATGCATCTTTAGAGATGTACATATGTTTAGTCTCTGCTCTGCCTCAGAGCTGGGGAAGATCTTGTTGTGAGACTGGTGTGAGCACAGCCAATTAGAGTGAGGCTGGTCTGCCATATAGATCAGCAGTGATTTTTCTAGCCTTGGTGAAGAAATAATCTTAATTGTATTAAAGACAGGAGGCTTCATATTTGCATAATCCTTCTTTACTGATACCATCAGAAAAATAGTTACCGTATATACTCGAGTATAAGCAGAGTTTTTCAGCACATTTTTTGTGCTGAAAAATGCCCCCCTCGGCTTATACTCGAGTCGGTGTCTGGGGAAAAAAATAAATCTAAAACTTACCTCGTTCCTGTTCTTTCCCCCGGTGCTCTGAAGGTGCGTGGCTGTGAGGGAAGCGATGTGCGCTACCTGCCAGCCGCGCGGTCAACAAAGTGTGTTTTTTTAAAACAAACTTTATTGTTCCGCGCGGCTGGAGGGGAGTTCACAACGCTTCCCTCACAGCCACGGACGTTCAGAGCACCGGGAGACGGAGCAGGGACGGGGTAAGTACTGGGGTCTGGGGAAGGGGGGGAGGAGGGTGTCATAACGAGCGTACTAAGGGGCAATATCCTGGCATATAACATGGCATATTGGGGGCAATATCCTGGCAAATTAAATAGCATATTGGGTGCAATATCCTGGCATATTAAATGGCATATTGGGGGCAATTTCCTGGCATATTAAAATGGCATATTGGGGGCAAAATCCTGGCATATTAAAATGGCATATTGGGGGCAAAATCATGGCATATTGGGGGCAATATCCTGGCATATTAAAATGGCATATTGGGGGCAAAATCATGGCATATTGGGGGCAAAATCATGGCATATTGGGGGCAATATCATGGCATATTGGGGGCAAAATCCTGGCATATTAAATGGCATATTGGGGGCAATATCCTGGCATATTAAAATGGCATATTGGGGGCAAAATCCTGGCATATTGGGGGCAATATCCTGGCATATTAAAATGGCATATTAGGGGCAAAATCCTGGCATATTAAATGGCATTTTGGGGGCAATATCCTGGCATATTAAATGGCATTTTGGGGGCAATATCCTGGCATATTAAATGGCATATTGGGGGCAATATCCTGGCATATTAAATGGCAGATTCGGGGCAATATTTACCAGTAGCTGCCTCATTTCCCACCCTAGGCTTATACTCGAGTCAATATTTTTTCCCAGTTCTTTGTGGTAAAATTAGGTGCCTCGGCTTATATTCGGGTCGGCTTATACTCGGGTATATACGGTAACAGTTTTAATAAAAAAAAGCTCTGACCACAAGAGGGCACAGCCATATTGCAGGAGCATGCTGCTCCTGCAATATTGTGCCCACGATCACTCCATGGAGCGATCGTGGGTGCCCCAGAGCCCGGATTTCGGTGCTGGCTATTGCCTCGACATTAAGGTAATAGACCAGCACCGTCAGAGCGGTTTTCAATCGATTGTTTCACCGCAGGATGTGCCAGGCACGTCCATTGTCGGGAACAGAGTTCCCGGCTGCACGTGCCTGACATGTCCACTGTCGCGAAGAGGTTAACAAAACCCCCCGAGGGTGTTATATCACATTCAACATGAAGCAGCATACATGCGACTGCAGCAAGCAAAATAAACCTGGAGGGGTTTAAAATTGTCAGAGGAAACTGCCAAGTATGATATATGGGAGCTAGATCCCTGAAGTAAATATCCCTTTATAACCTGGTTTATTTGATATTTGTGGGATGTGGTAGACTCTCTGGTCAGTAGGTGTCAGAAAGAGGGGGTTGCCCCCTTGCACGGAGCAGTTTGTGGGATGTATGTTCTCAATAATAATAAAGCAATATATACCGTATTTGCTCGAATATAAGATGACCCTGATTACAAGACGACCCCCCAAACGTTGGATATTCCTTTAGGGAAAAAACTAAAAGCCTGAATATAAGACTACCCTATAGGAAAAAAGTTCAACTTGTATATATTTCTATTTTCCTTTTATGTGCCATTGCTGCGTCCTCTCTCCGGGGGACCTCAACCCTAGTCTTATAATCTGACCTCGAATATAAGACGAGGGGTCTTTTTCAGAGCATTTGCTCTGAAAAAAACCTTGTCTTATGTTTGAGCAAATACGGTATGTATGTAGGCCGAAAACAGGGCCTAACCTGGCAGGGCAGGCACCAGGGTTGCCCGAGAGAGAGACTGAAAGGACACATGGAGAAAAACATGAAATGGTGAGGTGTATGTGTGGGAAGCGGTATTGGTGGTAGAAGGGAACCCCATTAGAGGTGTGGATCCCTAAAACTAAGGAATAACCTGTGGACGAAAACACTTCATAATGGCAAGTATAGATTAAATAAACTGTATAGTGAGACAGAGAAACACTCTAGTGTGGAAGGTGCTCACCTGGAGGCTATCAGCAGAGCAAGAGGACATGTCTGAGGGGGGTTTATATATGCATCCTGCATATCGGCCATGTTTCCTTTAACCCCTTAGTGACGACATTTTCACCTTGACTTTCCCTTGGTGACAATGGCTGTTTTGACATTTCTAGGGTGTTTGTGTTTAGCTGTAATTTTTTTCTTTCTCACATACAGTACCCACACAAATTATATGTTGTTTATTTCGTCATAAGAAGGGCTTTCATTAGATACCATTATGTTCATCATATCTTATAATTTACTACAAAACAAATCATAAAATATGATGAAAAATTTAAAAAAAAAACACTTTCTAACTTTGACCTAAAATATAATTTACACAAATAAAATCATTAAAAAAGACCCCGTCTAAATAGTTTCTAAATGTTCTCCCGAGTTCAAAAATATGCATGTTTCCATATTTTTCGGTATTTTTTTGCGAGTTATGGGGCAAAAACCAAAAATAGTGTTTTTTGTTTTTTTCCTATATTGATCTTTTGACCCCAACCCGAACCCAAAATTTAACCCTAACACTAAATTTAACCCCAACTCTAATCCTTATTATATCCCTTAATATTTTTTAATTTTAATTTAATTTTAACCCTATCCCTTATGCTAAAAAATATTTAATTTTAACCCTATAGGCTAATATAGCTAAATAACCTGTTTTTAATTAATTAAATATTTATTTTAAATATTTCCCATTGCAATGCTACTAAACTACCACTAGGGGTAGTCAAGTAGCATATTCAGAGCGACGGAAGTGAAGTTACTTTCACTTCCGAAGCTCAGACCGGCAGAGGGCTTAGCCATATTGACGGAGCAGCACGCTCCGTGGGGCGATCGTGGGGGTCCCGAAATAGAAATTTCGGTGCTGGCTATTGCCTCGATTGTCGAGGCAATAGACCAGCACTGTTAAAGCGGTTTTCGCGATCGGTGATCGCGAAAACCGCTTCATTTAATGCAGGACGTGCCAGGCACGTCCTTTGTCGTTAAGGGAGTTTCTCCCAGGACGTGCCTGGCACGTCCTTTGTCGTCAAGGGGTTAAATAAAATACAATAGTTAAATACAAGCAAATATGTGTCTCTTTCCCTCATTAACCCTGAGAGACCTCACTTTGGACCCCAAGGCCCCAGGCATCCAACTGTGGCCCTCCACCTGCTGATGAACTACAAACCTCATAATTGCCTAACCAGAGCTTCAAATAACAAATATTTTGTAAATTTTTTGTAAATTTTAGTCAAGTTCAATTCGGGGGCCAGCCTAGCTATTTTTGGGAGCCAGGGCAATGGAAGGCAATAAATTAGTCACAGGCCCATCGGCCATAGGGATGGCCCCCTTGAAAAAAAAATTGTTAAATAAAACAAAAAAGGCGGAGATCTCTGTGTGAGGAGATCAAAAGATACCACCGCCACCAAGTATTCAGCATTGTGTCTGTGTGCTGCTCAGGTGCATTGACATGGGGTGATAGGATATTTGCTGGGCGTGTTGTGGGTGTGTACAGTGGCACTGGGGCGTGTTGTGGGAGTGCACAGTGGCACTGGGGCGTGTTGTGGGAGTGCACAGTGGCACTGGGGTGCGTCCTGTGAATGCAGAGTGGTGCTGGGAGTTCATTGTCTGTAAGGGGCCTCACAGTTTATTATGGTGGTCATGGAGCCTATAGTAGGTAATTTCTGAGTCTGGGCTCCTGCTTTTTGTCAGGCACTGCCCTCAACAGCCTGGCAAAGAGTTACAACAGTTGTAATCCAAAAACAGGTGGAGTGCTGCAATTGGCCGCCGAGGCCTTAGACCTAAATAGTCCACTTTAGTGAATCTTCAAACACATCTGCATGTCAATAAAATGTCTCATAACAAAATGCCATTTTTTTTCCATGACCTAAAGAAGAATAGATGGGAAGACTTCAGAAGCAGAGTTGCCAATTAGTGCTCGATTATTTCGAAAAAATATATTCAAAAGAGCTGGGGCACGCGTGGGCCAGAGTCAGGTGAGTGCAAATTGCAACACTACCATTAGATATTATATTAAATGACGCACTAAACAAATACAGCATATGCATCTCTCATAATATTCAGGCATGGAGCTACATGACAGAAGAGTCCAATCAATGAAGAGAATTGCCGGGAATTGCAAACTGTAGGCCAATGTAGCCAAGTTAAACAAATTCTCCCATGCAGCTGAATGTGAGAATGTTTCTAGCTTCGCTACTTTGGCCTAAAGTTTGACATTCCCTCCAATTCTCTCTTTATTGAATAGACTCTATAGTGTCTCACAATATGGCTGGTTCTGTGGATAATAATGAGTTTATTTCATGCAAATATGAAGCAAAACTAGTTATTTACACTGAATCTCCAGTAGGATGCAGTGTTTTCTATATTTTATATCAGTCCCTTTCTGAAGTTTTAATGCTGCAGCATACTTCAGTTCTGACTTTCACTGAATCGTTTCTCTAGCATCGCAGCTGTCTTATGGAGGACATTGAATGTTCTTTCTTTTTGTTTGTTTAAATCAAGTTTTAATTTAAATGGCACCAGAGGTTTACTTTTCAAAGTGAGAAGGATAGACCTAGCATGACCTTTCATATATCGGAACATGGAGAAGGAAAAAAACTGCTTTGTTGAACATTATTATTTGAACTGTGAATTAAAATAATAATGTGCTAACATTATTTATGTGAAAGCACTGCCTTTCCTTTTATTTGATTATACTGTGACCAGAGACCTATTTCATTATCGAAATAAGGGTATCTTGATGAAACACGATTATTTACTGTTTAATGTTGTATTAATTCTCATTGAATTTGTGTGTGACGTTGATGTATAAAATATATTGAGGATTATTGGTAGTGCTATAATTACAAGTGGCAATATTGTTATTATTGGTATTATTATTGTATTTTAAAATGTTAATAGTAGTTGTGGTATATTTATGGTTATGATATGTAATATTGCACTCATTATAATATGAATAGTAGTTGTGGTAGTATTCTCCTTTTTACACAACTTAATACATTGCCTCAACAAACCACACAATACTTTTTTGGGTTCTGTCAAAATGCTCTCAGACATTTCGTTTGAGCGACTCGCCAATAAAATATATCACGGAATAAAATAACCTTTTATTTATTATCTTAAGGGAAACACTCACATCTCCTGAGATCTGGCAATACGCGGTCTTGCTGAACAATTTTGCATCCCCGTGGCTACTGGAGAAACATCTGTACATCAAGGGATATCATCCACTGTTTCCCGAAAGATCATCAGTCCGTCCAGATACATTAAAGTGTTACATTAAGGAAAGCCCGGGAAAATTCCCTTCTCAGCGGCATCAGGCTGGCAGGCTTAAAGAGTATTATATGCTCAATGCTTCCTCTATGCTGCCGGTGGTGGCCTTAGATGTCCAAGATGGAGATAAAGTCCTGGATATGTGTGCTGCTCCAGGTGGAAAGTCTATAGCCCTTCTTCAGTGTGCTTTACCAGGTATCTTCTTGTGTCCTTTTAATCTGTGTGACGTTGGGTATCAATTATCTCCTCTGATACATAAAAGGATTAAATGCAGCTATGAGTGTCCAACACCAAGTGATCGTCCCGAAAACAATATCCACTGTGCTATTATCTACTCAGTGGGGTCTACTAAATAATCTGTGAGCTGTGATCCCCGACAAGTGAATAGGAAGAATCTGACCTTACTAAATGGGGGAGGCGGGGGGGGGGGGGGGGGAGAGATCTCTAACTTGTCGGTCTTTCCAAATCCCCTATTAATGCTGGCTTTTTACCATTTCACTGATAATTCACCACAATACAGTGTATACCTAAAGCCCCCAGTGTGGAGATGACCATCCTAAATCTGCTCCTCGCAGAGACTGTTCCCAACATTCCACTATGCAAAAGTAGGAAATTATAAAATGTGCCCGACCAGGCCTAGGTAAATGCTAAATTTCAAAAATGTAGGTTTGTTCTAAATGTGTTGCAATGGGCCAACTACAGTTAGACATGCAATCACAGTACACACCAGGCTGGAGGCGGATGTTGTGTTGTGTCCTAGTAGTATTAGTCATGTAATCTGGGCAATTTAATGTTCTATGGACCTCCACGGACACTTTGCCTATGCCTGATACAGACCATATGAATTATTCACTGAATTACATAGCGTGCCGTCTCTGGTACTGCATAGATGGCAATTGTCAAGCAGAGATCACACCAAGCAGTTTTCAGAAATAAGTGTTTGTGCTTAAGCTAACTATTCCCCATGAAAGTCAGCAGTGTGTACCTGTCCAGATAATTTTGTATTTTACGATCACATTTCATGGGTGCGATTTTCAATAAAGGGATATTCATATATTGCACAATGAGTGGAACTCAATCCATATGAAACTAAGGAAGGTTGCTTTTTTACATATGGCTAGATATGTGCAAATGATCATATATTGTCTACTGTGTGAGACTATATAGACCTAACACAGTTTTAGCCATGCTGCGTTGGAGAGAATGATGGTGCAGTCATTAAGACACGGGGGGGGGGGGGGGGGGGGGAGATGATAGTGCTTATCTAGCCGCCAAGATCAAGTCACTTGTCAGAATCATTGCTCTGTGCTCGGAGTCTTCTGATAACTGCTTGTGAAGAGCATCTTTCCAGCAATGATTTATGTTACTTGGAGTAGAAGATTACTTGAAAATAGGATAGGAGAGACAGAAAACCTTCTTAACTATCTGTGTCACCATTTTAGTTTTAACCCCTAGGACTCTGAGGCAGAGACCTGATCAACGTAGCAGAGGTGTGCCCAAACCCAGAAGTTTGGGCGTGGAGAATTTCTGAGAAATGTTGCCGGTACTCACTTTGAGAGTCTGCTACATTTAACCTGTGAGATTGAGGTCACGCTGACCGAGCGGATCCTGTGCAGCGAGATCAGTGGCAAAGCTCATTGTGGTGGGCTGCGATGAGATTCTGTTACTAGGACCTTCTATGCCCTCCTCATGGTCGTTTGGGCCATGTCTGTTAGGATGGCATAGGACAGCCTAATGCACTAAGCAGTTAAGTGATCTTCTTCTGTTTTTTTTTAGTCTACCATTAAAAATGTGTTCCCTATATTCTCATTACATTTCATCTAAGGTAATGTTACTGTTAACAATTAAATAGGTTTATGGAATGTTTATTTTTTATTTTATTTATATAGTGGAGTTAGTCACAGGGAAAAAAGATACTCTAGAACACATTCAACATTTAGAATTAAACAGACATTGTATGCCTCAAATTAAGTTTGATGCATCTGGTAGTGTTTAAGCTGTACCCTTTTTTTTTTCCATACCTATGCAAAGCATGGAAAAAACTTACCTGTACTGAGCACATACAGTAACTGCTTAATCAGTTCTTGTTTTTGACAGTTGTGTGATCTTACAGGTGACACTCCAGACATTTTGTAGATGTGCAATGGGCATTCCCCATGCATCCCTGATTTGCTTCCAGCATATACTGAGTATTTAATTTTTTTTACATAGAGCTTAAGATTTCATGGTGGGAGGTCAAGATTGCAGAAGAAAAATTGCATTTTACAGGTTTTATTGCAAAAAATGTATTTGTTTTCTACAGGTTTGCTTCATTGTAATGAGCCAGATAGTCATAGATCGAGATGGCTTAAGCAGACACTGGAATCTTTTGTACCAAAGATTCACATGAATATTATTTCTAATATAGAACTGGATGGAAGGTTAATAGGAAACAACTGCTCTCAGCTGTATGACAAGGTCTGTATTTATTCATTACTGAAGTGTCTGACCTGTTGACAAATGATCAGTTCTTTTCAGAGTGCAAAACACATTGGTGTATTAAAGACACAATGCCACCTACAATGTCTGATGCTGTTTAATGCTTTTGGGGCCATGTTAAATGCAAGGTGTTGAAAATGCAAGATAAGTGTGGAAGATCTTGTACACCATGCTATTGAAAACAGGAATGTACTCAATAAAGTGAGAACTGCAGGCAATTGAGTTGGGAATTTTAAAACTTAAGGCCAAAGTAGCTGAGTTGGAAAAAATTATCCAAAGCAGCTGAATGGGATAATTTGTCCAACTCGGCTACTTTGGCCTTATTAATAAGGAAAAGGTAGTGCACTCCACTCTCCAAAAGCAGTAAATGAAAAAGTGCTTTATTAAGTGCATGTACAAACAGGATGAAAACAATCCACGGACTCAACACAGGAGTCAGGGAAGACCACCCTACGCGCTTCGCGTGTTGCCACGCTTAATCACACCTATGATTAAGCGTGGCAACAGGCAAAACGCGTAAGGTGGTCTTCCCTTACTCCTGTGTTCTTTTGGAGAGTGGAGTGCTCTACCTTTTTTCCTTATTACTAATTATTGCATCTAATTAATGCTGAGGAGCACCCACCCTCCTGGTGAATTGACAGTGAGTGGTGCCGGCTTTTTGTTTGTATAGTGCTTTTTAGTTTATATTTACATAAAAAATGCCCACAGGCATTTATTTTACAAGGTGTCCTATTAAAAGGGCAGTTCAACCCACACAAAATGATTTTGATGTATGTTTATACATGTTTCTGGCATATGTTTTTTTTTTTTTTTAAATGTGTACCCCTGTATTACCTCTTTCCATTTCATGATCTGCTCTACATGTCTATAACTGAATTCTGATTGATCATCTGAAACTTTTGTTCTTCTGTTTGCACAATCAATATTTAACCCATCGCACATGTACTTTGTGCAACTAATAGGTTTAATCTGAAAAAGTGGGGCAGAGCCTCCTTTACCTTTTATTTGAAATATCTCCAAACCTGAACACTTCCTGTTTGTACGTTTTATGTGCCCATTGTTTAGTGGAATGTTGAGTTTATCCTTCAATAGTTGTCTTTATTTCAGGTGTTGGTTGATGCCCCTTGTTCTAATGACAGGAGTTGGCTGTTTTCTTCAGATGTGGAACAGGCCACAAAAAGAATTTCTCAAAGGAAGACTCTCCCTGTAATACAGACAGAGTTACTCAGGTAGAAAATTATAACACAATCTCCCGTTATACTGAAATTCTAATATGCATTTTTTTGTTGTCGGCCTTGAGCTTAAGTTCTGCCAGAAACAACCTCATTCTGATGAGTTCCATAAAGAACGAAACTATTGTACATAGGTGGGTTTTCTGGCACTGCACCTCTGTCCCAGGCCAGGCTGACTTAAAAGGGGCTGCGTACAAAGGGTGAAAGTGGATATGGTTTGCATAACCTTACCCAGAACCCTTTGCAGCACTTTCAGATATGTTCACTGATGCTCTAATACCATGCTATACAAGATACAGGTAGAGTATCCCTTATCCAAAATGCTCATTTTCGCCACTACGATATATTAAAGCCTTTCAGCACTCATGGAATACAATAGCATCAATGCAAATATTGTATAGAGCAAATAAATCACTTTTTTTACTGTGATATGAGACATCGTTGGGGACCTGCACATACTGCATTGTATTACCCTTAGGGGTTTTTTAAAGGACAGTTAGAGCTTTCTTTTGATACCCTATACAGAAAAATGATCTATCATTTTAGAATTAAAAAATACACATAAAAGGGTAAAATTTGAGGAAAATTTTTTTTCCCCCATTATTTTCCAAATAATCGATATAACTAGTACAACACTAACCCACTTATCCTAACTAACTAATACAAATATAGGTTCCCAAACCCCACCAACAAAAATCCCCAGAAAAAAAAACCTCTGACCAGTGCGTTGTTAGCCATACGAAATCACAGAACCGACATGCAGAGGTTAATTGTCATTAAATTAATATAAATAAAATGTATTTATTAAAAAAAAAAAAACTTTAAAAATTCAAAAATAAAAAAAGTTTGTAAACAAAACAAAATGAGGGACATAGAGTAAGAAGTAAACTGTTCACAGTTACAAACAGATCTGCAAGGAAAGGGTTAACCATGTTTATACAGGAAATGTTTGTTTGTTTATTTTTCACTTGCAGACCACTCACTGTGCTTCACTATAAGTACATGAAGCACAGGGGAATGAATTAGAGGAAAAGTCAAAGTGTGAACACGTTGACTTTGACATCTAATTTGCATGTTATCGATCACATGCCTGGAAACCCGCCAATCAGGTCCAGGAGCTTTGCCTCGGCTGCGAGGCAGAGTCCCAGACCCGTTTTAGACCGGCTGGCGATGCACACGGAGCTCACTGCCCGCTATGTTGCACGACGCTACAAACAATCTTTCAGTCCTGCTCACTGTAGGAATGTTAAAACTACTCCCCTCCCCTCAAAAAAACAATATAAGAATATACAACAGACCCTTCCATTGCTAAAGCTTTTGGGAAGTACCGTATTTTCCGGTGTATAAGACTACTTTTTAACCCCTGAAAATCTTCTCAAAAGTTGGGGGGTCGTCTTATACGCCGGGTACTGGGATTTACTCACCTATTTTCTGCTCTGTCTCCGCTCGCGCTGTTAAGCCGGTCCGTGGCTGTGAGGGAAGCGTTGTGAGCTCCCCTCAGGCCGCGCGGCTTCAATAAAGTCTGTTTAAACTTTTTTTTTTAAACAAAACTTTATTGACCGCGCGGCTGGAGGGGAGCTCACAACGCTTCCCTCACAGCCACGGACCGGCTTAACAGCGGGAGACAGAGCAGAAAATAGGTAAGTACTGGGGATTGAGGATTGGGGAAAGGGGGAGGAGGGTGGAAAACTCTATATTTTAACCTAAAAGGTTAAAATATAGATGCGATTTTTCCACTTTTAAGATGACTTAGTTGGGGGGTCGTCTTATACGCCCAGTCGTCTTATACGCCGGAAAATACGGTACTATTACACCTCCATCCATTCAGCTGCAGTGTTGCTCAGTTACTGCAGCATCTGAGGCTTGGGTTGAGGATATGTTTTTACCTTTTTTTTATTTTTTTTTTAAATCACATTTCATAGTATTATTTTCAGTGTTCTGTAGATGTTAATATACATAATGCTATGGACAAGACTGCTGACTTTTTGTATTTATTTATTTCCCCTAAGAAAATAGCTTATTGCGCAGGGCAGATTTCCAGACCCCTCTCTATCTGTTGAAGTATAAATGTTAGCCTTTGGCTGTGAATGCTGATATCTGAAATGTAAAACAGCTGGGGACGATCTGCTATTAAGTTCAGGTGTAGAAAAGGTTTGGTTCAAGATACTTGTAAACTCAAGTGCTGTAGTAGACGTGGAGTATTTCCCTGATGTGTATTCATCATTACCCAGGTTTGAGTGTCTTCCTAGTTCTGAAAAGCAATTCCAGCTCTATTAGCCCCCCCCCCCCCCCCCCTTTCAGTGATCGCATAATATATGCTTTCAGAAAGAACAACAGATATGACATTAAACGACTGCTTTCCAGATTCCGGATATAAAATCTAGAATCTGCTTTAAAAGGAAAGTATAGTCCGAAAGCTACGTTTTAAAATGCATAAAGTTAATATATTTAATACATATTTAAAATGCAATGCAAATTCTGAAGTTACTTTTAATTTATTTTGATACTAGCAAGCTTTCCCAGCCAATCAGAAGGAGAAGAAGCAACAATGACACTTCCAGTGCCTGGTACTAGTTATCTGGACCCCAGCAGCACTAAAAGAGTTAAAAACACAAACCTTAAAGACTCCTCCACTCCCCCCAAAAATATAACGCATGCAAAATATATAAAAGTATAAGTTCCTTCCTCCAAAAGCAAAAAGATCACAGTCACAGGGCTTGTAATCCAAAATTACAGAGAATCAGAATGCAAGTGCACAGCAGTTTATTCAGTGTGCAGCCCCCTTAAGCTGTGATATAGCTTTTCCATGCATGTTCAGATTCCCCTACACCCACAAACTGCAATACAATGGCACATGTACAGGCTTACATGCCAACGGCAGGTTCCCAATGATGCCTTACATCACCGTAAAAGTGATTGTATTTACTCTATACAGTATTTGCATTGATACCCGTTGAGTATCCCCTATCCAAGATGCTTGGGACCAGCAGCATTTTTGATAACTGATACTTTCGGTTAACGGATCATTTGGGCAGCACCAGCCCTGCAGATGTTCTACATTACTTTTATCCAACTTGCTCACATTGGATACAGGTAATGTAGAACATAGGAGTGGAGCTGCCAAAATAATCCTTTATCTGAAATTACCTTCTCCACAGTGCTGCCAAAATGATCCACTCGCAGAGTAGAAGTCCCTCCGTCCCTGTGGGTACTACATTTCCCATGAGCGCTTGCTTCCAACATACTGCTCCCCTGGCAGGATAAAGCAAAGGAGCTTCACAACGGGGCTCCAGTAAGGTGAGTATCCCTTTTCTGAACTGACTCTTATCCAGAAAGGATGTTTTTTGGATTTGGGTCATTTGGGGTTTTGGATCTTCGGATAAGGGATACTCAACTTGTACTGTGTTTTTATGAGTGCTGAGAGGATTTAATAAATCTTATTGGTGAAAAGGATATGTTCTCATCAATTATCAGTTATCCAAAATACTTCTGGTCCCAAGCATTTTGGATAAGGGATACTCAACATGTAATGTCACAGGCACAGGACTTATCAGCCTCCAAATGATCAATGAGGTAAACAAAGAGAGGTACAAAGGGATCAGTATACATATATATAAAGAGTTATAATTTCAAAAGGATATTTAATTCATCACATGGACCCTGGAAGGCTCAGATAGCAGCATGAATACAGCAGGCAATGACAAATCCACATCCAAACATTTATTAGTGCAATCCTCAAGTCATTCACTCTGTTTATTTACTCAGACAAGCTTTTGCTTACAGTGAAATAAATAGATCCAAAATGCAGCAGTCTGTAATTAAAAACTAGTTTGCTGACATTTCTATTGCTCCAGATATAATGCAAACTGTTACCATTATATTCCGTTGCCTTTGTTTTCTATTCTTATTTATCCAATATACTTGTGCTTAGTTTGTATTTGAAATGCTCTTACTTGTAGCCTAAGCATTTTTGTGCCTTTCTGCTATAATCAGCCCAACTCCCTTTTCTTTCCATTACCCGGGAGCCTAGCGCCAGCCCGCATCGGAGCATGACCTCTTGTTCCAGTATTCCATTTCCGCTGAAATATGCTTTCATCTGCTACTTTCTTAAATCCTTTTTAATGCAATATTTTCCACCCTTTCAATCTCTACCATTTTCCCCCTTAAGTGAAACATGTTAAAGCAGCAAAAAAAAAAAAAATAAAGATTTTTAATACCCACGTTTATAGCTTTGTATAAGTGACCATCAAACTCTACAGCAAATCCCTGGAAAGTACAGGGGTGTAGGATGGATGAGAGAAAAAATGCACATGGGTTGGAAGTACTTAACGGTGAGATATGATGAATTGATAAGCGATCTGCAAAAAGTCAGACGTTAACAGCTGAATTGGAACAATGAACAATTTGGAGAATGGTTCCATTTCTGCTTATGCCTTGATTTTTCCTTGTTTTTTCATTTCCCTTGTCAGCTCGCCACAGTTTACAGTTTAGTGAGAGATCAGGAAAAAGAAAAGGTGGTGAGAGTAGAGCAGTATGGTGTGTGTGTGTGTGTGGGGGGGGGGGGGGGGGGGGGGGTGGTACTTGTTGGAGTCAGTTAAATCAGAGCTTCAGAGTAACTCTGCAACATGGCAGCCAGGAAGTCTCAGACTTCACAAAAAAATGTGTAATCGCTTCTAAACGGGGCATCATTCAAAAGATGGTTTAACTACACAGGACTGGTCTTCTGTTTTTAAAAGGTCTGAGGTTTTTTTTTTTCTTTCCATTTTTAACTGATAAAAAAAAAAAAAAAAAACTGCCCCTTTGCTGTCACATATTCTTCGATTTGTTTTTTAATTTTTTTTTTAATTATTATTAATTTTTTTTCTCTCTCCAAGGCAGATTAGTTCCCAATTCCTACACACCATGGAAAGTATAGTTTTACTTTGTAGATCTGCAGATGGGGCTATGAGAGAAATAATCATCAGCTAAAAGGAAAAGATTTGTAGAAAACTTTTACAAAAAATATGTAAATAAAACTCTCGGCATTGTACTTTGTAGTTAACCCCTTAGTGACCGAGTGCTATGTTGCATTTGACGTGCCTTGAAGACCAGAATTCCATTATTTTTGTCATACGTTTACTGAACTGTGAATTTCTTTCTTTGTGTTCAGTCCACCCACACAAATTATATATCATTTTTTAAAGGACAGATAGGGCTTTCATTTGATACTATTATTTTCATCATATGATATCATTTACTATTGAAAAAATAGAAAATATGATGAAAATATGCCATAAAAAACACTTTTTCCAACTTTGACCTGATTTTTTTTTTTTACACAATTACTAATGGTAAAAAAGACCCCGTCTATATATTTCTACTATTTGTCCTGAGTTTAGTAATATCAATGTTTCCTTGTTTGTCTATGTTTTATTTCACGTAATAGGGCAATAAACAATATTAGTGTTTTTTTTGTTTTCTAACCATTTTCTTCTACAGTGATTTTTTTAACCCGAACCCTAAATTTACCCCAACTCTAAATTTAATCTAACCCTAAATTGACCCCCACCCCTTAATCTAACCCTTGTAATCATCCGAACCCCCATTTAACCCTAATTATTACCCTATTTGGACCCTAACCCTAGATCTAGGTTCAGTAGATCAAGGGTTAGCTTTTTCCATTTATTTATTTATTTAATTTATTTATTTAATTAATTTTCTATTTTTAACTGTAATACCGTCTAACTGCCTGTAGGGGCAGTCAAGTAGCGGTTTCAGAGCGACGGAAGAGATTTTTTTTTTCTGTCTTCCGTCGCTCTCCTCTGGGCACGCTGTATCGGAGGAGCATGCTCCTCCGAAACAGCACACACCCGCGATCACTGGGTGATCGCGGTGCCCAGGAGGGCACAGATTGTGTTGCATGATCCGAAGCAGCCTCTGAGAGTAGCTGCAGGCATGTAGTGTTGCGCTAATGAGCGCAACACTACATGAAAATGGAGGACGTATATATACGTCCTCATGGTCCTTAAGGACCATGCTTTTCAGGACGTATATATACGTTCACATGCATTAAGGGGTTAAACAAGAACATTGCGAAACACAGAACATCACTAAGGCCTGGTTGCACTTAGCAGGAGGAGAAGACAGCCCCTATAGGCACTCCATTGCCATTTACTTATGTCATGGCATACCCCCTTCAACAAACAGGACACGTTCTATTAAAAAAGAAAAATAGAAAATATCAAGAATTCTCATCACAGACATATGTTGGAAACTGAAACATAAATTTAATAAAAATTATTACCTTTTGTTTGATTACAAGTTGTTTGGTGGACTATATGTAAAAAATTTTTTTTTATATATACACTGCATTTTATCAAATTTTACTGAAAACATTAAAACGTCTGCTTCCGTTTCTTACGCTACACAGTTTAATTAGAAAAATAAAACTATCTGTTAAAATTAACCAGACTTTTAAAAAATATATCTAAGAGTTATATTGAAACATTTTGCCACATTTTTTTTATTGAAAAGAAAATAACTCCTTTAAGAGCATTCTGATTTATCACAGAAATATTTGAGTGTCTTATTGAAGCAATGCATCATGTCATCCCTTTCTTAAGAAGAAATCAATCACAATCTTAAGTCTCCTTTCTAATTCTCTCGCTCTCTATTTGACATGAAAAATCAAATCTCTGAAGCTGGAGGTAAACGAAGGCATACATCATTGTTACCAGTCCCAACCTTAAGTTTTCTGAAAAATAACATGTCTGGTTTTCTTTCTTCTAGCCCTCTACTGATTTGCTAATAGAAGTTAACTGCGCTGTGAAAATGTAATCAATGCATTGAAATAAGCAAACGGTTAAATATAAAAAATATACAGTACGGTCCAAATGTCTGCGTCCACTCCCTCATTTATATAAAATTTATTCTCCAAGAGGGTTAAGCAAAGCTGTGTTGTTCTCTCCTCACATTAAGGGTAAATCCACTAATGTTCCGTCATTTACATACCATGCCACAGGTGATGTCATAAACAGGAGACTACCCAGACACATTTAAAACATTGTTATCCTAATCCAAACCAATCATTTGTTCTGCTCTAAATGCACAGTATAAATAAAGTTCAGGTGATACAGTTCCTTTAAAGCAGAGCGCCTGGTGTCATGTGACATTGGGGTGTGTGTGTGTGACACTGGGTTTGGGTGTATGTGTGACATAGTGTGCGAGACACTGCAGCTGTGTGTGTGTATGTGGGCACTGTGTGTGTGTGAGACACTGTGTGACATTGGGTATGTAATTGTGTGTGTGACTGTGTATTTGTTACGCTGTGTGTGAAACTGTGACCGGGTGTGAAAAACATCGCTTCCTGGATGGAGGAGGTGCTGTCTCTAAATCCTATTCCTGCAGAACTGGCAGGGAACGCGGTTGTCAGTAATGGGAAAGGAGGGGAGCCAGTGAGGTGTGTTCTGCGGGGCAGTGTAACCCTGGGCAGATTCTGTTTGATAGAGCAACTGTGGGCAGGGTCTGCATTGCCTCTAATTTTCAGCTTTTGGCAAATTTTAAGTTTAAAAAAAAAAAAAAATTCTATTATTATTAACTGGGTTTTATCTATAAAAGCTATTTAAATACTATATATTGGCTCTCGAAAGAAAGCAACTTCAGCCAATAGATGGCAGTATTGCTTCATAATAATTGCACAAAGTGAGTTAGAATTTAGGTGGAGTGACTTGTTTCAACTTTCTTTTAACATTGAAAACGGTTACTTTACAGTGCCATTAAATCTGACCCTTCTTTCAGAATACAGAATATGAATTTGTGCATTAGAGAATACTGTAGATTGTTAAATATTACAGAAAATGTGTTTCTGAACTAGCAATAAGATATGTTGTGCTTTTTTTATTTTCTAATGTTTATTTTTATTTTTTGCACTGAACCTTTGCTTTTTGATCTAGTTATTTTTTTTTTTCTAGTTTTGACCCTTAATGTTTTCTGGTTAACAGAATGAAATGTCCACTATCTGCTCTTGTATTCTACCCTAGGGACTGTTTATTGGAAAAAGTTTTACTGATCCTGCTAAACACTGAGACCTAAATAATTTGTGCTCATTACTTTTACATTAATGCTGTAAGTTTTTGTACCTGGCATTGAATTTTTTATTTTGCATAATTGGTGTTCGTTCTCTGGCTGAAATGTTATAGTTTTTCTAAGTGGAATGGTTACAATTTTCTTAAACAATTATTGTTGGGTCATGTGATTTTAATTTGTTGGTCAGACACCTCAGCCTTACACATTCTTGCATACAAGGGTCCAAAAACTATTTATTTTTAGTGACTCATAATGCAACTTTATCAGCCCATCCATTATCAAATTATCTGGGGCTAGAGCTCTGATGGGCTCTGTCACACACACCTTCTCACCCCCACACACATACTGTCGCTATCACACACACACACATACTGTCGCTATCACACACACACACACACACACACACACACATACTGTCGCTATCACACACACACACACATACTGTCGCTATCACACACACACACACATACTGTCGCTATCACACACACACACATACTGTCGCTATCACACACACACACACACACACTGTCGCTATCACACACACACACACACTGTCGCTATCACACACACACACACTGTCGCTATCACACACACACACACTGTCGCTATCGCACACACACACTGTCGCTGTCACAGACACACACTGTCGCTGTCACACACGCTGTCGCTGTCACACACAGACGCTGTCGCTATCACACACACACGCTGTCGCTATCACACACACACACTGTCGCTATCAGCGTTAGAGACTAAACCTCAGATTCTGGGACCATGTTCTGGAAAGAGGAAAGCTCAAAAAAGTTTCAATGATAGCACTGGAGTCTCGGGGCTAAAGTATATTTTAGCCCCAGAGTCTCCATTCGGGGCTATGTAGCGGGTATTCGGATTATTACCCTAGTAGCGCCATACCCTCCCCCAGCCCCAAAACAACGCCACTGCTAGACACAATAAGGTACAGATGAGATAAGTCAAGAAAGATAAGGTACAAAGACTGATAGACAGACAAGATGGTTGTACAAGAAGTTGGAAAGTGCTATGCAGAACCGAAAAGTGGTGCAGCCCCAGCCCATTGAGTCTAATTGCCCCTCCGACTCTTCCCTGCTTGCATAATGGGTAATGTCTCTCATTTCCAACTGTAGTCTTCACTACATGTGACCATTTATGATTGAGAAATATATCTTTTAAGACGTTTTTTCTGAAGTGGCACAAAAGATGCATGTAAATTTTTTGTTTGGCAGAGAAGCAACAACAGTGCGGATAAACAAAGTCCCCTTGACGCGTTTCACGTTCACCAGCGCTTTATTATACGTTAATTACGCTTGTGTTTAAGCATTGGTGAACATGAAACGCATCACGTGGACGTTGGCTGCTCTGCCACACAATAAGTTTACACTGATTTCACGGATTTGGAGTACCGAGTCCATCTTTTGTGCAGGTTTGTATACCCTGGAGGATTGGGCTTCTCTGAGCACTTGAGTCCTACTTGGATTATTTAACAAGGCGTTCCCTGCATGCATGTTGCTACAGGAGGTAGCGGAGCCAGGCATTGGGGTTTTTGTTTTTTTTCTAAAGTTGGCCATGTGATCAGAAATGCAAATGTGAATTTGGTCATGTTATTAATATATTTTATGATTAAAAAAAAAAAAATGTTTATTTAGCAGTAATTCAAAAGCTGTCCGAAAGCAGTTTAACCACTTCCTGCCCGCAGGACGGCAAATAACCTCATGGCCCCCCGTGATGATCTGTAATGCGGATCCCACTGCAGGGGATGTGGCTTGTTACATTTATCCACATTGCGCTGCACAAGAACTTCCGGGTGGTGTTGTGAGGTCAGCAACAAAAAGTCGTGATTTTGGTACTTTGATTCTAAATGATAAAACCACCATTTGGCATGAAGGGGTTAAATTAACTTCAAACAAAACTACGTAGCTGTACTGCTAATGAAATATGCGTAGTTAAGTCAGTTGGAACATACCTTGCTGTCAGATGGGACGCATTTTGAGCCCATTTGCTGCCAGTTGGAAGCCACTGCATTAAGCCATTGATATCTAAACTGGGAAGCCAGATGTGGCCTTTGTATCTGTGTATTACGGAATGCTGCTATTCCTACCTGATTTACTGTGTCCTCATGTTCGTTCTTTACCTCAGTGTTTGTGAGTAGCATTTTTACGTTTTTTTTATTTTTTTATATCTTTCTGTATTAAATTGTAATTCACTTAAGCTGCGCCCTTCAATACTTTTGTCTTGCTTCAGCACATACTGCACATTTTATAATGTCTGGGAGGCTATCTTGTATAACTATCAGTTGTCTGGACTTTTGTGTCATGTTGTATGGTGTTTCTGATGCTGCCTTTTTATATTCATTGCCCTAATCTCTGTATCCTGCCGTATGTTTTACATATGTGCTTAGAAGAACTTTTGCTTAATTGCGTACCCATCATTAGGTTTGGCAAATTGTTTATTGCTGAATAAATTATAAATGCCTTAAAAGAATTATGGGGGTAAGAGGGGGTTTATATAAATGTATATATTTTTTCCCCTCCCTTTCATTAATACGGTTTTTGATAGGGGAGTGCAACAGGAGGCAACTTTTATTTATGGGGCGGACTCTCTTCGGGTGTATTTTAAGTGCATATTTCATTGGGTATTTGGTTTGGGCATCAACATTTAAAAGCAGATTCTTGAAGGCACCATTACATTCAAGTATACACTGTCCTTGAGGAAGTAGATGGTTCTGCGAAACGCGTAGAACATTTTTCTTTGGTCTTTTGGATATTTATGCGGTAATTGTTTTCTTCCATCTGGACGGAACATAAGGACCTTATTTCCCATTTTGGGTATAATACATTTCTGTTTATTACAGACTGATGTTGTTCCTACCTGATTTACGGTGTCCTTGTGTTCATCTTCTACCAAAATGTACTGGGCACTGCATGGAAACGAGGACTCGTATTCTCCTGCAAAAACGTTATTTTATTATTCATCCACATCACTAAGACATTGGGAAGTGTGTGGGGCACATCCCTAATTATCCATCATGCATTCCGTGTTTTGAGCTATGGTAGCGTTTAATAATAAACTCGGGATGTTTTTAAGTTGAATTTTATCTGCCCTCATTTCCGTGGCATGCCTGGTTAATGCTTTCTCGATTTTTATATGTAAATACCCCAATTTTATGCAAATAAAACATTTAGCTTTAATGGAAAACTGTATATTGTTTGTTTGTTTTTTGGTGGCAATGCACATGCTAATTGTCTCCTGACAGGGATAAGAAAGATGCTAGCGTGATCTCTTTGACCTGAGATGCAGTCCATCAATGACCCTGCTCTCTGATGAAAGCATTTATCTTGACAGCGGTGTTTGGTGAACCCAGTGAAAAGGCATGACCTGTGCATCTTGAGCATACCCAGCATGGGGATTTTTGCAGGAATTAAAGCTTCATCTTCCTGACAGACCTTTTAGAAAACTAAGCCCACATAACCAGTGAATGAGAACAATCCATTTTTCATTCTCCGTTGTACATGGAATTCATTTTTTCCCCCCCTTTCATTCAATCTTGTTCCATTCACGCTGCCACTTGTGCCTTCATTGCTCTGCTGATGCCGACTTGCATAAACTTTGTAAAAATCTTCCAGCCTGAATAGAAGTGGCATTTAACACCCAGCACTTCTGAATCACATGTACGTTATATTATGAGCAGATCTCCCATTTTCATTTCATTTTACATTCTAATGATGTATATGCCTTTCTTTTAACCATCATTTTGTAATGTGATTTTTCTTTAGCAAAAAACATCCCTTGCCATGAGGAAGGCTTAGAAGAAACTAAATAATATGACCATCAAATGGGTTGTATTGAACCATGTTTCTCTCTCTCCTCTCTCCCCTCTCTCGCTCTCTAACCACATGTGGGAAACTAACAGGTGAGGTTAAACACATGCAATTTAGGCATGATCATCCATGCTCCGTGTAACCAAGTATGCTAGTTTTCATTTTGTAAATAAACTCTTGACATGAGTTTAGACACACACAGGCACAAAAACTGTTGGGCACTACCTCATCTGGCTGATGGGTAGCTTTGCAGATAGGAGTGCCATTTGGTCTGCGTTGTTTGGCACAACATATTCTCTAGTGGAAGATGTCAACTAGCAGATCACAATCACCGAGAAGCAATGCCTGCATAAATCTGGCTTTGTCAGACAGTCTTCTGTTCTGCATACAAAAATCTGACACACCCAACATATTTAGTTTCTCTGGTCCTTCCTTTGGCATCCTTTAGTGTCCTATTATCCCTTCATGTTGTGTGCCGGTATTCTACTCTGGCTGGGTGCCTCCATTTTGTGAAATATAGTGTTTTCAGGTGCCCCCCCCTAGTGACTTTACTGCACTAATTTCTCACTTTGGGGCTTGGGACACAGAATGCAGGCTATAAGTCTGAATTCTGGCCAATTCTCCCTTTGCATTGAATGGGAGGGTAATGTAACTATTACATCACAAGGGGTTATGATCCTGTTCGATCGTGTTAATCTCCTCTCTTTGTGTTGGAAGGGAGGTAAACACAGGTGTACACAGCCACCTAGGAGCCAGTAAGAGAGCAGCAGAGTATCTTATGACCTCATCATGCAGGCTTGGGCAACAGCTGTAAAGTGAGACTGGCTGCAAGATTTTGGACGATGTTGCATCATTGGAAATATTCACAAAATGGAGCTAGGATATAAACACCTAATTTTATTTTTCCTTTTATATGCAATTAATTCAATCATATAATGAAAAAAAAAAAAGTGGCATATGATTTATATATGTGTTTGTTTTAAATGACCAGGTTATCTAGTTACATCTTATGTAAGTGGTAGTGTCCCTTTTAAGTCATTGCTGTCTGTGTGCTTTTTCTAAAAATTGTCAGCCCCTTGTTCTAGAGGCTTACTCCTTCTACAGCTATTTCATGTGGTATATATATTTGCTGTGTTCTACTTGCCTATTTTAACACAAAAAAATAATTCCCCTGTTTTCACACATATAATATGCAGTACAAATTAGAATCCAATACACTGAAAAAATCTTCATCTTCCACTTTGTAACCAACAAACTTCCCCTTACAATTTAGTATACATTTTTTAGTTAAATTTATATTCCTTAGAATAGTGGAGTTGCAAAGATTGGCAGCTTGGATATTTTTTTTTCACCTTCACTATTAATCCCTGATTGTTTTTATAAAAGGCAGCCTTATTTTAATTGATTAAGAAAGTGTTAACCTCGATCTTCTACTCACCATCTCTACAATGTGCTTCATAAGTCACTTTAAAAAAAAAAAATGGTTTGTGTCTCTGTAACAAATTCCTCTGCTAGCTACACAGTGCGCTCAAACTGAGTTTAAAGTGCTTCCTCCCGTATTTTTTCCATTATTATTATTATTCTTTATAACCTTGAGCACTGTGGTTCAGCAAAATCCCAGCTATGTCAAGTTTTTGGTTTTTAGTCTCAATGCAATTATTCTGGTTCCAGCTTAATAACAGTATCAGGACTGGAGCTGTGTTGTACAGTATACAGTAGAAGTGTGCTGGATGGGGCATAGAAGTAGCCGGGTATAAGGAAACCTATGTGCTAGAAAATGAGAGATTTATGGCTGGAGGGGATGTATCACTCCTCTTCACATCGATTCCTGACAATCTTTCTTTGTCATCACTTGTGTGTTTCGAAAGAACCTTATAGAGCTGGGAAAACATGACTATTTGATTACTGAATTATTCAATGTATTTTCTAGTGATTGTTTTTTTATTTTTTGTTTGTTTGTTTGTTTCTCATCCTTCTTAATAGATTGATCAGTACTTGGCCTGAAAACCAGTTTCTTTCGAGCATTTAACAATTTTCTATAACTATTTTCGGATATGTGATAAAATACAAATTAAATAAAATCGAGGAATCATAAAAAAAAAACTCTGGATATTGAGCAAAAATTAGTCACCACATTGTACTTGAAAACCAGAGACCATATTTGAACGTACCTTCCTGGTTAAAGGGGCATTTCCACCTAGCATTTTTGTTGTATGTTCAAGTTTATAGCATACCCTTATTTTCAAACTTTATAACATTTACTGCAGTATTTACCTGCAGTTTTACATTGAAAATAATTTTAAGTGGGATTCTTAAGTCCATGACATTATATAAGGGGAGCTTGGAAAAAGAGGTAGGGCTGTTGCTATAACAGATGAGGAAAAAAATTAAAATCAGGCCTAAGCCTAGGGCCAGTGAAGCCTGGGTGCAGGAATTTTCTTGGTGCCCCTGAGGTGGCTGTAGCTTTAGCTCCTCCTCTTCACAAACATCACCCTTTTCTAGCCACACCCCCTTCATGTTGACCCACAGAGCTTGCCCCACTTAACCTGACAGATTGTCTCCCCTCCTTTCCCGTTACTGGCATTCATGGCGGGGTCTACGATGAAGTTGAGGCTGCAAGCAGATCCTCCTCTGGATACAGTGCGCTGTGTGCAGGAACTACATGGATACCATTTGGCTTTGCTGGAAGTATTGAGGCTGAGCACTAATTGTGCCTCCACAAATCACCAAGTGGTCACTGTGGGGGCTGGACAATCATTCAGCCATATATAGTTACTAAACTGGTTCATGGGTTGAAGGATAAAACTTACCAGGAAAGGTTAAAGCATCTTAACATGTATAGCTTGGAGGAAAGACGTAACGGGGGATATGATAGAAACATTTAAATACATAAAGGGAATCAACACAGTAAAGGAAGAGAGTGTATTTAAAAGAAGAAAAACTACCACAACTAGAGGACATAGTCTTAAATTAGAGGGGCAACGATTTAAAAGTAATATCAGGAAGTATTACTTTACTGAGAGGGTAGTGGATGTATGGAATAGCCTTCCAGCAGAAGTGGTAGAGGTAAACACAGTCAAGGATTTTAAGCATGCGTGGGATAGACACAAGGCTATCCTAGCTATAAGACCAGGAACGGGGGACTAATAAAAGTACTCAAAAAAAAATTGGGCAGAATAGATGAATCGAATGGTTCTTATCTGCCGACACATTCTATGTTTCTATATTTCTGTTGGCAGAGAGCAGGGAAAACACCTGGCATCACAGAAAGCAATGAATCGCCATAAATACATTTAAAATACAAGGGAGAAATATATATATAGTGTAGTACAATTTAAATTAAATGGTGCAAGTGTGCAAACCTCTTACAAAAGTCAATTGGAACAAATCCTTAATCCCAGCGAACATTGCTTGGTTATAAAAAAAAAAGAAATTCCAGAATAGCGCCCCCACTCCTTTGCTCCTGGGTACGGTGCACCCCGTGCATCCACCTGGGCAAAACCCTGAGACAGATCCTTTCTATGATGCAGTACTTACCTAAAATTGGACACTTTATGTGGAACTTGCCTTTTAAACAAACATGTAGATAGTGCACTGGAAAAGGCACTTGCCATCGCGTTGTAACTGCTGCATCAATGGTTATAATATTAGAACATCAGAATTTCAGATACCGGATATTTTCGGTTAACTCATCATTTTGGCAGCACCAGACCTATACATGTTCTAAATTACATGTGGCAGCTTGCTCACATTGCATTTGGGTAATGTAGATCATTTATAGCTGTGGAGGTAGTGAAACGACCTACCCCATGGTGCAGCCGAGATGATTCCTTGGTGCTCGGTAGTCTTTCCTTCCCGTCGCAGCGCTCTGGCTATTGTACCACTTTCCAATGATATCCATTACAGTTGACCATGGAATATTTGTGTGCCCACTATATAGTATAGTTCTTACCCTATTGAGAGTGTGCTTTGACGTGGTGGCTGAGCTTAATTATGCTTTGCCTAATTCAGTATATATTCTTTTTTTGCAGTATAAAGATTGATTTATCTATGATTTGGATCTAAATAGTTTACAATAAACGCTCAAATATATCTGTAAATAAAATGGACGCCCCAGTGGTTTCATTATTTCAGTTTATTTTTTAATCAATTTGTACTTTGATTTAGTTAATTATAGATGCACTAAAAACTGCAGTAATTATCATATGAACAGAAATTAAGTGGCTATTATTTACTGCATATAATAAGTATGTTTATTCAAAATTTTGGTTATGTTCTTGCAGTTATGCAGCTTGCTAGTCATTTGTTGGCAATGGTATGTAATTGTTTCTTTTGGAAAGTTCAATAATCCTCTACCATTTAAAGGGCAACTGTCCGGCACTTTAAATAGGAATGGTTTAATGAAATAATAAATAAAAAATACCTATTTTTGCTTGTATTGCAAGTGGTCCGATGTTTAGACCCTTGGGATCTGGAGAATCCAATCTTCATCCGACGCAAGAATCTAAAAACACGTCTGCCCTCTCATCATTAGACAAAGTACTTTGTTTGAATTATTTTGTTAAAGCATTTCTATTTAACATGCATACACATGATGGAACCTTTCAATTACACAATTTAATTTTTGCTGATTGATACTTTCTTCAAAGTAAAGGACAACTAATCTTCCTTCAGCACCAAGGAGACATAGCCCAAGATGAACCCTTGTTGAGAGAGAATTAAGTTTAGTAAATGCTTCCCCTATTATATGAACAATTTTGACCTAACAGAACAAAACATTTATTATATATATATATATATATATATATATATATATATATATATATATATATATATATATGTCCAAAAATAGGAAGGAGACACGCATTCATATGTTTTAGAAAAGTAGAAAAAAAACTATATTATATAACAAACATCATATACATCGTTTCGGCTCCTCCTGGAGCGGTTATCTCAGGAGGAGCCGAAACGTTGATGTAGATGACGTTTGTTATATAATCTAGATTTTTTTTTCTACTTTTCTAAATCCTATGAGTGCGTGTCTCTTTCTTATTTTTGATAGTAGAAGTAAAAAGAGGAAGAATCCGCACTCCGGAATCCGGATAAACAATAGGTGATATTTATTGACAGAAGAAAAAATTATATATATATATATATATTTGTGGTCATGGCATAAGCCGTAGTATAATTGACATATGACAAAACATAGAATGGAAATGTCAGTTGTGGTGTGCCGGAACTGACGAGGAAGTAGGCCTGAAAAAAGAGGGCCTACCTTATAGGATGTTTATAAAAGTGGTGTGGTGGGTGGGACAATTCGCCAGACCCAACAGGTAACGAGGGAAGGGTTGATGCCCCTTTAAGAAGGGGAACCAAGCCCCTCCCACAACTTCAGGCCATGCCTTCCATATATATATATATATATATATGAATGAATGAAACAGCAGAAACGGTGGGAAACTTAACGTGTTTCGCATGAATGCACGCTTAATCATAAGTGAAAACCTATTCCTATTTTTGGACATATATGTTACTTGAAAAACTGCACTGCACCTAGGTATTGAGCTGTTTACTGATCTACATTTGGAGTTGAGTGCACTACTGTTTGCATTTTTATATATATATATATATATATAATCTTTAAAATATGCCAATAAGGATTATATAGTGCTTCTAATGCACAATAAAATCAGAATATTGTATATTTTCAAGATTATTAGAATGTAGATTGTGTTTAGTTACAGAGCAAGGTCAAGTCTTACTAAATGTCAGGATCCGGGAATCTGTTTTAGAATACTAATGTTTAAGAATTAGGTAAAGGAAGTAATTCACCTCTGCGTAAATAGCTTGCCCTTGTACACATGCTGAGTTCCTTTTAAAAAACCATTCATTTCTTTCTGTTCTTTTTAATTACCACAGGTCTGCGATCCATGCTCTGCGTCCTGGTGGATCACTGGTATATTCGACATGTACTTTATCAAGGGCAGAGAATAGTGATGTGATTTCCAATATCTTAAATTCTTGCAGCAATGTGATCTCCGTGGATCTGAGTAACTTGGCAAACACATTGTCTTGTGAATTTACTTTTGCAGCAGGTGTACCCCACGGACTTTTAGTTCTACCAGACTTTGGAAAATCATGGGGTCCAATGTTTTTAGCAAAATTAATGAAGATTTAGATCATGTGACTGTATATTTTTTTTTTTTAGTTTTACTTCTTTTTAATTAATTTATGATGTTATATTATGTAATTATCGGCATGAAACCACTATTTTTATATTAAAAAAAAAATCGAAAACATATTTTTTGTGTCATGGATTTGAAAAACAAAAACTATTCTAAATTGATTTAAGACAAACTAATACATTTATTGGTCATCTTTGAACGGGAATACTTTTATAGTGAAAGTCATCCTATACTCAATGGTAAGAACCCATGAAGCTGCCTCTGCAAAGAAAAAACTTGTTTAATTGGAACCGCATTCATGAAGAAACATTGTGCCACATTAGGTTCCCTTTGAGTGAATGGGAAAATCCTGGAAATTAGGTTTTGACACCACATGGTCACACTCGCCTTCTATCTCATCTTCTGATACCTAAAATATCCACCTGAACTATTAATTCGGCCACCTGGGTATTTTAAATGATATCCTGAGAACTCGAGGACAGGATTTAGGAAACCGTGCTTTATATGGTACATTGGACGTGTATTTATCTTTAACAATATATCTATTTTTGTTTTTGTGAATAACTTATTTGGATCTTTTTTTTAAATTTTATTTACCTTACCACCACTCTCTGGACTCGACAACCGATGCCAGAAAGACCAATTATTGGGACCAATAATTAATTAATTGAGCTGCTGACTTCACCTGAAACGTGTAGGAATTTACCAAATTGTAGGTGGGTTTAGCCGAAAACTCACATCCTCAAAAGGTCATCTCAGAAGATTTGTTGTAGAGCTCTAGGCATTGTAAATCTGACAAGACTTAAATGTGGCTAAGATTTAGAATTGTGTAGACTCCTTTTGTGTGTCCAGTAGGCGAGGTTATGGTCTCTCATGTTGAGAGTGTACCTTGATGTGGTGGGTAAACTAAATTATATTTGTGATTTTGTTATATTTATAAATCATTGTTTAGGGTGAGAAGTACCTTGTGTTTTTTTGTTTTAGTGTCCACTGTTTAGCCAAATACACCTGCAGCATACTTACACCTGTTTAGTCCCAATAACTGTGGTGTTTTTTTTAAATTACCTTAATGTTCCTTTCCTTAAATATATGGGACCAGGGATACATTCACCCCGCACTAAAAATAAGTTGTTTCAAAACTAGCCAATTATTAGATGGGTTAACAAATATTTGTTTAGATGGCTCCTGGGCCAAAGATTCTGGTAGCTGCTTTTTGAATTGATTGCAAAGTAGAAAGATTAGCCAGAGGTAGACCAGTCGGGAGGTTATTACAGATGTCGAGGCAAGAGATCACAAACGAGGGAATTAGGATTTTGGCAGCCTCATCCAGGGCCGGACCAAGACATTTTGCTGGCTGGGGCGAAAAACAAAATGCTGCAGCCCCCCCAAAATAAATAAATAATTAGAACTAAAATGAAACTTATCAGGAATTGATGATTTAATGCAAGAACACCTTTCTATGTGCAAAATGATATGGTGTGAGTATTGGCAGGCCATGGTTAAAATGTGTACCCTTGAGCCATGTTATAGGTCAGTGGCCACATATTATGTTTTGGGGAACTGCACAGCCTATTTTCATAATAATGTTTGTTTTACCATTTCTTTTCACCTTGTGGGTGAGCTCTTAGAAAAAAATATTTTATTTTTATATGTCCACTAAAGCACTTCTTATATACATAATAGAATATTTTTTTCAAAGAGCCCACCCATAAGGAGAAAAGAGTGGTGGTAAAACATTATTATGATTATAGGCTGTGCCATTCTCTAAAACATAATGTGACCAGTGACCTATACCAAAATCCACATAGGTATAGTCAGTGTCAGAGGAGTTAACCCCTGGATTGCTTGGCATATATAGGCAGTGTCAGAAGAGTTAACCCCTGGATGGCAAGAGAGATATAGGCAGTATAAGAGGAGTTAACCCCTTGGGTGACTAGGCAGTGTCACAGGAGTTAACCCCTTGGGTGGCTAGACAGAGACAGTGTCAGATGAGTTAATCCCTTGGGTGGTTAGACAGAGGCAGAATCAGAGGAGTTAACCCCTTTATACACACAATGACAGCTTGTCACACACACGCTCTCTTTCACACTGACATACACACACTCACACTGACATACACACTCACACTGACATACACACTCACACTGACATACACACACACTCACACTGACATACACACACACTCACACTGACACAAACACTCACTCACACTGACATACACACTCACTCACACTGACATACACACTCACTCACACTGACATACACACACACTCACACTGACACAAACACTCACTCACACTGACATACACACTCACTCACACTGACATACACACACTCTCTCACTCACACTGACATACTCTCACTCCCACTGACACACACCCACTCACTGATATCCTCATACTGACATACACACACTCACACTGAAATACACACACTCACACTGAAATACACACACAGATGAAGGAGGGACTGAGCCAATCACTGAACTCTCAGCCAGTCAGAAGAGTTGTGTTGTCTCACCTAATTAGCTGAGACTTCCTTCTATCAAGCTCCCCCGGACACAGGAAAAAAGAAGAAAAAGACCGCTGCATGGAGCAGCAAAGTGCCGCGTCTGCCAGGGTGCAGCCTGAGGTCAGCTGTCCCCACTCTGACCCATTAAAGGCCCAGCCTTGGCCTCATCACTGAAGAAGGGACAAATGCGCACAATGTCTCTTAGGTGCAGGCAGAATTTGGAAAGTGACGGAGGAGAGATCAGAGTCCTAAATTCATTTTATGCTGTATATTCTCAAAATAATTAAAAATGTGATTTGCAAACTATAAAAACAGTAAGAGTATCAAAAAAAGTAGTTGACCAGCTGGCCAAGACGAGATGCTATATAGTTTATAACACGATAGTTTTAAATAAAGAGATTTCTCAAAGAAAAAAATATTTTAAAATGTCTGTTCATGTACTTTGATTCACTCTCAGTCGCTCAGCCAGAGCTAATAAAAAGCTAATTAAAATCCATAACACAATCAGGATGACATCATGTTATAACATGCGTTTTAATTGGACTAGCCTATGAAATAAATGAAGGCCACATATTGCACATCACAATTCGTTCTACTTCAGAATTTCATTTTATTGACCATAAATATGTTGCATTTTCTCCTGACATTTATTATGTACAGTATATCTCATGGTTTAAATGCAACCCATGCATGAGCGCTAAGCATTATTTCACTCTCAATGCATAAAGATTTCCCTGTGAGATGATTTATATTCAGAAGCTGTCCTAGGAAAAGCATAAAGACCCTTATTTGCTAAGTTGTTTACTGGTAAAGAGAGACTTGTGTTTACTGCAAAGGTCAGGGACTCTATTGACATTACCTTTCATCTTTTCCAGATTAGCTAAATAGGAATTGAAAAGATAAACTATGTCTTAAAAACAGCTTGAAGTTCCAGCCTCCTCGGTTTAACCCCTTCGTGACCGATGAAGCCCCTCTGGAAACATCCGGGCACTGTGACAGCCAATCACAGCGTCCGTATGTTAATAGCAGCTTTAGTCTCTCCCTGCTCCACGGCGATCGTGGGGCAGGGAGAGACTAAATATAATGTTTCAACCCTATATTTTAGGGATATTTTATTTAAATGACTGCTAGTGGGGCCAGTGCTTTGCATTGGCCCCCAGCAGTAGATAGGGGCCCGCAGCAGCTGGATAAATGATCCATGCAGCCACAGGATAGCAAGGATAGCAAAAATCTGTGCTTCCTACTATAGACTACATTTCCTATTCTGCTACGATAGCTTTTGGCTGGCTGAGCTTGATAGGAAATGTAGTCACAAGCATTACATAACAAATACACGTTTTAAAACTGCAATAACCGTATCCTAAATTTTGCCCTGTACCTGCCACATAACCCTAGCAAACCTATACATGTGAGGTACCGCTATACTCAGGGGAAGTAGATGAACATTTATTGGGGTTTTGTTTGGTAATAAAATAGAACAGCCCCTTTAAATTCATAACTTACCGGTAGTTTCAAAGTGTGTTAAAATAAAACACACACAAAATTACTATGCCAAAATTTGTCAAAGATTGGTGGTAAAATGACAGAATGAAAAGTGTCCAAATACCCCAAGTTAAATGGCCTGGGATGTCTACTTTATAAAAATGTGTACATGTGGGGGGTTATTCAGCGATTCATGATCGATATCTGTGTTACAGTGTCACTAACGCTAATTTGTTTTAAAATGGTTTTGAAACAGCTATATGCTACTTGTATTTATTAACCTAAAACATGCACAAAAAAAAACATGCAAAAAAAAAACCAAGTCGAATCTATTTAGCAGGTTTTTTTTCATTAGCTTTTGGAGCTTAGTAAAATAATTTACTAATAAAAGTCAGGAAAAGTGTGTGTTTTTTTAAGATTTTAACCATATTTTACTATTTTTGTCACTATACAATAAATGATATGAACAAAATAATGTCATGAAAAGAAAGCCCTTCTTGTCCTGAAAAAAAACAATATATAATATGTGTGGGTACAACAACTGACAAAGAAAATTAAATCTCAGCACAAACACCTCAGAAGTGTTAAAACAGCCTTGGTCACTAATGCACAACATTCCAAAAAAAGTTAGGTCATGAAGGGGTTAAACAGTTAGGTTGCAGCAGCAGGCACATTAAATCACCAAAGATGATTAGTAACAATAATTGTTTTTGTTTTTCTGGTGTTTTGCATATAAAACCTTACAAGCATAAGAAACACTCTAACATTTTTAATCTATAATCTCGTGAGAGGGGCTGAGACCATGGGAGTTATAGTCAAACAGCCAGACTAACAATGAATTACAGCTAATTTATAGCACTTAGATCTTCTAAAAGGAAAGTTTATCCACAGATATAATTATAATACTTAGAGTTGTTTAGAATGCAATATGAACTGCAAGGTCAATGTTGCCAATTGCCAGGCTATTGTGGGAAGAACACGGAAATCCAAACAATAATTACATTTTCTGGATGGGTTTACCCGTTCTGGTTCCTCCGGGCAGTCTCAACGCACAAAAACAATAGTCCAATGTCTGATGCACTGTAGCATATGATAGGTCATAAATCCCTGTTCTGAAGCCATGTAGTAACAATTTTTTTTTTTTTTAAAGTTTCAAGGATGATGGGAGAATCAGAGAAGCTACTGTGACTAACGCCTTATGCATAGACCAATGTTTAAGAGCTGAGTGTCCGCTCCAAACGCCCATGGTGTTCAGTGATTTCTCTGCCTTTGATTTTGCTATTTTTCTCTTGTGCATTTATCTAATGTAATCACCCATTTGATAACATTTTGCATTTGTGACCTCTCAACCTTCTAATGCCGGGGATGGGTCAGTTCATCGCGGCTGCATTAGCGCAGTCACTTCACCGCCCCCCTCTTCATCACGTGAGGGCTCTCCGTGGGACATTTCATCGCTAAAGGTGAGTATTAATGTTTAATAGGTGTATTAGAGTTAGATTATTAGAATTTTAGTATTAGGGTTTAGGGGTTTAGAATTAGTGTTAGAGTTTGGGGGTTAATTTTAGTATTGGGGTTAATATTAGTATTTGGGTTTGGGGGTTAATTTTAGTATTAGGGTTAATTTTAGTATTAGAGTTCAGGGGTTAATTTTAGTATTTGGGGGTTAATTTTAGTATTAGGGTTAATTTTAGTATTTGGGTTTGGGGGTTAATTTTAGTATTAGAGTTCAGAGGTTAATTTTAGTATTTGGGGGTTAATTTTAGTATTAGGGTTAATTTTAGTATTTGGGTTTGGGGGTTAATTTTAGTATTAGGGTCTGGGGGTTAATTTTAGTATTAGGGTTTGGGGTTAATTTTAGTATTAGGGTTTGGGGGTTAATTTTAGTATTAGGGTTTGGGGGGTAATTTTAGTATTAGGGTTTGGGGGTTAATTTTAGTATTAGAGTTCGGGTGTTAATTTTAGTATTAGGGTTTGGGGGGTGGCATTAGTATTGGGGTTCGTTGGTTAATTTTAGTATTAGAGTTCGGGGTTTAATAGTATTAGGGTTTGGGGGGGTTCATTTATTGGGGGGGTTCATTTATTTGAAGCAGGATGTTTGTAAGGGCTGACAGTTCAGCGCGTAGAAGCGCCCGCTTATTCTTCACCGCTGACAGTTCAGCGTTCAAACTGCTACGCTGAACTGTCAGCGGTGAATCAGCCGCGCTGAAGTGTCCTAGACCCACTAATGCCACCTAATACAATTTTATCACTGTTACTAAGGAAGTGTTTAACCCCTTCACGACAATGGACGTGTCAGGCACGTCCTTCCGGTAACTCCGTTCTCGACCGTGGACGTGCCTAGCACGTCCTGCGGTGAATCAAGCGGTTTTCGTGATCCACGATTTAATGGACATCGAGGCAATAGCCAGCACCAAAATTTATTTTCTGTGGCACCCACGATCGCCCCATGAAGCGATCGTGGGAGCCATATTGACGGAGCAGCATGCTCCATCAATATGGCTATGCCCTCTGGAGGTCTGAACTTTGGAAGTAACATACATAGTAACATAGTAATTTAGGTTGAAAAAAGACACAAGTCCATCAAGTTCAACCCTTCTACCTATCATTACAGCTTTTGATCCAAAAGAAGGCAAAAACCCCTAAGGAAGCTATTTCGAATTTTGACTCCTGGGGGGAAAAAATCCTTCTTGACTCCAAGAGGCAATCAGATTTCTCCTTGGATCAATAAGTTCTTTTATTAATGCTTATTCTATTATTAATAGCCCTGTATGTTCTGCTTTCCTAAAAAAACATCCAAACCATTTTTAAATGCATCTATTGTGGTTGATAGCACTACCTCTCTTGGCAGGGAGTTCCATAACTTTATTGTCCTAACCGTAAAGAATCCCTTCCTTTGCTGTCTATGAAATCTTTGCTCTTCCAGTCTGAGGGGGTGACCTCTTGTTCTTTGTACCTTTCTGTTAATGAACAGGTCACTGGAGAGCTCTTTATATTGGCCCTGCACAAATTTATATAATGTTATCATATCCCCTCTGAGATGCCTTTTTTCTAACGTATATAAATTAAATTTTTTAAGTCTCTCTTCATAACTAAGATCCTCCAAACCCCTTATTAATTTTTTAGCTCTCCTTTGCACTTTTTCTAGATCCTTAATATCCTTTTTAAGGACTGGTAATGTGGCAGATCATTAATAAACAAATTAAAAAGAAGAGGGCCCAAAACAGACCCCTGAGGTACTCCGCTTAATACCCTTGTCCAATTTGAGGATTTTCCATTTACAACAACCCTTTGTGTTCTATCTTTTAGCCAATTTTCAATCCAAATACACACATTTGCCCCCAAACCTATTTCTCTCAATTTGTAGAGTAACCTTTTGTGTGGAACTGTATCAAATGTTTCGCAAAATCCAAATAGATCACATCAACTGCCACACCTAGATCTATATTTTTACTGACTTCTTCATAGAATGTTATTAAGTTTGTTTGACAAGCCCTTTCTTTCACAAAACCATGTTGACTTTTACTAATTATATTCTGGTTCAAGATGTATTCTTGAGTGTATACCTTTAGCAATCCTTCAAATAGTTTCCCCACTACAGATGTCAAGCTCACTGGCCTATAATTACCTGGCAGAGATTTTGATCCCTTTTTAAATATTGGAATGACATCCGCCTTTCGCCAGTCTGTTGGCACTGTACCTGAACTGAAGAACCCAAATCCCTCTTGCTTGCACCACCTTCGCAACCACGCATTTATCTCCCTAAGCTCCCGCTGTCTCCCTGATGTAGCACGTGGTACTGGTAATATTTCAGAGAATATTACCTTGGAGGTCCTTTCCTTTAGCTTCTTTCCTAGTTCCCTAAAATCATTTTTAAGGACCCCCCACCTACCATTTACTTTGTCATTAGTACCAATGTGTACTATGACCGCTGGATCATGCCCAGCCCCTCCCAATAATCTGCCCACCCGTTCCGCAACATGCCGAACCCGAGCACCCAGGAGACAACATACAGTTCGGCATTCGGGGTCCTGGCGACAGATTACCCTATCTACCTTCCTAATAATAGAATCCCCTACCACCACAACCTGTCTAGCCTTCCTAGTGTCCTTCTCCCAACTGTGCTGGAGAGGCTACTCACCTGGCTGCTAGGAGAGTCCGCCTGCCCCAGAAATGCCTCTTCTGAGCTAATCCCCCCAGCATCCTCACACAAGATGGCAAACATGTTGGGGTGAACCAGCTCAGAACAAGCCTCCCTAGCTCTCCGACCCCTACTGCCCCTTACACAACTAACCCAGCTCTCTGCCCTAGAAACCTCTTCTCCCCCATCATCACCCTCCTCTACATTGGCCCCAGCCAATGCCTGCTCCGTGAGCAGTAAACTCCGCTCCATGTTGCTTATGTCCCTAAGTGTTGCCAGTTGCCTCTTTAGATCTAATATTATATTTTCCAAAGCAGCAACCTGCTCACATCTGCAGCAGCGGTATGGACCCCAGGGAACTTGCTCCAAGACAGCATACATGCTGCAAGAAACTTCACTTCCGTCGCTCTGAATATGCTGCTTGACTGCCCCTAGTGGTAGCCAAGCAGCATAGCAATGTAGAATAATTAAAATAAATATTTAATTAGTATAAAACTGGTTAAATAGTTAGATTAGCCTATAGGGTTAAAATTAAATAATTTTTAGCAAAAAGGATAGGGTTAAAATTAAATTAAAATTAAAATATATTAAGATATAGCATAAGGGTTAGAGTTGGGGTTAAAATACCGAAAAATATGGAAACATGCATATTTCTGTACTCGGGACAACATTTAGAAACTATTTAGACGGGGTCTTTTTTAATGATTGTATTTTGTCTGCTTACAAATTCTATGTTTCTATACTACTATAGTGGGAAATGATTGTCACGTGATTGTCATATGTTCATTTGTCATTTTTCTGTATGCGCCTGTTTTAGGTTTCCAATATGTGCTATGAAGAATTGTGAGACTCTGAAGCTAATCCTCCCCCAATCCCCAAAAACTACCGTATAGCCAACAAAATAAAAATCTAAGAAATAGTTTATTCTAATACCAACTTCTGAGTCAGTGGACATCGCCTCCTCTCGAGAGATTATTGGCAGCTTCTGTCAAGTTATTCTTCCTCATTTCCAGTTGGGTACTCTGATACACAGTGAGATAATAATCATACAGATGGCTCTACATTCAACATAGTAATTGAACCCGCAGCTTTGTCTATCAATTTGGGAGGCCTAGGAAACAAGCTGCACCTGCTCGAACCATAGGTGGTGTTATGCTGTTAGCAATATTCAAAAATGAATATGAAAACACATTCTGATGACTCAATTTGTTAAATAATCTATTAAATAAGTGTGTTACCAAGATATGTTTGGGAGTTCATTTCTACTTTTTCTCTCTTGGATATAATATAATTGAGCTACAAGGTTAAAGTTCATAAAATGCCAGCAACAGTTAACTTTATAAACATTTGTGTGCTTCATTTGTATATTTGTTCACATTGTTCTAACTAACAATAATCTGAAGTTTGCAAAAAGAACTGGTGCAAATGGGAAAACTATATAGAATGAAGCCGTAGGACAACCATATCCTTCAAGAAAATAAAGCAGGTTCCCAGCACTTTCAATAACACAACAGTGCTTCCAAAAGTCCTCCCCTTTTGTTCAAAATCTGTGTCTGTGCTTGTGAGTGTTAAATTGAGTGAATGTGCTGGAGAGCCCAGGGTCTAATAGAGTCTATTACCTCAGCCAATGACTCCCGATGGACATGGAGGTGCGCATTAGCAGACTGCACCTCCACCCTGCCATCCACACCTCTGCAACAAGCAGCGTCTGGAACCTAAGTTTCCCCACGCTGAACAGCGCACAATGAGGAATTCCCTCCCTCTTTCCTCGACCCTGCACGTGATGTCATACGCAAGGGTCAGAGGGAGGGAAGACACAGGACACCGGGACAGCGCGAGGAGCAGTCCTGTCTGGAGCCTGCAGCACGGTAAGAAAAAAGGAAATATCTGTGTGTGTGTAAGTGTCTGCGTGTAAGTGTGAGTATGCATGTGTAAGTGTACAGGCGATTCACCTGTCACTGGCTGTGGCATATTGATGGGCAAAGAGGGGCATAGTAATGGGCATAGAGTGGCATATTAATGGGCATACTTGCTGTGTGTGTAAGTATGACTGTGTGGGAAAGTGTGTATGTGTGACTGTAGGTGTGAGTCTGTGTGTGTAAATTCGTTTTTTCAAGTTGACAGTTTACATACGTATCAAACAATTATACAAACATACATAAGTAGGGCATCAACAATTTACAGTACTATATAATTCCCATAACCTTCCCTGCCCTATCCCACCTCCCAAAAAAATATACAAGCATACATGAATAGGGGATCAAAAATTTACAATAGTATGTAATTCCCCTAACCCTCTCTCCCATAAAAATGACATACTGTTTACAAATTCTACAAATATTCTTGAAAACATAAAAAAAAAGTGTTTTTTACATTTTAAAGTTGGGGAGGGGTGCCAAATGCTTTAGGTATGCCCCTGGATGCTCGTTCTCTCCCTCTGTTCTTAACCTGTGTGTGGGGACTACTGAGGGGAGGAAATTCTTTAGCCCCCACCCAACCCTCTTTATTAGGTTGAGAGGATAGAGCCGCTACCAGTTTCCCCTAACCCATAGGTCTACTGGTTTGCTTAAATAGGGGAGCAGGTCCTTCTCATTTTACTTACTTAGGGTTTTTTTTTTTAACAATGATACTTTATCCCCACTTTATTTTCAGTAATGATGTGTAATGCCTAATAATTATTTTGTGTGTTAAAATGTGGATTTGGCAGACACTTCTGCTTCCAAGGTGCAGCTCATTTTATTTATTTATTTTACCATCATTCTTTATTCCCACTTTATTTTGGTTCATCATGAACAATGCCTACAATTTTTTCTAGGTATTTTGTGGCTTAAAATGCAGATTTGCCTGACTCCCGCAATCCAAACATTGTGTTATGATTCGGCTTGAATAGCCATATGTTTTTACTCTTGTGTGCAGTGAATACAAAGATGTGCTTGTTTTATTTATTTTAAAATCCCTCTACCTTGTGATAGGGGAGGGTACATAACAAATCATTTATGTGTTGAAACCTCATCTCCACAAGCACAAAACTCAACTATCCTATCTCCTGTCATTGCTGCCATGCAAAGCAAACACATAATCAACGTGAAATCCATCACTGGGTTACATCATTTTAGTTTTGTGACCTGTAAAACTACAGTGTGGTAATTATAATCTGTAATGTGAAAATATGACTTAAAGATTTTGTGACTTTTATTGTTTTATTGTTTTTTTTTTTATGTCAAATTAATTTGGTGGCAAATATGGACTGGATCACTGAGCTATATCATAGGTCTGGCCACTGGACAGGTACTTTTAAAAATGTTCAAATTAGAGATTGTTATATACGGCTCGTCTCCACTGTTGGTCACATATGATTCATACAATGGTTACCCACTTTGGAGTTGCAGAGCAGACAAGAAAGTAAACTTATTGCGTTGTGGCTTCAAAGGCAAATTCAACACCTTTTTGCAGAACTCCATTGGCACCCATCCAAAATCGTTAGTAGGGAAGTGACATAATGATAAACGTTTATTAGCTCTTCCTTCTATTCAGAACTAAAGCTTCCCTGGCTTGCTACATATCGATTCCCACTTTGGTATTTGGTTTCCAGTCTTACTGCTTTGAATGCCAAAAAAAGCCATTTAAATCATAGTTTTGTCTCAACTCGTTTTGGATTTTGTATATCTCTTTCTATTATGTTCTTAGTTGGTTCTTCCCTTTTCCCTTAGTCGGACTGTGTTCAAAGGCCAGTATAGGATTAAGACATGCATTTTTTATTTACTGAATCATCTGGTATCACTTCTGAAACAATGTCCCACAGACTGAAACAGAGGGCAGCATGATGTGCTTGGAAAAGAATATATCTATTAATGACAAAAATATAACAGAAGAACATCAAAGTCCTCCATGTTCTTTAAATAATGTGTTGTTCCGATGCTCGAGAAATGCAATCATTCTATTTGAATCTGCTTATGGAGAAGGAGACAAAGCACATTGGGTCTGAAATAGATATTCATTTTTTAGTTTGAGCAATTTCCTATGTCAACATTATTATGGTGTTTACCTTGCGCGTCTCCTAATCAGTCATCACTGATCTTTCATTATGCAAGTTTGTTGGAGGAATAAGATTGAGCTTTTAGCATAAAATGATAGACTCCGTCCTTGTTAAATCACTGTATCCATTCCATGAAACGGCGTGTAAATCATCATCAAAAAAGCATCTTCTAATGATTAGTGAGCGGCTCTACTAATTCCCAGTGCGGGCGATGAATCACGGCGAACACACCAGGCATCTCGCTCCGAGGAAGAGACATATTGGGCCTCGTGATTCCCAAATCCGACATGATGACTCATAGGATAATTGACAGATTAAAATGTACCTTTTCCAGTTATCTTTGTGGAATTTGTACTGAAATTAGAAATTTTACATTCAATGGATGTTTGTGAGTTTCAAGCTCCCATCTCATGGAAAGCAATAAATATCATATACACCTGTGACTTCTGGGTTACAAACCTCAGCATAGAACATCCTTTTTTTAACAGCTCACAAGGACCAGGAACATGACAATGCTTTCGTCCTTAAGGGGCTATGGTCACTTTTATTGTTTTTATAGACTTTTTCACCTCACTAAATTTACATAATGAAGGGTAATTGTAACAAAACAAGGTTGTATTTCTTTACATTTACTATTATAGTTTATGTCAATAAATACTATATAGTGTGTGTTTTATCCCGAGATCCTTTGTATGCAGGGCCGATCCTAGGGTCACGGGCGCCTGGGTGCAGGTTTTCCTTTGGCGCCCAAGGGTGGGCGTGGCTATATTATGAACTCCTCCCCTTTAGACATTTCTGTTCCAGACATGCCCATTTCAATATTGGGGAGAGAGAAAACTGTATTTTAATGTAAAGGACCAACGTTTATTTTAAATAAAGATATATATTTTGCCATAATACTGTGTAGTGGTTTTATTTATTTCTATGATGCTCAGCCAGCAACATGGGAGACTTTTTGCTGGCTAGCAAAATGAGTTTTAACTACTGTTCCCATGATTCCCAACCAGCCAAAGTCTCTCATTAGTCTGGCTGAGCATCATTGGAAAAGAAGTACATAAGGAGTGATAATTAATATTCCACCAAGTCAGTCACTCACGTGTCTCTCTCTCTCCCCATACCCTCATGTCTGTCTGTCTCTCCCCATACCCTCATGTCTGTCTGTCTCTCCCCGTACCCTCATGTCTATCTCTCCCCATACCCTTGTGTCTGTCTGTCTCTTCCCCATACCCTCATGTCTGTCTCTTTCTCCCCATTCCCTCATGTCTGTCTCTCTCTCCCCGTACCCTCATGTCTGTCTCTCTCTCCACTCATGCTCCATGTCTCTGTCTCTCTCTCCATTCATGCTCCATGTCGGTCTGTCTCTCTCCACTCATACCCCATGTCTGTCTCTCTCGCCACTCATACCCCATGTCTGTCTCTCTCTCGCCACTCATACCCCATGTCTGTCTCTCCCCTCATCCCTTATAACTTTTTCCATCTCTATCTTTCTGTTCTCCATGTCTGGCCTCTTGTACACACAGTCATACATAAACACACACAGTCACACAAACACAGTTACACACTTAGTCACCCTCACAGACATACATTTACACAAACACCCTTATACACACTGTCACACACATACATAAATACACACAGTCATACATAAATACACACAGTCACACAAACACAATTACACACTTAGTCACCCTCACAGACATACATTTACACAGACACCCTTATGCACACATACATAAATACACACAGTCATACAAAAATACACACAGTCACACAAACACAGCCACCTTTACACACTTAGACATAGGATACACTTGCACACTTGACACTCATGTACACACACTTACACAGACAGTAACACACACATAGTTATACACATTGACACACACATACACACTTATACATTCACACACACTTACACACACAGTAACACACACATAGTTATACACATTGACACACACATACACACTTATACACATACACAGACAGTAACACACACATAGTTATACACATTGACACACACATACACACTTATACACATACACAAACATTTACACAGACAGTAACACACACATAGTTATACACATTGACACACTTATACACATTCACAGACACTTCCACACTTTCTTTCTTTTTTTATTTTATATTTTAACACCCCCCAAACCCCTCCAACTGTTATTACCTCCTCCTTCTTGTTAGTCCAAGCACAGCGCGACGGGTGCAAGCTCCGCCCCCGTCGCGTTCTGTGATTGGCTGCAGGGAGGAGGATGTTCTCTATGGTGTCTTGGCAGATACTCTAGAGAACGTCCTCCTCCCGGCAGCCAATCACAGAACGCGACGGGGGCGGAGCTTGCACCCGTCGCGCTGTGCTTGCTTTAACAAGGAGGAGTATGGCAGGGAGAGAGCTCCCTGCTTCAGCGCCTCTCCTCCCGTGCGCCTGGGCGCGGTGCACCCCGTGCACCCGCCCAGGATCGGCCCTGTTTGTATGTTAACAATTAAAATATAGTGAGCCAATTATGGCATTTACTACACATCTTTGTCTGTAGACTGGGATGTATAGTACATGCATTTCAAACTTGGGGGGACATAAATGAACAAGCAAACGTGTGTGTAATATGACATATAAACACATATACATGTAGTCTTAGCTCTACCTAGTAACAAGACATTAGACCTTCCCCTTTTAACAGGAATTGTAGATATTGTAAAAGGCAGGACCTCGCCTCTGAGTCTAAAAGAGGTAATGATACGGTGAGGCTATGATTGTTGGTACTCCAATAGGAAGCTTTGTGAGCCAAAACTTCCTGCTATAGAATGTGTGGGAAGGCTTGCTAAATAGATTATTCCCTGGGTGGAGTCCCTACTGTTTTACAAATATATCCCAAACTCTTGCTAGTGCTCCAGAGGCTCGAGCGTCCTAGACCATTAATTTCTAGATTTCTATAGGCAAGAACATGGGGGTGATCCTAGTAGTGGATGGGAAGGTAGGTTGGTAAATGGATAGGTTGATTGAATGGTGTGTTATGGAGCAGAAAACTGGTATTGATTTTAACGTTTTCATTTTAGATGGACCCATTTCTATGAAATCTTGAATCCTTGAATACAATTTCTGTAAGATTTTTTTATGTTACTTGGATAAAAGATATTATTTTAACCACCTAATGTGGTTTTTCTTCTTCATTTTCTTTCCACAGCATCCTAATCTTTTGACTGCTTGCTGGGATTCCCATTTTTCATTTGTTCTGAGTAGAGACATAATTCCTAAAAGCGACACATTGGCCTAAATCCCAGAAAATGATCGTTAATGTCCAACTGTGACAGAATGGCACCTAAAGCTGTAACCGTTTTATAATTTTCTTATGCTTGCCAAAATATCTGAAACTGAGTCCCAAACAAATCCAAATACAGAATATAACATTTATATAAGTATGTAGTGAAATAGTATGCCAATAAAATAAAATCATGTGTATTCCTAAATATACACATTTAGATAACTGTTGTGGAGGAGATTCAGGCTTCTGGGAGCCACTTTTGAGAAGACCTTGCGCTGGAGGCTCTAGGCACCTTGAATACTACGTAATTTTTATGTATGTTGTTTGTTTAATATGTTACTTTACAAACCGAGAAATAGACCGTGGCTACAGAGGACTGATACACCATTGCAAGCGCAGAGAGTGACCATTGTTTTTGCAGGGGATCAGCAGGGGGCTACCTAGTTAAAGGGACAGTCTAGTCTCCAAACTCACTTTGGTGCAAGATGAAGATCACTGCATGTATAATGCACAGGCTTTATCCCTGTGTGATTTGATGGAGGCATTCTTTATAAATCAAAATTTTAATATTTGACTCAAGCCCTCCCCAGTGATTATGCTGTATGTTTACTGATTCTATAGACACTGAGGATATAAAGTTTTGTTTCATATAGTCCCTTCCCGTCCTCCTCAAATTGAATCTATTGTGTGGCCTATGAGTGACCCTGATCTTATACACAGTAGAATCTCTTAATAGTGCAACACATTGTCTGATGACATCACTAGAGAAACAGGATATTCCATTAATTTGAATGGCATTATTCTCATTGGTTCCTGCAGCGAAAACAAAACAAAAAAGGAAATTATTTTTTACTCATCTAGTGTGGGCAGTCTTTGTTTCTTGCAAACTGCTGGAATGTCACAATTTCTTCTAGCTGTAAGTATTTTATTTATATTAAGAAATGCAAAATGTAAGACATGCATTTTAAAGAACTTTGAAAGCACATTAATATGCATTAATATATTGACCCTTTAAGGTCCCACCTGCTGATCCTATGCAAAAACTAGATGCTCTCTCTGCGTTAGCAGCGAGAGACCATCGCCAACCAGGCGGCTGCCTACTTCCAAGGGAAGCAAAAGGGAAATAAAAAGTTTAGTGTTCCTTTAAGGCTAAAGTAGTGGAGTTGGAAAAATTCTCACATTCAGCTGCATTGGAGAATTTTTTTTCAACTCACTACTTTGGCCTAAAGTTTGGAAATTCCCATATCCATTCCCTGCAATTTATCTTTTATTGAGTAGAACCTTTAGTACATTTGGATAGCTTTTCATGCAAAGTAAATTGCTGCAGTAGGTCATATCACCTTGTAGGTTTCTATCACAGGATAAAACATATTCAATTCCATATCATCTGACCGCAACCAGTAATACAGGACCTATTCACTGAACATTTAATGTTGGTGAACTGGTAAGAGTCGGAAAAAGTCAGGACACAATTGCTATTGTAATGCTATCGGAGGGGAGAGTTTTTCCAACTCAATGATATTGACATGTTTTTTTTTTTTCTATAACTCTGGTTCTCATATCAACATCTTAAATGTAATATTTAGTGAATAGAGCCCATAGCGATATTTACGCTACAGCCATTAGTTTTCAGAATACGATCACATAACATTTCTAAATCCTGTTTTGTTTCGAGACTTTGTTTTACGTTTTTCCCGGAAGAATATTTACAACCCAACTTCACCGTACGCTATCGATGTTTCCTATTGTACATGGAAGAAAGAGTATTCCGTTCAGAAAAATAGTTAGCTAGAGATATACATGGTTGGTTCCATAATGCTGAAAAATAAGTCAAGACTCGCAGCAGATGTCAGGAGTCTTCAAATGAATCTATTCTCTCGCTGCTAGCAGATGTCACAGTATGGGAGGAATTTATAGTAAGCTATAGGGATGCTTTCTGAGATCCAGATTAGCAGCAGAGAAACATGTCGACAAAAGAAAAAAATGTTACCTAAATACGTTGAGTGAACATCCTAAACTAGACATATGCTTATTTCTATTCATTACTTTTTTTTTCTTTTTTGCATAATAAGGAGTTTAAACTCCACTAAAAGCACAATCCATCTTGCAGTGAATGTGAATAGAATCGTAACTGAAAGTACGATCAGAGACATATTCAATCATCCTGTCTTGCCTCATCACCTAGAGCATAATTCCTCTCATTTTTTCATATAATGCAGACACTATTTATGCCAGGAACACACGTTTGCACAGACTGGTTTGGATATGTGGAGATTGAGAACCATAGATTATTTGAAGATGGTGTCAACTCTCGCGTAATTGGTGTTCATCTGCCAGAGATATGAAATACAATGAGCTCGTACTGTTAGTCTTCTACATTTCTAGAAGAACAAAGAAAGTCTAGAGTCGGTAAATCCTGAAAACATAGGAAAGTTGGGCGAACTTCAAGAAGATTAATAGTACGTTCCTGAATAATTTGTACTCAAATAATGGAATGATTTAAATGTACAATCTATATTAGCTAACCAGGGCAACAGCAAATGTTTAGAATACAGTTACTAATTTGCAATGGTCACTGCTTCCCAAACAATGGTGGGGGCATATGTAGTATTGGAGTGAATATATAATACACTTTATTGTTCCATTAACAGACTCCAAGAGGGGGAAAGAGCAGAACAGTCTAACACTTTTGATAAAGGGTATCTATTGAACTGATAACGAAGACACAATTGTGTAGGGTGTGATATGAGACTAACATAGGAACAGGTGGGGTAGGCATCATCTCTAAAAGGTTGGGGACCCTTGGTCTATGACATGATGACCTGTGGGACTTTAAAGTGACACAGTTTTTCCAGTTTGGTACTAATGGCATGCAACTTCCAAGCAGCATTGTAGCATTTGAACACTTTTTCAAAAACCTCTTTCATCCACTTGTGTTACACTTTTTTTTTTATCGCACCTGGTTTTCAATACTCTTAACAGTTTATATTCCATTTTCCCACTGTCTATAAAACAAATGCTACTGGGTGGCTGCTGCGGCTGAAGCCCCGAATCTCATGTGTTTAGCCCCGAATGAAACGTGAGTTGAACTGGTTTTTTTTTTCTTCCTTCCGAGAGAACACTGAACTAACCTCCGGTTCAGCAGCTCAGCACCTGGCTCTCTGTACTCAGAGTACAACACAGCAGAAACTGCAATTCCCTGCATGCTTTGTGCCAGTGGAAAGATGTGCATTCTGGGCTCATACTGTGTCTTCAGAGGTAGTCATAAAATGTCTTGAGGTCTAAGTGAGGGGGGCAGTGGGTGTTACAGAAATGTTCTGATGCCTGTCTGGAGCAGAGGAGGGTTTCACTTCCCAGGGTCTGTGGCGACATGTGAGGTGAGCAACTTAAAAACTGACATCCCTGTGTCCTGTGCATGCATCTGGCACTGCCAAACAAAGCAAGGACTCAAGTGATTCAAACAAGTCAAGATTCCAATGACATAATATGTAAATAGGATGTATGGACGGCAGACACATCCAATTACCAATACATGCAAATAAGAGATTAATAGAACTCCTGCCCCTAATCTATGTTACAGTGTGAATGTAGAGCATAGTGACTGGTATTATCCATAAGTCAAATGTGTAGCTCAATAGAAAAGGGTGTTCCAATCTGTGCACTTGTAGTGCTCTTTTTACATAGAAATGCATTGTAAATACATTCATTTAGTCTTGTGTTTATGGGATAACCATCTGTCATTTGGGAAATTAACATATTGCACTACATTCAAGTGAACGACAATGAGAGTATAGGAGCTATTCACTAAAAAGTTGAGAGGAGATGAAAATCCCATTTCTTCATTAAGCTATACATTGTGCAGGGACATACCAGACCAGTTTACACTGCTAGACTAACAATGTTGGCCCTGCATAATGCACACTGTAAATATTGAATCATACATTATCTGGTGGTAATGGTCTCTTCTAGCAGGGGAACTGCATCAGGTTTGGCCCTGCACAATGTATAAAGCTGTAAGATGAAACGTTGATCTCACCTTTTAGTAAATACACCCCACTTTTTATTTATAATAAATAAATAGCATTGGATGCAACTCCCCTGTAGGAAGGATTTGCTCAAATTAGGGGCAAGCAAGTGGCAGATGTGACTTTTAACAGTATATCACCAGTAAATCAAATAATTGTTTTGAGATTACACAGTTTTAGTTATTGCTTACTTGGTGATGTCATTTGAATGGTATTTGCATATAAGCTAAATGTGTTCTAAACCAGGTCTATGCTGATATATTATTTTTCAACTGATTTTTTTATTTTTTTTATTTCTTTATTTTTCAATTTTATAATATTTGTATCATGCCATTACAATACGTTACGAAAGAGTTGGGTTATAGAATGAAAACTAAACAATAATTTATCTTTAGCACAATACAACCCGATCAACAAGTTTAATTAATCGTAATAAACAGCAAACAATAGACAGCATACAAATAGACATTAAAAACACGGGACAAGACAGGACAAGACAAGCGGACGGAATTGGGCACGGGGCCAAGCAAAAAAAAACATTTAAATTACTTTGCCTTGAATATAGCAGAATACCTTGTCACTGTATATCCAGAGTATGTATAGGATAAAATTAGAGGGAAATTACGTCATGTCAGTCCACCCAAGGGAATCAGAGAGTCCAACAACGGAGACCAATACTTGTTAAAATATTCTATATGTTCCCACTGTTGGGCTATACTCTTTTCCATGTTATGTTGAGATCTGAGTTGGTTTAAAACTTGATTCCATACTGGGGTATCAGATTTTTGCCAAAGCCTAGAAATTAGGTGGATTATTAAATGCCGTTGCATCTTTGGGAATCTGTCTAAATTAAGATGGAGTAACACTGTCGACAGACCATCATCAATACTCTCCCCCACCAGGTTTTCCAATTCCTTTAAGACTTTTATCCATAATGGTCTAATTAAGGCACAATCCCACCATATGTGTTTCGTGGAACCCTCATCTGTATTGCATCTCCAGCATAGTCTAGAATTTGATGGATCTGTTTTATTCATAATTATAGGGACCATGTGCCTTTGGTGGAGAATTTTGTAGTGAAGCTCTATGATATTCAGTTGATTTTATTCTTGTTATATATAGCATTGATGACAATAACCTGTGCAAATAGTTGTGTTTATTTCCTAATTTATTCAGAGGGAATATTTTAGTAATGTTAAAATTACAGAGGGCAAATATTAATCTGTCACTTTGAGTTATTAGCCGAGTGCTAGAGGAACTTGGTTGTGCTATACAGTTTCTATTTAACACCAGTTGGAGTTTGGGAGCCAGGCTGTTTGGGGGCAAATTTTATTTGTACATTTTCCCATTTACTGCTCATTGGCATCATTTAAATATTTCTGTTGATGTAAAGCCTTGCATATAAAGCTATAGCTCAATGACATAATATAAATCCTTTATATGTATGTATTGCTCATTGCTTATATTATATATACATATTGCTCATTGGTATCATCATATAAATCATTTATATGTGTGTATTGCTTATATTATACATACCTAATGCTCATTGGCATAATGGATATCCATTATAGGCCCGCCCCAAGCATGTGCGCTTCTTTACTCCACTTCTATCATATCTGCCATGGGCTCTAGCCCCAGATCTTTTAGAGACCTAGCAACGCCCCTGGTTGTAACACTGCTATAGACTAGTGGGCATTTTTAGGGCTAGTCAGGATGGAGAGTGTGATGCTGCAGGTGATCAGAGTGGAGTCTCCTATTTTAAAATTCCAGTATACAAATGGCCTATTAGTTACAGTATTTTCAGTGGCAAATTAATAATAGCTATTTTCTTTTTTCTGAAAAGAAAAACAAAAAAAAATACCCTTTTTGCACTTTACCAGAGTAGAAGATTCCCAGCATTAATTAAGTGTATATATAATTAACCTATGGATTGAATGCTCTTTAGCTCATGCATTGATCGATCACTAATTATTGCAATTAATTTTTATCACCATGTGAAGGTCTTTACTAGACCTAAGTGTTGTTAGGTGTCCGAAAGATCTGACAAGTTTGATGAGTGCAGTATATATAACAAAATCCAAGGTGAGATTATAAGGGACACTACTGAACTGACCTAGTAGTTCTAAACAATGTCCACCATAAACAATGTTGGTTACTATATCTGCGTTCCCCCAGCATTTATATATATATATGGTTGGTGCATTAATACATGTTGTAGGGTTTCCCTAAAATGTTCCTAGAAGAAGGTCATTCATTGTATAGGAGTGACCGATCCCAATACGTACATCATAAATATGACATTTTTGCTTTACACACGTCTACCAATGTATTTGATATTCTGTATACACATTGCTGTATGTTTGTTTTTATTCTGTTTATTTGTTTCACGCCCATGATTTAATGTGAGTTTAGAACAATCATTGTTTCATTTACATTGCAACAACTGAAACACCAGTTAGTGAGGGAAAAAAGATGCTTTGTACATAAAAAATAATACAGTCTTGTTTAAATTTGGAGGACTGAATGGCAATGGAATTGATTTTATTACGCAAAATAAAACGAATGGTTTTTACACAGTCATCCTGGTGTGATAATTAAGTCAAATAACAGCTTTCTGCTGCAAGGAACAGGATTTTTGTTTTGTGCTGGTAGCACTGTATTGTGCCCTGCTTAACAGTGGAAGGGGTTCATTTAAAATACTTTGTCATCTACTGCTATTCACGAAGCATGTGGCAGAACCTTTCAATTAGTGCTTTAAACAAAGGGCAATACCAGAAGTTTAAAACTAATAATAAGTTAGACCTGTTTTGCCAATTTAAGTATTAAATAGAAGAGAACTCAACAGCCTGGAAAACTATTCACTAAAAGTGAGATGTAGGTGATTTGAATAATTCTTCAGTATTTATGGATGTAAACATGCATTATACAAGGCCAGTTGTGCTCTTCTGGACCATCATATGGTATCTTTTTTCATATATGGCGGGATTGTCCATCTATTTAACCCGTCTTGAATTATGTTAAGAAACAGACTTTAAACCCACCCCTGTAACTGTGTTACCATAAAAAAAAATATGAAGGATCACTAACTCTTCACCTAATAGAGGTCTGTTATTACCAAAAAATCTGAAATCTCAAAATGCCCCATGGGCAAGTGAGTAAATAAAAAAAAAAATAGGTTCAATACAAAGTATATTAAAAAAAAAAAAAAGGCAAAGAGGTCAGTAATGACAGTATGCCACACTCTTGTATAAACTAGTAGTACAAAAAAAAGCTTACAAATATATATTGAAGTACCACAAGAATCTTCTATTGCACACTGTAATGGAACGGCTACCCAAGGCCGGTAACACCTCTGTCTATTGTAGAAAATCCCCTCTTAGCCCCCGATTATAACTTAGCATTCATCCAGCAAGTCTTCCCTGGAACCTTGCTTTTTGTACCCAAAAGCAGACTGGACCACTAGCAGTTAGGTACAGCAAGAATGAACAACCTTTATTTGTCAAACTGCACAGACTTATATACACAGAAACATGACATCAACTAGGGGGAGGCACAGGGGAAACAAATTGTAACATAGTAAGCCTCAAACAATAGAAAAACTGCCACCTTTAGATCCATACATCCAGACTACAAGGGACAATAGATGGATCACAGGACAGTATACACTTATTGATTGGATAAGAACACATTTCAACACTAACATATATTAACATTGCACACACTACTTGGAATAGCATTGCCTGGGCACCTTGTGTTGAATTCCTTGCTGCACTGAATGGGTGCCTCAGGTCACTGCCAAGGTGTGTACAGGGAAAAGGCCATGGGTACTGACAGGGAACAGGGGACAACATGGGGTGCTATAACCCCTTCCAGTGCGAGTGCAGCCTAGAGCATGCATGCTTCTGTCACACATAACTACTTTGGGAGGGGGTGCTTCTTGACCCACAGAGGGTCCATAGTCAGCAGGGAATCACCTGGCCTCAAGGGCCCTCCAAGAATCCCAGTTACTCAGGCTGTCAGGATTCATTTCGTGACAAATCTTATTTTTGGGGGGGGATCACCCAAACGGGGTGACTCCGAGGTCAGCCGGCATAGCTTTAAACCAAAATTTGTAACAAGGGTCCCCTATAAACCCCAGTCACTCAGGCTGTCAAGACACACACGAAACAGTGTATATGTATAATAGACCATCTTCCTAATGACGCCACTCACATAGGTACAAACACAATATCTGAAAGTGACATCATGCATTCAATTTAAAAAAAAAAAATAGTGTCTCATGTTAGCGGTTTTACACATATAATCAAGCTTGGAAAGTCTGTAAAGTTTGGATTACATGACTGGTTGCAGGTTTTGTGCCAGTGTCAGCTAATACTGGTGACGGTACTCAGATGGATCTATACAGCGCTATTGACCACTACCTATGTTGCTATAGTGATTTAGTGATAGTGTTTCAACTTGTTACATTCTGTCTATCAAGGTCGTGCCAGTGTGGAAGGACTGCCCATTTTGGATCACAGCTCTCTCAAGGAAGGACCCCCTCAGGTAGATTAAGTTGGGCATTTCTGAGTAACGTCCAGTAGAGCTGGACTGTTTGATTATATCACAGATATTGGTTGCTTATTATTATATGGACTAGAGCTCAAGGATTTGCCGCTTTGAACAATACTGCTACAAAATCCCCTAGGAATATGCTTTCAGATATTGTGTTTCCACTTCTGAAAGTGGTTTCATTAGGATGAGGGTTTATTATACACATACGCTTATTTGTGTATGCAATAGAAGATTTTCTTGTTTCACTTCTGTATAGATTTTTTAAATACTAAATATTAATAAAATAATATATGCATTGGAATCTAACCTGTGCTTTAATATTAGCCGACTTCTCCACTTTTATTGATTTCCAGTTCTTTGCTATGGATAGTTTTACTGCATTAAGTATATAAACTATTATCCTATATTCTTCATTTTTATTTTCTGGAAGATCTAAGTGTAGCAGTGCCCTTAAGGGGGACAGATCCCAATCTTCTCCTAGCAGGTTTTTAATTTCCTGTGATATTCTCTGCCATAGTTTGTTAATTGGAGAACAGTTCCACCAAATATGCTTATAGTCTCCCCTCATCATTCCACATCTCCAACAGCTTTGCTGGGCTCCGCTATACATTTTTGCAAGTTTTGTAGGAACCAAGTACCATCTGTTCTTAAGCTTGTAATGAATTTCATTTAAACACTGGATTCATTTATAAGTAAGGGTTAGGGATTCGTACCAATCTTTAATGTCTATTTTTGTGTTAAGGTCCTTTTCCCATTTTTCCCTTGCCATGGATATTACATCCTTGTCTTTTATTCTGATTAGTTCCAGGCATTTTGCTGTTAATTTTTTGTATTCCCCCTTTTCCTTTCCTCTCGTTTAAAGAGGAGAGTATGGAGAGTACTCTTAAACAATTATAGAGATAATATATATTTCTTTCCTCACATAAATAAAATAATTTACACCTTTTAAAAATGCCTTCTGGACGACTGATCCAGAGGCCCATAATCAGCCTCGCACAGCGCCAGTCTCTGAAATCTCAACAAGGAAAAACAAATTCAGAGTTTTATTTAAACCTATATTTTCTGTCAAGACTTATACGTGAACTAGGTGTTGATGCTCCTAATATCTCTCAGTAATTACACCCCGGTCTTGGCAATCTCTAGAGTAGCATGTTTTGTGACCTTATAGATAAAGTAAATTGCAAAAGAGACAGGGGAACGACAGGATTCTGTGCGCTCAAATTGTGAGTTAATGTGCACTGCCACATTCTATTTTCTCTAATCAAATTACCTTCCGTTTTGAGATTTGGGCCTGAATAGAAACAGGTAATGAAGGAGCCTAAACTGAGCACCAAATGAATCGGTACAGTTGGCATTTTCATTAATGGATTCTGGCTATTATTACTTTCATCACTGTAACAGGTAAGATTAACTCAGTCGTGCGCCAATATTGACAGATGGTGTAAGTTAAATTAAAGTGTCTCGTATCTGCTTTTTCAAATACATTTTGGCAGATCTAAGTATGCTGCCCCAAAATGTGTATTTTTATTGAAGCAATCAAGATCTCATTACATTAGGCACACAATATACACTGAGAGCAATAGAATCTATAACTAAGTTTAATATTATTCATGATTTCTGTCTATGGCAGCCGCTAGGAAATATGATACAAACCATTCTTTCAGAGATGACCTTGTCGAGCCTATTGAATCTATTATTTTATTTATTTATCCAGAAATGCAAAGCCCATTTTTACTAAATCAGAGTTTATCAGATCCAATTCTAAACACAAGTAGTAGCTAGACTAGGCATGTTTGTCAGGACAGTGGTTCATGTATCGGTGGTTTTAGTTATTTATACAAAAAGAACATACTCAAAAATGTATAGATGAACAAAAAGAAGACATACTAACATATTTATATATATAAATACAAACAATGGTGTAAAAATGAGAAACAGTCTTACACTATCGTTTGTTTTTATATACATTTTTCGTTTCTTTCATATGTTGCTTAAAAGGGTACTGAGGTGCCCTAAAGGACTGCCTTTTGTTTAATATGTTATCTGTATTTTTATATAGTGTTTTGTTGCGCATTATGATTTTTTGTTTTGATTAAAAACACAGCCTTTTTGACAAACAGATGGGTGTGTGAAGCATTAATTAAGCTAGTTTTAGTTTCCATTAGAGTGATCAAATTTACAATGGAACAAACCTGGAATGTACATTAGTTTGTTGATCAAGCAGATTTTTACCTATCTCCTGTGGGTCATATATTAAATCACATCATAATCATTTTAATGCTGCTAGATACAGGAACAATTGGATTGTGTGAATGAGGACAATGAGGTTTATATACAATTAGTTTTTTCATGTTTTTCTTTTCTCTAAACAGAATTTTTTCCCCCAGATATCTCTTAAAGAGATTCTGTCACCCATGGAGCATTGCAAAAGCAACTATCTATCTGTTGTAATGCATATAATATAGATATGCATAACTAGTAAACTGCAAGAAGTGCATACATACATTATGCAGAAATTAGCATGTGAGCAGTCATATTTCTGGAAGGATACATCCAGGATGGAGTTAGGTTTTCCACTCCTACGTGGTGGCAGCAGTGCTACCATGTTGAGGAAACAGTGATTTGCTCAAGTGTACCCTGCACTGATCTCACTGTGCTTCAAGAATTGTTTGTTTTTTTTGGGGGGGAGGGGGGGGGGGGAATGGAAGCAAGACAGTATAGCTCATGGAATTCACTGTAGTGGACATATGGTGTGTGTCTGGGCAGCATCACAGGGGTACCCTGCAGTATGAATACATCAATAGCTTGCCAAACCTAGTAATGCTCCAAAGTGGCAGCACAAGGTACAAATGTCACTTTGCACACAACCAACCCATCTAGCCACCAATTAAAAATAACAATTAAAGATGCTAATAATTTGGTAATGCATAAAGTTGTTGGTGGATCACTTCCAGTACATGACACTTTGAGGAACTGAGGTTCCTGTTCATAAAAGCTCTGCTTAGTCCACAAAGCATAATCCCAGAACAATAGAACTGACAAAGCAGGCCATGCACCATGGACTAGTAAAAAATAGCATCTCATAAAACACAGGGAACGTAGCCCCACCCCCTACTAAGACCTAACAACTAAATAAATAGTGAAGGAAAATCTTCAGTAGATCGAGCAATAGATAACTTCCACTATCTTGAGCATGTCAAAAAACAGATTTGAAATCTGTCCCTTTCACACAAGCTATATCTGTACTTAGCTGTTTGGTTGCCCGGAGATGATGTGAAATCACTTCCCCTGCTAGAAGGAAGTGCTTAAAGCCATTTACCAGTAAGTGGGCAAATCTCTGCTATACATTGAGAGGTTTTTGTATCCTATTCTATATTCAATATTGCGAGCAAAGGTCTTCACAAAATATTATGATAATAAACATGTGGTTTGCCACACAGAAAGCAGATGTATCATTCCTGATGTTTTCCCTGTTAGGCGGAATAAGGAATAGGTAAAGTGCGCATACAAAAACACAGTCTGTGACAGTCAGAGAAGGTCCACAAAACATCATTACATCGGCAGTCACAAAGGAAACAGGAACAATCTTGCCTAGCCGTCGGGAAATGCCAGCATCATGGTTAGGAATCACAAGACAAAATTGCAGAGTAGAACCATATACAAATTAATGAGGTGAACACTAGATCACCAAAGTGCACAGTGTAGTTTATTGTCAAACATACATTTTATTCCTCGGTAAGTGACATAACTTAGCATGCTTTTACTTCATTCTCACATATGACTAGGCCTCAGTTATGGAATCTTCATAATGGTTTCTCCAACAACTTAATAACTGCACAACACAAAATTACAGAGCAGATTAAAATACTATTATAAGACAACAGGGAAGCAAACTAAAATTCAGGATATGGCACATTTTTCATCAGTCTAGCAATTTGCCAGCCTCAGGGAAACGTCTGTATTTCCTAACTGTGTGCTAAGCAATGCAGTAGTATTTCTAAACAATGACTCTTGCTTTTTTACCATGTAGTCATTTGCTATATACACCATATCGGTTAGAACCAGTTATAACTTTGAGTTTCCCGACGGCACCTGTGAAATTTGCCAATATTTTTAAAGAAATAGAACTGATTTGCATTGGGTTATTAAGGATAATAAAGGCGTTGGCCAGTTCAATAAGAAACGTAATAAAATGGTTCATATTCCAAACAAAGTATTATTTTTTATCTATCTGTCTGATACTTTAGCTGTTTATGATGAATAAATGTATAAATCATTTATATTTGTGGATGACTAATTTTAGTTCAAAGGAACTCAACATCCATATTGATACAGTTATATCCTGTGAAATGGGACAACTGGCAGGAAATATGTCATTCAGCTGAATAATATTAAATTATATATCAAAACGACCCAAGGAGCCTGGAATCACTTTTACTCAATATGTCTCTCAAGATTCAAGCCAACAAAAAAAATTAACAATTTGCAGTGAGTAGTGTCAATTATTTTAAGATTTGAACCTTCATTTTTGTGCTTCATTCTGCAACATTGATCACAGCTTGTAACACGTTTGATTTGTGTTAGAAGCACATTCTACAATTATGAATCTGAGCTTTGCCTGAGTAGATGTTTTTTGTTTGGGTCTGACTGACCCTGGTTGTGACCTATTTGGAACCACAGCAGCATGTTTTTGGTACTCTCCAGGCATCTCCTTAGTTTGGCCAGTTACTCATGGTGGGAGGTTAATTCAGTGACACTTTAGCAGATTTACAGCTCACCTTTCCAGGTGTGATGCATAAAATTATTTATTTTTTTAAACAGTTTTTATTGGTTAAAAAATTAATGATGCATAAAATTAATGCCGGGACCTTTAGCCTCATTCACATAAGATAGATAAATGATATAGGTGATCTAAAATCTAGGAAGACAGACTGTTATCCCAGTTCTTTAGGATGGCCAGCTACTCTTGCTTCAGATGACCAGCCAACACCGGCAAGGGAAACAGAATTCTACAGACCCCACAGCTTTGCAAATTTGCTGGAAAATGGTGAAAATATTTTAACGTGACGTGATGTCAAATCCGGCGTCAGTTATTTATTTATTTTTCTCAGGTCGTAGCACCCAGCGGATGCGGCTTGCCGGAAAAAAAACGTTCACATGCGCAATGCGCTGTGAACAGGGTAAGCAGGTGCTGGGGGCCCACGGGACAGCTGCCTTGGGCCCCCCAGGAGTAACTGGGCCCAGAGCAGCTGCCCCGTTTGCCCCGCGTTAAAGACGGCCCTGATTAGCTCACAAGTGTTTAGTCGTCATCATGTTACATTATATAATTTGAGCCTGCGACAAGCTTAAAAAGCTTAAAAATAGGCAAAATAGGAATAAAAAAAACTTGCTTAGAGAATTTTATATACTATAAAGTATTCATTAATTAAAACCTGAGTCATTAGCAATGAAAACTTTCTCTTGGTCGATAAACTTAATGACACTTTTTTTCTCTCTCTGCATTTGGTAAAAACAGTGATAGTTTTGTGTATTTTCTAGTTTAATAAACTGTGTTTTGCAAGCGACATGTTCATATTTAATCTCCTTTCTGACTCCTTCACTTTATTCTGTTGTAAGGCATTCTAATAATTAGTATTAAAAAATGGTAAGATCTTCAGTAATTGGATTTGGATAATGGGTCAGTGAACTGGAACACTTTTTCATTGTATTAATTATATTCTCATTTTGCATGTTCTTTAATTTGCAAGTCAGCAATTAGTATGCCTCGTTTTCCATTTTGTTAAGGCGCTTTCTATGTCCAGGCAGCACGCGGGCACATTACGCTTACCTCTAATGAAGAAAAAAAAAACGTTTCAATCAATTATTTGCTAATGCTCATTTATGCTAACAGAGGTAAGTTCACACCAATGGATCATTACAGTGCCAAAGAGGCTTAGGCACAAAATCTTTGGAAATGTGAATTGATGTTCCGGTAACATACTTAAAAATAAGACAAAACAATTGTACATGCATTATGCTTGAGTTTAAAAAACATCTACCTCTTAAATGGCAGGGTAGTGTAGGGTATGTGCCTCAAGATGTAAGCTCAGTGACAAGTGGGATATCATTTGAATTTTCCAATTACGCTATTAATACCTCTCAAAAGACTTGTTGGCAAAGGCTCCAGTCAGCCTTTTGTCTTCCCTTCGCTACCTCAGATCTATATATGTATTGGGGAGAGAAGGGCTGTGAAGGTGGAGACAGCAGGGGACTCTCCTCTCACATATGGTCATGCATATGAAGTCTGCTATGAAGGGTAGAATACAGAGCATATCTTACCTCAGGTGGTGAAGGAAAGTGGCCTAGAGGGCAACTGCCCCCCTGTCAGTCTTCCCCTGACCAAGCTTTCCCAGGTTATGTCTTTTTCATGTACTCCACAATGCACACACATATCACATAGTGTTAATACACCCTGTAACCATAGTTTCTAACATCGGCCATGTTTCCAAGGGCACATGTCTGTTCCACATGCTGCAGAAAGAGCATGCAAAGTGCAGCCCGGCAGTATGTAGGATAAATTTATGCACAGACACAGTCCAATTAATTAATCATGGTAAGTCCAATGAGATCTCCCAATGATTAATTAATTTGATTGTGTCTGTGCAAAAATCCGTCCTACATACTGCCAGGCAGCACTTTGCATGCTCTTTCTGCAGCATGTGCAACAAATATGTGTCCCTGGAAACATGGCACCTATGTGTTACCTTTATTATCACAATTTTTTACATAGCTTTTTTCTATTTTAATGCCCTGGGGACACATATATTTACATAAATATATATTGTATAAGATCATTTTTATTTTATGGAGCTAGTTTTTAGTCAGCTTTCCTGTTTAATTAAATTGTGAGTTTGATAGCAGCAACTACTATTATGTTACTATATTACAGTAATTAATTGGAGTTCAGTGGTATGTTAAGTTTTAAATATTGGGAATCCAATCTGATTTCTTACTTGTCAGATCATAGCATTGTTTACACACCTTCCCAAACTCAATATTCATTACAGTCAAAATTACTGTTCAAGAACATATACTGTACTATTTGTCTCGCAAGAGTGCTAGAGCTAATCATCTAGATCACCTGAGCAATATGTAGTCAGCTTCCCATTTTGCTATAGTAAGGACATGATTAGAATTATATTTCACACAAGCTACAAATTCTGAGAGCAAAACCATTATTTCTCTTTCAGGGATTGAAAATCAGCCAAGTCTGAGAGGCTGTACATCTGCTTGCCTACACATTTACAGCAAAGGGTAATAAACCTGACACACTAAACATGGTTTTTACATTTGTTTCTTCTGCAAAACCCCAGAATAAAACATTGCATTGAAACGGAATCGAAGAAGACTGTACAGTACACAGGGCTAAACATTGCTCTATTGCTTTTTTCATTATTATTTTAGATAAAATACTGTATAATTTGTATAGCTTAATATTTGTAATTAAAGGTTCATATTAATTAATTGGTTGTTTTCACTAATTTGAACAGTGTATTTGTTTTGCATTTGATCATGTTATATTTTTGTGCAGTAACTGTAGTTGGGCTTTTCTGTAGATCCACCTTTTTGCTTGTATAGCTATAATACTTTGTTTAAGTAAAATTTGCGTATTCTTAATGTGTTAAAAGCAAGGAGGGCTGCAAACCTCCAAACATGCTCCATGTTGCTTTCATTGGCAGTGAAACAGCTGTGTGCATACCCAGAAATCATGCTCCTCCTATGTATAAGATAAGGGGCAGTTGGAGTGTGCGGGAGGAATGGGAATGTTATTGCATATTCTATATATTTTGTGTCGCCCAAGATCAGGAGTTACTGTGCAGATACGGAGGGACAGGGCCTGGTGCAGGGTAACCACATTCCTCAGGAAACTTGAGGCCCCAGGTTTCTGCGGCTACATTCCAGAGCCATGTGGTAGTAGCTGCTGTATCCAGTGTAACTGAGACTGAAGAGACCCTGCAGACACTCTAGAACAGGCATGTGACACATCCTTGATAGAAGAGCGGTATGTCTGCAGGCTGGTACAGAATAAACCAAGTAGAGCAGGACGAATACAGACGGAGCAGAAACAGATAAATAAAATACAGAGTGCAGGGCTACAGAGCATAAAAAGAAGAAAAGGTAGACTGAAACATACATGGGTAGAGGAAAGGCAAAATACAATACTACAGAATGAAAGAGACCTAGGCAAAAAAAAAAAACAGGAAACCAAAATAAAACCTAATAATCTGAGCTGGTAAACGGTAAGGTTTTTTTTTTTTTACACCCGATGGTCATTAAATGGTAAGCTTGCCAGTGTCAAAGTACCTCACATAGGCAACTCCCTAACACTAGAACTAAAAATAAACTAGTAATTGAATACATTACTAAAACTACATAGAACATAAAACCTACTTGTAGCAAGACTGCACGAATTGGAAGTTTGAAACAAACTGAACGGGTGTGGTAACATGTAAATAGAGGAAATGAGCAACAAAGTAAAAGGAGACAAGGAAAACCCAGAATGGAACAATAGTATAACAAACAGCAGGAAAACTGAAATAGATTAGAACAAGAGAATAAAGGAACAAAGAAGCATGGGGCAGGGAAACCCTTTAACAGGAAACAGGAAAGGTACCTTATGGGGCTGTAAGATGGGTAAACTAAAACAGGGCAAACTATAACATGGCTCTAAGGCAGGACAAACTATAACAGGGGTCTAAGACAGGGTAAACTATAAAATGGTTCTAGGACAGGACAGTGCCATAACATGGCTCAAGGCACACCCTTTACAGGGCTCAGGGCATCCCATTGGCAAGGCTCAGGACAGCCCCTTAACAGGGTTCTAAAACACACAGCTCTAAGACAGGGCAGCCCCTAACAGGGCTCTCAAACAATGAATTCCCCAAGTGAGGCTCCAGGATGGGGCAGATGCTGGATTATAGCTAGCCTTGGGCAGGTGCTGGATTATAGCTAGACTTGGGCATGTGCTGCTCTGTGGCTGAACAAGGGAAGGTGCCACTCTGTGGTCAAACTAGGGGAGCATACAGGGATACAAGAATACAGAGAAAATACAGGGGTCAGCATAAATCATAAACAAGCAACATAACTGGATACAGCCTGGTTGAGCCTGCACATGGGTTGACTGTGACAGTTTGCTACTTTTTCTTTCAATAAAACAAACAAACAAACACATTTTAATATGACTACTTGTTCTACTACCATTACTAATACTACTTACATATCTTAATCATCATCCTATGCATAGAATTTTCGAAGAAATGCGATGCTATTATTTCCCACTGTATTTCGTAAGATTATTTATCTGTGCACTTGACTGTTTATTTGTTTTTCACAAGTCGGGTACCTAGAAAAAAAAAAACAAACAAATAAAAAAACTCCCCAAACAAGAATAGAAAAGAAAAATCACACATTACTAAGATGCTAGTGTTATTTAAAAAAAAATTTACGCGGTCAGGCAACAAGGACATATGACTGCTTTTACTGCCTGTGATGTGCTAGTAGCTTTTCGGGTCAGCCTCAATCTTTTTCAAAGCTGTATTGAAAGCTCATGTCAGAAAGGGTTTGGCAATTAGTCGAAAAAGCACGCAATTCAGTTTCACTCTGCTGAACCCAATCTGCTGGATTGACAGCCAACCTCTAATAGATTCTTCCACTAGATAATTAGACCAGTGTAACGCAAGCACAAAATGAATTAACATTTGCACTTGAAAATGAATATTCAATGCTGTAGTGTATTCTGTGCTGTGTGTTGTTTGCTGTGAATAGCAATGCTGCTTATTAGAGACTTGCAACATTTATTGGTGCTGAATGACTGCAGTTAAACATTGTATAAAGTTCCTGGGGCTTTCACTGATTTCTTAGACATAGCTGAGTTTTCTTTACCTTATTGCATATTGAAAGGCATGTTTTTACTTAAATCAGCGACAGTTTGGGAATCAGAATATATAGTTATCCTTCACATTCATGATCTATTTGTATTTAGAAGTTGGTAAATGCATCTCACATTCCAATTATAAAATAGAAACATTAGCTTATTCAAGCTTGACTTCTGAAATGATAAAATAACACAATTACAGCACAATGCCATAATGGTACGCACAGGATTATTTATAACGTGATTTGCTTTTAAACCTGCTGTTAAAAACAGTAATAAATCTCTTCGCTATTGTTTCATGGACAAAAAAGTTTTTGATGAGATTGCACGACTGTATTTTATATGCTTGAGCCCAAATGTTATAAAATATCCATCAACTAAGTCATCTAGATTTCTTTTTATCAAATGAGTGAGAACAAAAAGTGAAAAAAGAATTCAGGCAAAATCAGTCCGTCTCGTTTCAAATAGTTTACACATTTTGTTTCAAATACCAACAGGCATGGTACATTCCTTGCATAATCAGTGGCATCCCTACAGACCTACATTGTACCCATGATTCCCCTTCTTAGATGAATCTCTGAAAAAAAAGGGCCAAAATATAAGATCAAACTGTAGTTTTAGCAGACACGAAGCAGGCAAATATTAACGCATAGGTGAAGAAGCAAATTCAAAACCGAAGCAAAATAAAAAAAACAATACAGAGGTGAAAATCACTTTGGGTCTAGTCACTAAAATTCATACAAGAAAAGGGGTAGATTCTGGCGCTTAATCCTATACAAAGCAGCATCAGCCTGTGTGTTTCTCTGTGTACACACGTGGTCACTAAAATTCGACTTTCATTTTGAGAGCAAGTCAAATTTGGCACCTGAATTTGACTTAGTCTCAAAAATAGCTTCAATCATTTTTCTTCCCATTACTTTCAAGCAGGAAGATTCGAACTTGGGTTTGTTTTCTAAATCAAACTCGGGTGCCAAATTTGACTCAAAATGAAAGTCGACCTCCAAAGTGGAATTTTAGTGAAGTCACCCATTTGTCTTTGCTACACAGTAACGTGATTTTTGCAAGGTGACGTGCATATGCCTACCTTAATATTGTGCAGTGGTAGTAGCACTTTGAAAAGTAGATTTCTGTGATGAGTGCAAGAATTGACATAGCTAGGTGTTTTATTGGCCAGGGAGATTCCCACCGGAAATGGGTTTAAAAAAAAAAAAGTGTGTATTGAGAGGGGTTGCAAACTCAATACATATGAAAAACGCAAAATTTTTGCTCCTGGCCCTGAGTGATTGGGAGCCAGGCCCACAGGGGCAGAGAACCCAATCAGGGTCTTTATAGACCCCCTGGGTACCTACCAAAGTTTGTCAAGTATTAGTTAAATGTTGCAGCTCTCACTTTGAGTGTTGGTTACATTATCCTGTCACACTGAGGCCATTGCTGCTCATCATGGGGGGCTACAATGAGATGTAGTGCAGCCCTCCAAAAAGTGGCACCCGGGATGAACTTACCGCCACCACCACCCCAGCTATGCTACTGAGTGCAAGTCTTATCTGGTGTGTGTGTAAATGTGTGTTTAAAAATACTGAAACAGTATTTGAATACAAACATAACATTTGATCTTGTGGCTTTATGTAGTGCATAATGAAAAACTAAATTATAAAAATGATATAGTTTAAAAGGCTGTTTGCTCACCCTGTCCTTACACATTTCAAAAATAATGTAAACACAAATATATTTGTTTTTCAGATTTGTTTACCATGAATTGTACAATAGCAGCACTGTAAATGATTTTGCTTAACTGGGAAAATGTATTATTTTTAAACGACTATGTCTCCGCTGTTCCTACATGAACCTATAATTTAACATAACAGCATACATTTACATTTAACATAACAGCATACAGAATAGTGTGCGGACTGAGTAACCTTGGATATATTGAATATCCTATTTGATAATGGTATGTAGTCTTGTTTTGAAAAGGCCCTCCTTAACTATTGTTTATGTATAATTCTTTTTTATTGCATGTCCTATTATATTTATATTTTGATTAGTATGTCAGTATAGCATTGTTAAGCATGGATGCATAACCCAGGTAAACCAGCAGACCTGTTTTTACCCCAGAAACCGCCCACTGCAAGGCATTATGGTAGGTATACAAAGAAAGTGGACAACTATTGTTTTTTGCCACAGTATCAACTTTCTACAAGGACCACTTGGAACATATGCCCAATACATAGGTTAATTGTATTATAATCAGTTTTTGTAATGATTCTGAGGTGTTTTTGATTTACTTAACCATTTATAATTTGTCTCTGATGCCTACAATTTTTAAAAATTATGATTACTGAATTTTATATATTTAAATGACATCAATATATATATATATATAAATTAAAGCATTGAGCAATGTTGTATTATTATCATTTAAAGTATATTTATATGAAACCTAACCCCTCTATTCCCACACCCCAACAACACAAGTCACAGATAAACAGATTGTCCAGGTAAATGGTGTTCATCATCATAGTTTTAGTTTTTAAATGGTCTGTATTATAAAGGTGGCCTATTTCCAACTAGCTGGTCATTATAGCATGTATTGCAGTGATGGCTAACCTTGGCACTGAAGATGTTTGGAAACTATGTGACCCTAGATTCCAAATGACTAACTAAGCATCACAGGATACATAGTTCCCAAAAAACCTGCGGAGCCAAGGTTAATCGTCACGGATATAGTGTGCTCAAAGACTATTTTGAATTTAAATCTAAATTTCTTCTTCAATTGATTGATAAACATATGTACATATTTTTCAACATTTTCTAAATAGTTTTTTTTCACATGGTGCACTACTTGTAGAATAGGGGTTTCCAGAAACAAGGTGATTTAAACAGATGCAAGAACAATAATAATACAAATAAAATCTTAAACAAGCAAGATATATATATATATATATATATATATATATATATATATATATATATATATATATATATATGACATTTTAAAACTAACAAAACATCTCAACAGCTTAAAAAAAAACATTCACACAGCTTATAGTAAATATGGATTGATGTACAGGTTTTCTTAGGTAACAGGCCCAGCTTAATAATATTACAGAAGACTATGATTGATGTTTTCATGAGCCCAAGTCAGAAGCACCTCATAATCAGAGATTCTTAATCAATAAAGCTTTGGTATGCATTATGCATCTACCTTGTACTTGGTTAAAATGTAACTGCACAATGTTATTATTATTTATTTTAGATTTTGGGCTTTTTATTGCATTTCCTTGGCAGACTTTTGGTCTTTTTGTTGTTAGTTTTCTGCCATCCCAGAAAAGGAATCAGCTTGCAGGTATACTTGTGTCCTGCTGTCATTCCTGAAGCTGCACCCATATTTACCAGATTATCCCTGGCAGTTAAAGTAACCCGAGATTTGGTGTGTAGGTCAACATTTTACTGGAAAAGTGCAAACATAAACAGATCTAATGTGTTTTGCTCCTGCCAACAAAACATCCTACAGTACCTTTATCACAGTTTGTCACGGTTTTTGTTGTTGTATCTAAGATATCTCCTAGTTTTGCCCAGTCTCACATTGTGAAGGCTCTTTAGATGTAATGGGGAAAGAAGTCTTTACAAGGCTCTATTTTGTCTGTGGTGGAATGAATGGCTGGCAAAGACTCTGTCGCTAGCAGGTTATCGTGGACTGGAAACTAACTGCTAGTCTGGAACATACTAAAATATCCACCTAATAGAGACTAAATCATGGGACAAAGGGTGGTCTGCCCAGACAGCCAAATCATGCTTGTTGGATGCAAACTGTGATACAACATTGGACCCATACTGAATTAATTGGATATACAACATAATATGCATTAATAAGGGGTCACCCTGCAGCAAGTTATAACCTGAACAATAATAGTTTTAGCTCCAAAGCTGTGTCAAAAACAATGATCTGTATTAAAAGAACCATCTATATTTTTTTAAATAATCATTTAACAAAGCGGCAGAAAAATGTCAACATGGAAATTTTTGTTACTTATAATTATGCACACTTTGCTAGATACATTGCTTCTGTCTATTTCAGCTCCTTATACATCTCTAAAAGTTAAAAAGAATTGAATCAACAACTAGTTCTGGTTTAGTGATGCTTTCTACTGCAGGGAACAGTGATGACACAGCCATCAAAATGTCACCAGTTATGCAAACCTTTATGTGTCTTAAATGTATGGTATACATGATTGGGTGGCACACATGAGGGTTGACTCAGTACATACTGATCTGTCCTTAGTTGGATTCAGGTTGAGCATTTTCCCCAAATGTAAAAAACCGACAAAATGCTGCTACTTAATATCTCTGAATCTGGGTCTGAATCGACAGTTGGACCATTCGGAAAACAATATAAGTGCCAAAATCCTAAGTATGTAAAGTACCACAATTAACCAATTCATAGATGCAAAATAGAATCTTAAAATGCTCAATAAAAATATGCACATCTAAATGTGATATTCTTAGTGGGCAGCCAAACCCTTTCTCCCATGTAATAAGAAGGAGCAATGCACTGTCTGTGAGTAGTACTCTTACCAGAATACCCATATACAAAATGTAAGGATTTCTGAATAGAAGAGTAATTGATAGATTCAGAGGTTAACATTCTGATAGAAAAGTTTATAGTCTCAGTAATGATTTTTTTCATAGATGTCAATGACATCTTGTCTGGATGCACCTTCTGCACCAAGAGTCATAATACCAGGCAATGCAGATAATGCAATAGAAAAAATGGATCATGACGCTGCTCTGCTTCACAGGGTGGGGGCGGAGCTACACCTCTCAGCTGGTTAGCTCTGCCCCCTCTCTGGATCCAGCAGAGGGCTGGTGAGGGGGGATCTTTTGAGCGAGCGGGCGGGCACCCTCTGGGGTGTTGTGCCCTGTGCACTCGCACAAGTTGCACACCCCTAAGGCCGGCCCTGGCTTCATGCCTCTTCTATAATACTATTGTGCTCTGTCTGTCATATCCACCCTTCTGTATAATATCCCTGCACTTAGTGTTGCATAGAGTTTTGTGGGGATTTTTTATGTGAAGTGCTTTATTCACTTTTAGGAGATATCTATTTCAGAAAGGTTTATTTTTCATGCAGAGGACTTACGTCAAAGGAAAATGTCATTATCTAAACTGACCGATATTTGCATGGAAATTAGTTTTAGATTTACAGCCTGCACTGTGGGCTCTTTGGTACTATATTTGAATTGGTTGAACATTTAATGTGCTAAGAAATGATTAACAGCTTCAAATTAATGTATACAAATTAATTCATTTGTACATTTTATGTGAGGTTGAGCATGTACATCCAAAACCTAAAACACATCACTTATGGTTCGTGCATTTCGTGTAGCTGTCATTTTAAAACTCGAAACATTTGAACGTATTTATTACAAAAATGTACATGAATGGGCCATTATATGTAATTAAGCATATTAATATTTATAAAAGTAAAACAAAACACAGTTAGTCCCTGTAACCCAAGGCAGCATTTCTGGTGATTAGTCCAATTACAAGATGCAATATTTCCTCAAAATATGGGGAAGAGACAGATACAATTATCCTGGAATAATACAGTCTTTCAAATAGTAACATTTATAGTTGATTGCAATAATGTAGGAAGTTTTGTCAGTAGCAGTAAGTGGAATCTATCCTTTGCTTAATAATAAACACTTTACCAAATAGTTATTTATATGATTAAGTGGCTTTTGGGTGGGAAACCAGTGAAGTGATTCTTAGTGTTTTCTGCTTCGTATGCATGCCACTGCCTTGCTCATCACTGACTTGTATAATAAAGTTTGTTGAATTTTCGAACACCAGTGTTCACTGCATCGTTTGGTATGATGTTATCCTCCTCAGAATTCTTTACATGCGCACAGCTGCTCCAGATGGGACATCCATTAGAGAGGCCTCATTTCCAGGAGATAAAAACATAGAATGGCTTGTTTATTTAATGGCATATCTTAAGTCAGTCCCTATCTGGTACAGGTTATTACTACTAATCTAAATACAAAAATGAGGCAGGACCCTGGATATGCAATAACACGCATATAGTAAAAAACAAAACAAAACTATAAAACCATAAAAATACCAAAATCAAGACTTACTGGAGGCTGGATTAGGGAAAACACAAGAACACAGCACCCCAACATTTTGGCTTATAGCTTTCACCAGGAGGAACTGGAGCCATTGGGGTGTTGTGTTTTCCCTAGTCCAGCCTGCAGTAAGGCTTGATTTTGTCAACTGTTAGTCATTTGTCTCATAAGACCTAAGTCTATTTTGTAAATGTGAACAATGGAGAAGATTGCATATATTTATCATATTCCTTACAGTGTGCTTAAAGACTTGAAGTCTAAGGAGTCAGAAGGAGTCATATACAAAGTACAGCATTTCTAGAAGTTTGGCGATTTTACACTCCTTGGTCATGCAGCGGAGGATATACAATATATACAACCCTCCCCATATATGCAATTTGGTAGTCTACAGGTGGCATCTAATGGGAGGACTCAATCTCTGTAGCATTCAATAATATTGAAAAAATAATTAAAGCGCAATCAAGACACATTGGTCTATTAATTAAAATTCGACTTTGCTGGACTTTCACCCGAGTTTGACTCAGGTTCGAATCTTCCTTATTGAAAGTAATGGGACACAAAATGATCGAATATATTTTTGAGGGTGCCGAAGTTGAATTAGTCTCAAAATGAAAGTCGACCTCCAAAGTAAAATTTTAGTGAACAGACCCAGAAGATGTTCTTTAGAAAGCAGATGTCCTGGTTATGTAGGGTCTTAAACAAACAATGTCAACGAAGTATTAGCATTTTTGACAGCCTTATGCTATATTTAGTTTTTAATTATGCAACTTCCTCTTCTGTCAATTCTGCTCGCTCTGCTCGAATTTCAAAGACTGATCAAATTGTAGTGAATAGAAGCCGTTGTATCCTCGTTAAATGTATCCTGTTTCCTGAAGTACATTAGAAATTAACAATATTTGCTACATAGCCTTCCTTAGAATAATGATCTGCAGGATCCCAAGTACATTATCAGATAAGAGAACTGGTGCAAGAAATTAGAATCTTACTTCTGTTCTTTCGTCTGGAGGAATGAAATGATTAGCATTTGTTGGTTTGTCTTGGTGAGTCATACAGCTGATTGTTCTCATGGTACAGTGATTATATTAGAACATCATCTAGTTCTTCTGATGAATATTTTGGGAAGCTTCTCTCTCTCTTTTTTTTTTTTGCAGGGTTTTGACAAGATTATTACAGAAATGAATGTATGACTTCATAAAATAAAAGGAGCTGTGAGATTAATAATCATCTCAATAGTGACTAAAAATGTAGTCCTAAGAAAGAGTGGCATCGAGATCCAGTGTAAGAAATTGATACGCGGAATGCGTCGCTACAGCGTCTACTCTCTTGATTTATAATTGAGCACCAAAAATGAGAGGATTTTTCAGAAATACACAGCCCTGCAATGATTCCACTTACACTTCCTGTAACATCCGAAGGATGTGAGTTTCATTTACCAAACAGATTGATTAAAGTGCAGTGAAATGGCAGTACAGAGATTTAGCATCACTGCGGCACCTTTTATTAAAAAATGCTACGAGCGCAAATTGGCCACGGATAACGTATTGGAAGTATTTGCTAAATTATTTAGCAGCTGAAAAATGTCTTTATTTCAACGACAGTCAGCTGAAAAACAGCAGGCGTCTGCTTGAGAATGATGCACTGCGCTTGAGTATTTTGCGGACTTTTTTTTAACACTTCAGGGGTCAGATGACTGCTGAGGGTCACTAAGACACAAACCCTTTGGCAACTATAAAGGTTAACATTGTTTCTTTTGGGATTCATCTCATTAATCAGTATATTAGATTCGGAGGTGTTGCTGCTGATAGGATACTATTACTAAGCTGTTTATAATTTTAAACAGTCTTTACTGTACTTGGGTACAGCCTCAGGAGATATGGCCCTGTATATATGGTAATACATCAGTAACAGATACGTGGGACCCATACTATTAAAAATTGACATTTCTAGTACAGCAGTTTTTATGATACATGCATAGAGATTAAACGTTGAATTTAAATACAGTCATACGAGGACTCTGGCTTTCTTGTAAATGAGAAGTCCTGTAACTTAAATAAATCAGGTGTCTAAAAGTTTGGGGTGGAAACCTATTAAGTCCAGTCCTTCAGATAGCTGGATTCACATCAACCATTACTTTGATTTGAACATTTCCAGGTCTATGCATCATTTCTCAAACTAGCACTTGAGTTTCAGTTGCTGCACTAAAGTTTATTTTTTTACATGTTTTTTAATGTTTTATTGGATTATCACAGAAAACAAACTTAAATGCAATAGAAACATAGAAACATAAAACGTGTCGGCTGATAAGAACCATTTGGCCCAGCTAGTCTGCTCAATTTTCTAAATACTTTTATTTAGATAGTAACAAATTGGTAACACAACTTACATGTGTGTTTAAGAAATGATTTGAATTTACATACAACATGCACATAATGGATAACACCTTGCATAAGAAAACATAGAAAAACAGAGAAAAACAAAAAAAACTGCAATACAAAAGGTAAAAGAACAGAACAAAAAAAGGAATGAAACAGAAGACAGATGGAGCAAACTAGAAAAAGACTAAGATAATGGCTGAGTTATGCTTGTACTTCCGACCTCAGAACTAGAAATAAAAAAGGCTATTGGGAAGGGGGATTTAACCAATTATCCAGAGGTTCTCAAATCTTCTCATATTTTGCTATTGATCCTTAGCAATTGAAATGCAAACATTCTAATTTAGGTTTGATGAAGGACAACTAACACATCTGAGGTTTGAATATTTCAGATTTACAATTATGTGCAACTACTTGTTTAGATCCTGTTGTAATACAAATAATTAAGCTTTTGTTTGAAAGGGGTATACAACTAAGTAGGAAATCTAAGAGTGCTACTTCCAGAAATGGAGTAAATGATATATTCATAACATTCTTAATCATGACTACTAATTCTCAGCCAGGCAATTACAGGCCAGTGTGCTTGACATCCGTAGTGGGTAAAAAGTAATAGATACGGACCGCACTCTATTTGTTCGTTGGTGCCGAAGTCACAGGAAGTCTCCCAAGTCCCTTACTCATAAAAAAATAGTATGAGACCCAGCACTCGGTGTCAAAGAGAGTTTTAATAAGACAAATGCAACGTTTCAACCCACTCAGGGTTTTTTTCAAGCTTGAAAAAACCCCAGAGTGGGTTGAAACGTTGCCTTTGTCTTATTAAAACTCTTTTTGACACCGAGTGCTGGGTCTCATACTATTTTTTTATGACATCCGTAGTGGTGAAATTATTGAAGGGTTGATAAAAGTATACATTCAGAAATACATCTTGAATCAGAAGATAATTAGTAGCAGCCAACATGGTTTATTATTTGTTATCCACTGTGAATTGATCTTCAAGCACAGCCTCAAGCTGTGTTCAGTTTGGTTGGCTAGTGTGGATTATGGTTTCATCTGCATACTTGTCTACATTGCGTTAGCTTTATCATTCATGAACAATGTGAATAGTAGGGAGGGGAGTATTGAACCTTGGGGCAAACCACACAAGCTGCAAGCCACCAACACTAGCTTTTATTGCAAACTGAAAAGGCTGCAAATCTATGTGACGTTTTAATCATGGGACATTTTAATGATCCATAAGTAGACTGGAATTATAGAACATAGTGAGACAATTCCTTCTTGACTACAAAAAAGGCAATCCAATTCTTTCTTGGATCAACAAGCACTAAATATTAATTTATATCGCTGTATGTCCTGGTTTTCTAAAAAAAATAAAAATATCCAGACCCTTTTTGAAGGCATATTTTGTATTTGATAGCACACCTTTCTGGGCAGTGAATTTCATAGCTTTATTGTATTTACCTTAAATAATCCCTTCATTTGTTGCCTATGAAATATTTTGGTCTTCTAGTCTCAAAGGATAACTTCTTGTCATTTCTGTTAATGAACAGATCACTGGAGAGTTATGTTGTGTTTGCCCTGCATTCTTTACATGCAGTATCTCACAAAAGTGAGTGCAACCCTCACATTTTTGTAAATATTTTATTATATCTTTTCATGTGACAACACTGAAGAAACTACACTCTGCTACAACATAAAGTAGTAAGTGTATAGCCTGTATATCAGTGTAAATTTGCTGTCCCCTCAAAAAACTCAACACACAGCCATTAATGTCTAAACCGTCGGCAACAAAAGTGACTACACCCCTAAGTGGGTCCAAACTAGGCCCAAAGTGTCAATATTTTGTGTGGCCACCACTATTTTCTAGCACTGCCTCATGGGCATGGAGTTCACCAGAGATTCACAGGTTTCCACTGGAGTCCTCTTCCACACCTCCATGATGACATCACGGAGCTGGAGGATGTTAGAGACCTTGTGCTCCCCCACCTTCTGTTTGAGGATGCCCCACAGATGCTCAGTAGGTTTAGGTCTGGAGACATGCTTGGCCAGTTCATCCCCTTTACCTTCAGCTTCTTGAGCAAGGCAGTGGTCATCTTGGAGGTGTGTTTTGGGTCGTTATCATGTTGTAATACTGCTCTGCTTCAGTATGTCACAGTACATGTTGGCATTAATGGTTCCCTCAATGAACTGTAGTTGATGTTGGAGAATTATTCCAGTTTATTGTTAATGCCTGATTTTACAATCTGATTGTTAATTCAGCACAGGTCATACAAAAATGTAGTAAAATCAATAACACTGGCAGCCTTGACATCACCCCATTATGACCCCAGGGTGCATTGTATCCTGTTTGGCTCTATGAGAAAAAATATACACATTGAGATTTAAAATAGTTATTATTTCATAAGCTAAAATCATAAAAAAAAGGGCTGAATGTGTTTGTAAAAAAAAAATAAAAAAAATAATTAGTAAAATCATAATTCCTGAACCTTTGAACCATTGCAATTAAGTAATGAGTCATGAAACTGGATGTTTAAATGAGTAATTTAAAAAGCCTCTAGTGCATTATTTGTGTGCCTCTATTAAGCCAACCAAGAAGACAATTTACACAAGCTCTGGAGTTTGAAATGATTATTGAAACATAGAAAACATAGAAAACGTGCATAAAGAAAGCACAGCTGCAGAATTGGAAGAGTAGTTTTGGGAATATCGTTAAGAACATCAGAATGTGATCCGATGCTTGAAATGGTACCTGTGCTCACGATTGGTCAGTTACTCTGCTCCTCCGAATTGTTGTTTGTGTATGTATGCATGTTTTGCTTATATTATGTTTTATGTGTTTGGCGTCTATAGTGATCTTTATTTTTTGTGTTATTACCTTTGTGTAATTGTTAATAATAACTTACATATGCTCAAAATATATTCATGACAAAATCTGACTGGCAATAAAATATCTTTTTTTCTCTTTCAAATTTTTTTATTCATTTTTAAGAAATAAAACAAGCAACAAAAACATTCTTACAAGAAATAGTAAAAAAAAAAGGCGTAAAAGAGTTCACAGGTCTTGGATTTATGATTACACATTAAATAAAAGATAACGTGATGTATAATGCTAAAGAAGATGGGAAAAATAGGGATACAACAGTGAAAAAATCCCATGTGATGTCATTCAGGTGCTATATCCTTACAACAAGGTACTTTAGATAATTTCCATTACCTCCCTATGCAAAGTTTAATTGCCAATAATATATTAATATCACATCTATTCAGCAGAAGCATATCAGTGTGGAATCCACTATGGAATCAGCATGGCTAATAATAAAACATCTTTTTAAAATAATAAAATGAAAACAATTGTGGTTGAAAATGTATAGTAATTCTAAAGAGGTCACTAAATAGATCAGCAGTTATTAGTTTAATATTAATTCGATTTTTACATCTCCAACATTTGCTGAGTTCTGGAACTTATGTATTTTTCTAGGAACCATATGCCTTCTATGAAATATTTTAAATAATGATTGATGCAAATGATCTCCTTAATGGTACCCATGCTCGAGACTGCTTATCAATCCATATAATTATTGCCAAATCAGATAACCACTTCAACCTCCAACATATCACATAGACCTTGAAATAAGATTGGTGGCATGAGGCATTCTAAGAAATTATCCAAAATAGAATGTATTCTTATGGGATTACAGGACAAACAGCTTCTAACTCTGCAATGTGTAAATATTTTGGAAGCTGGCAAGGAATATTTAAGCCGCATTAAGCTGAATGTCTAACTAGAAGTCAGCTACCTTAGATATTCTCAATAGTTTCCAATTTGTAATTGATATTACCTAAAGAAAACTGAATTCAATGGGAGTGGATACAGTACAGTAGTCAGAAATGTGCATGTACTGAGCCTATGCATTCTATTTATACATATTATGTTATCTATCTGTCAACAAATCTGTATAATTTAGCCTGATTACTCTCTTCAAATCAAAGGATACTTTAATTCCCAGATAAATTATAAAGTTGTTTCAACCAATCAAATTTCTATGTCCCCTTTGAATGCGGTTCCTGTTACAACGCGTGCTCTGATGGCACTTCCATATTGGAGCATCATTTTGTATCTTTTCATTCCACTCTTTCGTGACCTCTTTGTATTTTGTTTTGGAGCCAATGTTATTGATTATCTACAGTTATGTGTATGTTAGAGTTAATATTGATATTTATCTACTAACATGCATTACTTTATCCATATGTAGCCAGGTCAATCCATACCCACCCCATGTTTGGTGATGCCACAACCCAACTACGATTATGTACCTGATTGGCATGAAACGCGTCAGGTGATTAAACGCTGTGTGTGTGCTCCCCATTATTTTTGTTGCTATTTCCTTTTGCCACTTGTCGGAGCCCCAGTAGTGCTTCTCACAACGTTGGACTGATCCTCTACAGGGGAAACTCCTGACTTACCGGTCTCCACGTTGTCAGTTCTCCACTGAGTTGCTGTTTCTGATGACACAACCCGACCCCTTTTTTGCAATAGCTCTGCCCCTCTTGGCAAGAATAAGAGCTTATATAAATAAGGACTTTTATCTTAGTTGAGTGCAGGCTTGTTGGCTTCTGCTCTAAAATACTTTCTAGTTCCTGAAGTTATGCTTCTACCTATGCAAAAATCAGTTGTACAAAACAAATGTGTGTGGGTGTTTTATTTTTGGCAATGTTTATACATTTACTGTGTGTGATATGTAAAACAGTGTTGTATTTTCCTGTAGCCATGTGTAATATTTTATAGTTTTATTTATTCTATTACTGGTTTTGTGTTTAATCTTTATTGTGAGAAAAAATATGTAATATAAGGGAATAAGGGAATGTAAGGGATAAGCCAAATGGCAAATGATTTAGCTAAACTAGAAAAATGGTCAGAGCAGTGGCAACTGACATTTAATGTGGACAAGTGCAAGATTATGCACCTTGGGCGTTAAAAACCCAAAAGCAGAATATAGACTATTTGGTACAGTCCTAACCTCAACATCTGAGGAAAGGGATTTAGGAGTAATAATTTCAGAGGATGTAAAGGTAGGTAGGCAATGCAATAGAGCAGCAGGAAATGCTAGCAGAATGCTTGGTTGCATAGGGAGAGGTATTAGCAGTAGGAAGAGGGAAGTGCTCATGCCATTGTACAGAGCACTGATGAGACCTCACTTGGAGTATTGTACGCAGTACTGGAGACCGTATCTCCAGAAGGATATTGATACTTTGGAGAGAGTTCAGAGAAGGGCTACTAAACTGGTTCATGGGTTGAAGGATAAAACTTACCAGGAAAGGTTAAAGCATCTTAACATGTATAGCTTGGAGGAAAGACGTAACAGGGGGGATATGATAGAAACAGTTAAATACATAAAGGGAATCAACACAGTAAAGGAAGAGAGTATATTTAAAAGAAGACAAACTACCACAACTAGAGGACATAGTCTTAAATTAGAGGGGCAACGATTTAAAAGTAATATCAGGAAGTATTACTTTACTGAGAGGGTAGTGGATGTATGGAATAGCCTGCCAGCAGAAGTGGTAGAGATAAACACAGTCAAGGATTTTAAGCATGCGTGGGATAGACACAAGGCTATCCTAGCTATAAGACCAGGAACGGGGGACTAATAAAAGTACTCAAAAAAATTGGGCAGACTAGATGGACCGAATGGTTCTTATCTGCCGACACATTCTATGTTTCTATGTTTCTATATAATTTGTTTTTGTTGCACATGGTTTTATATTTAGCTGTCTATTTTTTTTTAAAACATAAACAATTACAAAATACTATACATAGCTTATAATAAATACAAGTATACTTTTGCTCTAAATATACATACATAAGTTTAACATTAGAATTAATAGCAATAACTCAATAATTCTAAAACATAATGATACAAATACATTTTAAAAAAGTATATTTTTATAATTGACAGATATTCAACTATAATTTTGACAATTCATATATCTTAATTGTAACTGCTCTAAATATACATATATAAGCTTTACATGGCATTAGAATTAATAGCAATAACTTAGTACCGTATTTGCTCGATTATAAGACAAGGTTTTTTTCAGAATTTGTTTTCTGAAAATTGCCCCTCGTCTTATAATCGAGGTCTTCTTATAATCTAACCTCAAATTGAGGTCAGATTATAAGACATGGATCCAGGTCCCCAGCAGAGCTACAGGGGACCTGGATCCCCCTCTCTAGCAGCAGGGGATGTCTGCGCGATGAGCGCAGACTCCCGTGCTTCCACCCGGCACGACCGCCGGGGCTTCTATGAAGAAGCCGGGAACTTCCACTTTTGTCACAGAAGTCCCGGCGAGCGTGCCGGGCGGCAGCAGGGGAGTCTGCGCTCCTGGCACCAGGGAGAATCGGGCAGCTGGGGGATGTCTGCACGATACGTGCAGACATCCTCCATGCTGCCCGACACCTCCGTCTATTATGACGGACCAGCTGTCCGTCATAATAGACGGAGGTGTCGGGCAACATGGAGGATGTCTGCACGTATCGTGCAGACATCCCCCGGCTGCCCCCACTAGCCACCAGTGTTTCTATTTACATGTTAGGGGGAGGGAGGTGGCAGGGAGACAGGGGGAGGGAAGGGGCAGGGGGAAGGAGGGGGCAGAGAGACAGGGGGAGGGATGGGGGGCAGAGAGATGGGGGGCAAAACAACAAGAGGAGAGAGGGGGGAAGAGACAGAGCAACAAGGGGAGGGGGGAAGAGACAGAGCAACAAGGGGGGACAGAGCAACAAGGGGAGGGGGCAGAGAGAAACAAGGGGGGGGGCAGAGAGAAACAAGGGGGGGGGGTCAAAGGGAGGGGAGAGAGACAAAGCTGGGGGCAAAGGAAGGAGAGAGGCAGCATTGGCACATAAAAAGGAAATAAAAACAAGAAATGCATTTACATGTGAATATATACAAATTTTACTTTTTTCCTATAGGGTAGTCTTATATTCAGGCTTTTAGTTTTTTTCCTAAAGGAATATCCAAAGTTTGGGGGGTCGTCTTATAATCAGGGTCGTCTTATAATCGAGCAAATACGTAATTATAACAAATATTGATTTTAAAAAAATTACATTTTATCGTTGACTATAATTTTAGTTTGGATGTAGAGGAAGTCTTATGAAATGTATACATAATATAGCTATTATGTAATGAATTGTACCCACTTTTTACTTTTAAAATGTTCGCATTTTCAGTTCTATATAAGATATTTTGAGCTATGGAGATGCACATGCAAACAGCTGATGTTATCATTCTGTTCATGATCATAGCCTAACTTTCTAGTTTTCGATCATGCAAACTTTGCATAAACTCAGCCACACAGATTTATAACTTTGCATAGAGAAACAAATCACTGTGAAGGAAGGCAAAATACAGTTACATTAATAATAATCTCGCAATTGCTATACCCATTAATCTGTGGAGGAAGTTTCAAACTCTTGCTAGGTGAGATAATAATGTGTCATTTACTAAGTATCAGATAGACTGCTAGGTAATTGAGTAGCTGGCATGAAATTGGGCTGCAAATGAAAAATGCTTACAGTATGACACATTTTCGGAATGGGCTGGACAAAAAATCCCAATAGACTAGAGTGAAAGACAACTTGAACAATTTAAGATGTTGTGTTACATAAGAGAAAAAGGAGATGGAAACAACAAACCCCAAAATAAGGCAAAATAATAACAAAAAAATGGGTTTTTAAAGAAAGGTTTTACTATTTTCAATGCACTTTTTTCAGTATGGACATTTTTAAAATATACACTGAAAAATAAATAATAAATATTGTGAAAACTAGTTGTATGATAAGAAATAATACACTGTATGGACAAAAGTGTTGGGATACCTGACCATTACACCAACTGGCACTCTTATGACATTGCATTATAAATACATAAATATTAGTAAGAAGTTGCCCCCCTTCCCCCCATTGCAGCTATAGTAGCATCCACTCCTCTGGGAGTTTTAGAGATCTTTATCATTAGGTAGAACTTTTCTTTTATCTGGTCAAATGTCATGATTTTATTCTCGTTTATGATGTCTGAGATTTTTTTTTATAGCTTGTGTTTCCCATGTTTTTAGCTTTAAGTTTTCCATATTGTATGTTAGGATTCTTATAGGTAGAATGTCTAGTATTTTATCTTGTATTTTTAAGGTTTTCTTTAGTTTTTGCCAATAGTAGGTTAGATCTTCCACTATTTTAGATTTGCCTATGTTGTTTTCCTTGTGAGCCTTGCACTTGTTGATGTGAGGCTTGCATGCAGCTGCTCAGCTATCGAAACCCATTCCATGAAGCTACCACCGCACAGTTTTCAGGCTTCTATTAATGCCAGTGGGAGTTTGGAACTCTTCCGCTACGGAATCAGCAGAACATTGGCTTTACATGGTCTTCTGCTTTGTGGCTGAGTTGCTTCATTTTGTAAATACTTCCACTTTCCAATACTACCACTTGTAGTTGACCATGGAATATCTAGCAGGGATGAAATTTCACAAACTGACTTCTTGCAACAGTGCCATCCTTTCATTGTACCACCTGTGAATTCATTGAGCTCTTCAGAACAACCAAATTATTTCATAAGTGTATGTAAATGCAGACTGCATGGCTAGGTGCTTGATTTTATGCACCTGTGGCAATGATTGTAACACCTGAATTGGGACACAATAAGAGGTGTGTCCCAATCATTTTGTCAATTTTTTAAAACAATTTCATTTTATTAATTATTTAATACAATCTGTGTACAAGAAGAAATTACTTAACATGACACGACATGTCGATCTTTGGCAGCAATCATATAGAGATATATAGACATCTAACATAATTTACTACTTAAGATCTAGCAATTGATATGTTTAATTATGTAACTCTATATTATCTAATAGTGTTCATATATAACAAGAGATAGTATATATCGGATAACATGACATGTTTACTGATGCTTACAAAACCTTTACAAATCTAGTAACCTGTATTTTAACTTATCAATTAACTTACAACTGGATACAGTTTCTACGGATGTTGTCATTTTGGGAGTATCCATGACTTGTTTTGTCAATTTTGTCCATGTATTGTATATACTGTGGGGTGCAAGAAAAAAATATAGTTCATGAAATGACAAGAAACAAAGATTAAACCTTGAATAAAGCTATAATCAAGCAAAAGGCCAATTCTGCTTCAGTATGATTGCTAGTGTGCGCGGTCCAAAGTATATTTAATGGGTTCATTTAATATTTAGCGCCTTATGCGTGAAACACATTGTGCTATTTACATCTAGGGTTGCCACCTGGCCGGTATTTTACCGGCAGGCCGGTAAAAAATTGGCATCAGGCCAATGTTAAGTCTATTGAGACAGTACCAAGGCCGGTATTTTTTTGAAGAAAAGGTGGCAACACTATTTACTTCATGTAAGGTATTTTAGGCATCTTTAATACATTTTGGTTTCACTCATTACCTATTCCAGTTCTATTCTTTATTTAGAAATGAAAGCTGATTACTGATTTGCTCTGCAGGGTTGGGGACCACGGCAGATACGCCATCCAGAATCACAGCCATAGTTAGTGATTTTACAGAACATCAGGGGCGTTGCTAGGTCTCCAAAAGACCCGGGGCTGGAGCCCGTGACAGTTTTGCTAGAAGTGGAGTAAATAAAATCACATGGTTAGGCAGCATACAGACTGATATATTTGGTGCCAATGAGCAATAGGTATATGTGGGTATATATCAGGGCTCAACAAATCCCGGGCACCAGGAAATTATACCTGGCGCCTGGTTATTGTTGTCCCTGCCTGGTGCCCTCGCCGCTGGGATCATTTTATTTATCTAGCGGAGCACGGGGGAGCAGTGTGTGCACCGGCTGCACAGTCTTCCTGCTCCATCCCCACATGCACCGTACTATAGTGTCCGAGCGCTGAGTGTGCTCAGCAGGGCTAGAAACACCAGCAGGGCACAGATCAGGCTAGAATGAGATATAGCAGCCAGGAGGGGGACATATTGATAGATGCACTTTTTATATTGTAAACAACAACAAAATTGACTTGTGCGTAAGTGTATGTGACTGACGGTGTGTGTGTATGCGTATATGACTGACTGCATGTGTGACTGACTGTGTGTTTATGTGACTGACTGTATGTCTGCCTGTGACCCACTGTATGAGTGTGTGACTGACTGCATGTCTGACTGTGACTGATTGTATGTATGTGTCCATATGTGACTGACTGTATGTGTGTGTCTGTCTGTTACTGACTACATGTGTGTGTGTGTGTGTGTGTGTCTGTCTGTCTGTGACTGACTGTGTGTGTGACTGACTGTATGTCTGTCTGTGACCAACACTCAGTGTCTGAGTGTATCAGTCTCAACAGCAATACAACTCACAGTAATGTGCAGTGTGTGAGTGTATCACACACTCATGCTGCACATTACTCTACCACAATACACAATAGAACTCGAAGTTACACTTATACGCATAAATACACAGCCACAAATACACACATACAGCCACATATACTCACACTTACACACAGACACACAATCCCACTTACACACACACTCACTTGTATGTGAGCAAATTGCCATGATTTCAAAATAACTGATCATTGAATACGTTGCATACACCATTTACCAGACTTTGAGAAAAAAGTTGACCAACAGTCTCATAATATGTCATAATATAGGGGATATCTCACACACACACACAGACACCCACCCTTACACCCCCACATAGACAACCTTACACTCACACACGCTCTTACACACACACACATCCAGACAACCTTACACACAGACAACCTTATACACACAGATGGCCTTTCCCCCACAGATATTCTGCCACGCAGACACGTGTGTAAACCTGCAACTCTCACACGCACATCATAAAGATTTTATTTTTTAATAAAAAGGGGTCAAAACCTGGGGAGAATAGGCTGAGGTATGAAGGTATGCTCCTTATACCAACCTCATAAAAGAGAGAAGTGCAGGGAATTGAGATGGGAATTCAACTGAATGGGAGAATTTTTCAACTCTGCTACTTTAGCCTTCATTTTGAAATTCTCATCTCACTTCCCTGCACTTCTCCCTTTCATGAGTAAAGCCCATAATATAATGAGCAGCACATTCACTCATAATGTACGGGTTTAATACTGTAACCAGGTACATGGGATGTTTAATGCCATGTGTATGGACTTTTATTGCCATCAATATAAAGACTAAATATAAAGATTAATTCTGTTATTCATATTGAATGTGATAATCAGGTGTGAAAAAAAAATAATATGAGATGATAACATTGTTTCACACTTGATTATCACATTCAATATGAATAATAGTCATTAGTCACATTTTCTCCTAGTCATCTCACTGGGATTCACACTCATAACTCTGCCACTCACGGTTTCCTTCTCGTACACTTACACACTGCCACTCACACTCATAACTCTGCTGCTCACGCTTACATTCTCACACACTCTGCCACTCACACACATACACACGCACACTTATACTCATACTTATACTCACTCACACACACACTTATAACTCTGCTGCTCACACTTATACTCTCACACACTCTGCCACTAACACACATACACACGCACACACACAACTCTGCCACTCATGCTTACACTCACTCACACACACACTCATAACTCTGCTGCTCACATTTATACTCTTACACACTCTGCCACTCACACACATACACATGCACACTCATAACTCTGACACTCACACTCACTCACACATGCATACACTCTTCCAAACACTCACACTCTGCCTCACACACTTACACTACCACTCACACTCTGCCTCACACACTTACACTACCACTCACACTCTGCCACTGACATACACACTCACTTACACACATTTACATTCTGCCACACACACATACACACTCATAACTCTGACACTCACGCTTACACTCACTTACGCTCTTCAAAACACTCACTCACACACTTACACTTACTTATACTCTTCCACTCACACCCACTTACACTCTGCCACTCACACCCACTTACACTCTGCCACTCACACCCACTTACATTCTGCCACACACACACATACTCATAGCTTTGCCACTCACACCCACTTACACTCTGCCACTCACATACATACACATGCACATTCATAACTCTGCCACTCACATACATACACATGCACACTCATAACTCTGCCACTCACATACATACACATGCACACTCATAACTCTGCCACTCACATACATACACATGCACATTCATAACTCTTCCACTCACATACATACACATGCACATTCATAACTCTTCCACTCACATACATACACATGCACATTCATAACTCTGCCACTCACATACATACACATGCACATTCATAACTCTTCCACTCACATACATACACATGCACATTCATAACTCTTCCACTCACATACATACACATGCACATTCATAACTCTGCCACTCACATACATACACATGCACATTCATAACTCTTCCACTCACATACATACACATGCACATTCATAACTCTTCCACTCACATACATACACATGCACATTCATAACTCTGCCACTCACATACATACACATGCACATTCATAACTCTTCCACTCACATACATACACATGCACACTCATAACTCTGCCACTCACATACATACACATGCACACTCATAACTCTGCCACTCACATACATACACATGCACATTCATAACTCTTCCACTCACATACATACACATGCACACTCATAACTCTGCCACTCACATACATACACATGCACATTCATAACTCTTCCACTCACATACATACACATGCACACTCATAACTCTTCCACTCACATACGTACACATGCACATTCATAACTCTGCCACTCACATACATACACATGCACATTCATAACTCTGCCATTCTCACTTACACTCCCAGACACTCACGATCGAGGGGCGGAGTTAAGCGCGAGGGGCGGGACCGAGCACGAGGGGGCGGAGTCTGGGGCTGCTCAGCACCCAGAGTGCAGCATGGAGGAGGCGTGGCCGAGGGCGAGGAGGCGGGACCGAGTGCGAGGGGGCGTGGTCAGAGTCTCCATTCGGGGCTATGGAGAGGAGATCCGGGGCTTCAGCCCCAGTAGCCCCCCCCTAGCGACGCCTCTGCAGAACATGTTTTGGATGGAATTTACATTTTAATCAATCAGACAAGTGTCCCTTTTTTTTTTACTGATTTTTGTAATGTTGCGTGAGGTGAGGTGAGTGCTGGCCATCCAGGGGTCAGTATTCTATAGTTCAGAATAGTTTTTGAATACATTTTTTATTGGATATAACATTATGAAACACGTACAATTACAATATAATAACATAATAATTTAGGTTGAAAAATATACCAATACATCAAGTTTTTGATCCAAAAGAAAGCAAAAGAATTAAGCCATTTCAATGTTCAAATTCCTTCCTGACTACAAAAGTAAAATATGAATGTTTTTTGATAGCCTGTATGCCCTGTCCAACTTTTCTTAAGAAAAAACATCCAGACCCTTTTTGTAAGTCATCTGTTGTATTTGGTAGGACAACCTCTCTTGGCAGTGAATCCATTACCTTTATTGAACAGAGAGTAAAGAATCCCTTCCTTTGTTGTCTATCAAATCTTCGCTCTTCCAGTCTTCCAGGGGATGACTTCTTGTTCTTTGTACATTTCTGTTAATGAACATGTCACTGGAGAGCTTTTTATATTGGCCCTACAAATATTTATATAATGATGTATTATCACCTCTAAGATGCCATTTTTCTAGCATTTATAGACGCAACTGTTTTAGTCTCCATAACGTTATAATACCATTGATGTTTAGCTGTAGACATTTTGGACAAAACGTAAGTACGCTTCTTTATATTATGTTTGGGTTTGATGACATTCATCCACTATCTAACGCACACATTTTTTGATGTAATATGTTGATATATTTATGGTGTGATTAGAGGATAAATACTGTAAGTATACAATTGGTGTTCACTGTCTAAATGCACATTCATTTTTTTTTAAAGAGTTTCACCCATAGAGAAAAAAAAAAGAATTAGGACAAACTCACCTGTCATTGGTGTGTGAGCATGTCATGTGCACATCACACAACCAATAGCTGCATGGGAGGCGAGCATCTTCCCCAACTAGAGGTGTGTTTGAAACGTTATATCTTGCAGCATCATAGCATGGCAGATTGGAATTATAAGATAGATGTCGAAGGATATTGACATACCTTTAAAATTATATTATATTTTAGGTGTTTAAATCCTCTTTAATAGAATCATTCTTCAACAGAAAAATATAGGAGGTAGTAAAAAAATGTTGCTTATTTAGTTTGTTGTTGCTCATCCAAATAATATTTGTGTCATTGCATTATTTATATATGTTTATATTGTATGATGTCTCTTTATTATGCTCTGCACTCTTCTGGTCTAGATTCTAATTCTGGGCAAAGACTCCTCTCTTCCTGAGCTTGATGTTCTTTATTGTAGTATTTTTTTTACAAGCCTGGACTGGTTCAATGCATTTGCTCCATTTGTGACCATCACTTAATTGTTGTAGGTTTCATATTCAAATTAGGGTTAATTGAGGACCAGAATTGTCATCTGTTAATTCCATTAAAATGGCTTGCATTGAAATGGAGTATAATAGGCATCAGAAAAAAAAGCTTGTAATAAGCAAGTTTTGAAACATCTGCTGCAATACATGAGTGGCTCATAAATAGGAGACATTTACGTGTAATTAACTTAACCACTATTTTTCTCTATATAAAAGATCCCTATCTAAAACATGACAATATTTGATTATTTAAAAGGCACTAAACCCCCATTTTTTCTTTTAATTCTACTTCTCCCTCATTAAAAGTGTATTTTAAAGTGGTGCACCATTCAAAATCCTTTTACCCCCTTCCATCTCACAGAGCAAAGCTCCATGGCTGCAGAGAGAAACAGTTCATGGCCCTCTCTCTCTGTCATTAATAAGCACGGGTCAATCATAAAGCACACAGCCAATAGTGGGGGATAAGATGGCCATTTTATTCTCTACTGGAGGTGCGTCAAAGACAAGGTGCACCACTTGCTTCCTGTCACTGAGCATCATTCAGAAGTCTTTTTCATCAGGCAGAAGCTGCCTTTTGCCTCAATACAAGCAACCATAGATAGTTTAGTTTCTCTTTATAGAGATTTCATCTCAACCATCTACCAGACTCGACCTCCCTTTCCGGCCTCCCATTATAGTCAGTGTGAGAATAAACAGTACCGAGACTAAATCTAACTTGACCAGCTGCCCTCAATGCTTCCCCCATTGGCATTCAATAATGTTTGTTATTTAACAGACGTGGTAAAATTATTACGCCACCGGTTACATAACAAACGGTATTTAATTGAATACGTCCATTATTCAAGCCATTGGGTATTTTATCCAGCTCCCAGCCACAATCATAAGTACAGGACTGGAGGCTTTTCAGCAGCCGTGGCCCTGGTATTCATATTAGGTTTTTAATGTTCATTTTGGAGACTTTTGTAAAAATCAAATTAGTCTCAAGGTTGTTGAGTTGTAATATCGAATTTGACTTTAAAGGTTAAAAATTCAATTTGACTTGTCAACATCGATATCCTTGTGCTATTCACTTAAACAGGGTATTTTTTTTAATTTCTATTTTTAATTCATCAGCCCTACCTGGGTAGGGGGGTAGGAAGGGTACTGTTTTCATTTATTTTAGGGATCTCAAGGCAGCCTCCAGCCCAATGGTTAATATAGGGAGCCTGGGGAACATAAGCAGATGCAGGCCCCTTAAATACATGGGGGGCTAGTGACACTTGGCCAACCTATGTCCTCATTTATTTCAGAGGGAGCCTGAAGCCTTTTGGCCAGTCTCATTAAATATTGGGCATGTTCAAAAACACATTTAAGAATAAAGTACTGGATCTTTTCATATAAGCCATTCTTTAACATTTGTGTATGTACTCATTAAAGTGATAGTAAATCCTTGTAATTTACAGACTTCAAAACTGGCCTACAATGTATAAGATTTAAGATCTATGTAAAGAGAGATGAAACTTTCATACCTTTCCATTGAATAATGCCTGAACAATTAACTAAATAGTTAAAGAACTGTTAGGGGGCCTATTTCATCTCATTGACTTAACTATGCATTGTGCAGGAACACACCTGGTGAGTTACTCCTACAAGAAGGACATAGTTAGCCCTGCATTATTAAAAAAGTGATAGGTTTTAAAGATGTTACAATGCACGTGACTCCATGGCCAGCTGAGCTTCTGTTAGGTGAATCTGATCAAGTCCTGCACTATGAATAGTTGAGTTGGTGAGAAGAAATGTTCCCCCTTTGTGAATAGATCCCTTCCTCTGATTCTGTATAGCCTATTTCAAAACTGATGACATCTAGAAGAAGCGAGAGATTCACTGAAACAGTTCCTGCACACATTCATTTAGACATATGTATTTATTTATATACATCATGTTATGTTTTTCAAATCTTAATTAATTGTTTAAAAGCATATCTACCTACACAACTTAACATTATTTGAACATATTTACTAGGTATCCGGAAGAGAAAAAAAAGTTTTATTTTTTTTAAAATTGTGTATATTATTTGAGTTTGGAGGTTAAACACTCCTAGTCAGTTTCCTAAAGTAGAAATGATAGCAATAAAAAAGTGATCTGTACATTGTGTTAGCAAAACTGCAAGCACATGCCTTCATTCGGAGAAAAGGGAAATGTAAATGTGTTTGAAGTCTCCTGTTTATGATATTACCAGTAGCTTGGTATTCAAATTACACATTTCCAAGTGAACAGTTCAAAGTAAATTTTAATAAGGCAAAATACCATTTTAAGCAGACCAAGGTGATCTTTTACCTACTTAAAACTTACATTTTGCTGGGTTAACCCTTCCTTAAATAGACCCTACATACATAGGAAATAACCACAAGCCCCAATGAGCAGCTCCTCTTCCCCAGATCTTGGATCTTTGTAGCATACATTGAGTTAAATGTCTGTGTTTAAAAGCTCCAGTGTGGAGTGTTCATTTCAGGATGAATTAGTTCATTTATCTGTGTGAGATCTAAACATATGCTCATAAAGGTTTCTATGTTTATTCATCCCACATATACCAAACATATTTTTTTTAACACAAAGCTAGACCTTAAGAAAAATATAATCATGCTTATAGAAACCTATCCTTGCTTTTTCCATATATATAGAGTCATGCAGCAAGCTCTGAAAGATTATTTTTTAAAAGCGGAGCATAAAAATAAGAAACACATAACAGTAAAAATATGTTGCTACTTGATTTTTCCATGTGACTTTTTTTATATATATTGTGAGCGAAAAAGTGGAATCGTGGTTGATGGAAGATACATCAGGCCTGATTTGCTAAACAGCAACCTGAGAATTTTCAGTTTAATGCCCCAGGGAGGGATGTTAAAGTTTGTGATATACATTGCTGATGCTCTGCAAACCACGGTATGGGTCCCTGGGGCGGAGTATTTGGAGAGCAGGGTGGGCCAATGCTCCAACAGCACTAGTTGCTGTGTAACAGACCAGGATTTAGATTTAACTACAGAGTTTCCTAATTGGCACTCACCTGTAGCTGGTCAATTAGCAGACAGGCCTTTAAAAGAAGAGATCAGCCTTCTACAAGGGGGAAGAAAAAAAAGGTCAGCTAGGAGAGCTGAGACAGAGAGAGAACAATACTTCTGTTTATTGCAAAGCTGTTTTTGTTTTTTGAAGAAATTGGTAAGTGGGAAAGCCACCCAATTATAGATAGTAATTTCTGTCTAGTAAGAGCTCAAGTAAGAGCAAGGAATTTTTGTTTTTGTTTATTATTATTTGAAGCAGCTGTTTTCCTACCAAATAAAGAAAAGGAAAACCGAACTGAATGTGTCCTGGACTTTGTATACCCTAGAAGGCTGTGGTTTATTGCAAGATCGGTGGCAAAATCCTATATGTAAAGGAGGTGGTTTGTCACATATGGTGGAGGATGCGGGCAACCACGTAAGCCTGAGGGTAGAAGTCATTTAAAACTCAACATGGAAGACGTTATCAAGGCTCTGATCCAATCTACCTCTGTGCAACAGGAGACTAACAGGAGAGCTGCAGAAAACAGTGCAGCCCTCCAGCAACTCGTGCTGGCCCAGGCAGAGTGTGCTAAAGTCCTGGCCAAAACACAGATGGAGTGCACTGAGTCCTTGGTGAAACAGATTGCTGTGACACAAGCAGAGATGTTTAAAGTAGCCCGTGAGGAGCAGCAAAAAGTCACCCTGGGACTACAACAGGAAATCCAAGCTATCTCTGAAAAGCTGAATGGAGACCCTGATGGAAGATACCAGGGACCAAAGGTGATTCGGGCGAGCCACTACCTTCAGAAAATGGCTGCATCAGATGATGTTGAGGCTTACCTTCTGGCCTTTGAACGCACTGCTGAGAGGGAGGGATGGCCGGCTGATGAGTGGGCAAGCATACTGGCACCGTTCCTAAGTGGAGAGCCGCAGAAGGCATATTATGACCTAGAACCAGCAGATGCAAGTAACTACAGCAAATTGAAAGCTGAAATCTTGGCACGACTGGGTGTAACCTCTGCAGTACGTGCCCAAAGGTTCCACTCATGGTCATATTCTTCTGATAAAGCAGCGCGTTCCCAATTGTTTGACCTCATACACCTCGCACGGAAATGGCTACAACCTGAAATTCATTCAGCTAGCCACATTGTGGAAACCTTAGTAATGGACCGGTTTTTGCGTGGTTTACCAGCTGCCCTGCGTCGCTGGGTCAGCCAAAGTGATCCCCATACAGCAGACCAACTGATTGCCTTGGTGGAAAGATATGTGGCTGCAGGAGAACTGCTACGTCCTACTTCACTTGAAAACCCCCGCAATCCTAAGCCCCAAGATTCTGCAAGACCTGGTAAGACTGTTCAAGGTTTAAGGGGAGCTGAAGAGCTGCAGCTCTATACACAAAACACCAGGGGGGCATCCAGGTCTAATAGGCCTGGGAGAGGAACTAATTGGTGGTCAGATTTTACTGTCCAATGTTTCAAATGTAAAGAGGATGGTCATATGGCCAAAGACTGTCCATTGAAGGATGAACCTATGGAATGCAATATGGGCAAAGATGAGGGAGCACCTTCATTTTTTCTCAACTGTTATGGTGCTGTTAACAATGACTATGATAATAACCCTCATAAATGCTCTGTAACTGTGAATGGAAAAATGTCTAAAGCATTACTTGATTCAGGTAGTATGGTTACATTGGTAGCAGAGTCTATAATACCTTGTGTAAAACCTGATCATGTTCAGAAAATATGCATTATCTGTGTTCATGGTGATAAAAAGGAATACCCCACTGCGGAAGTGAATATTGGAACCCAGTATGGGGATTTAAAGTACCGAGTGGGTGTAGTACCTAGATTAGCCCATGAGGTAGTGATCGGTAGAGACTTTCCTCATTTTCTGGAATTATGGGCAGCTGTACAAAAGACAGACCAAAGTTTATCAGAAATTAGTCAATCTGCCGAGGATAATGTGTTCCCTTTTTCCGATATTGATTTGGGTTTTGACCACTGTGACAGAAAAATAAGAAAAAGGAAACAATACTGCCTTAAACCAGTATTAATAGGAGATAACCCAGCTCAAACCAGTGAGGAGCCTACTAATACTGTAGACAAGGATAATGACTTAATTGATATTGGGATCAGTCCGGGTAATTTTAAAAGTGCTCAGTGGGAAGATCCCACTTTGGTGACTGCTAGAAATGATATTAAAGTTGTAAATGGGGTTGCTACTCAGCCAGGAGAAGCACTGCAATTCCCCTATTTTGAAGTACAAAATGACCTAATTTACCGTGTAGGAAAAAAGGATTCAGATATCATTAAGCAGCTGTTGGTTCCTCAGACTTTCCAAAACATAGTACTAAAGTTGGCTCACAGCCACATATTAGGGGGACACTTGGGAGTCGAAAAAACTAGAGAGAGAGTCCTTAGATGGTTTTACTGGCCTGGAGTGTTTGCTGCTATTACAAACTATTGCTCCTCATGTCCTGAGTGCCAGTACAGGGCTCCTTTCAAGACTTTTCGTAGTCCACTTGTACCCTTACCCATAATTGATGTGCCTTTTGAAAGGATCGCTATGGACTTAGTGGGGCCACTGATAAAGTCCTCTAGGGGACACCAATATATATTAGTCATCTTGGACTATGCAACTCGCTATCCTGAAGCCATTCCCTTGCGTAATACCTCCGCAAAGTTAATAGCTAAGGAACTTATGTTGATGTTTAGTAGGGTGGGTATCCCTAAAGAGATCCTGACAGACCAGGGGACCCCGTTCATGTCTAAAGTCACAAAAGAGTTGTGCAGGCTCTTGCAGGTTAAACATCTTAAGACCTCAGTATATCACCCACAGACTGATGGTTTAGTAGAGAGGTTCAACAAAACCCTTAAGAGTATGCTACGTAAGGTAATTGATGCAGATGGAAAAAATTGGGATTTTTTATTGCCATATCTACTGTTTTCCATTAGGGAAGTTCCACAGGCCTCCACAGGCTTCTCTCCTTTTGAATTGTTGTATGGAAGACATCCTAGGGGAATACTGGATATTGCTAAGGAGACCTGGGAACAGGAGACTACTCCTCACAGGAGTGTAATTGAGCATGTAGCTCAAATGCAGGATAGAATGGCCACCATCATGCCTATTGTCAGGGAACACATGCTGGAAGCCCAGCAGGCTCAGAAAAACAGCTATAACCGTAATGCTAGAGTCAGTGTGTTCCAACCTGGAGACAGGGTATTGGTTCTGGTCCCTACTGTGGAGAACAAGTTCCTTGCGACTTGGCATGGACCCTATGAAATAATAGAAAAAGTGAGTGATGTAAATTATAAAGTCAGACAACCAGGAAGAAGAAAGCCTGAACAGTTGTATCATATAAATCTGTTAAAGCCTTGGAAGGACAGTGAGGCCCTGGTTGCTTTAAAACCTTCAGAACCCCCTATAGTAGAGCCGGAGGTGAATGTATCTGAGACTCTGTCTGTACATCAAAAGCAAGAGGCCAGAGATTTCATCAGAAGAAATAGGGATGTTTTCTCTGTAGTTCCAGGAAAGACTAAGGTGATTAAACATGACATAATAACCGAACCAGCGAAAAGAGTTAACCTCAAACCCTATAGAATTCCTGAGGCCCGGAGGGAGGTTATAAACGTAGAGGTTGAGAACATGTTAAAACTTGGAGTCATTGAAGAATCCCAGAGCAACTGGCGTAGTCCTATTGTATTGGTGCCAAAACCTGATGGTACATGGAGGTTCTGTAATGACTACCGCAAGTTAAATGCCATCTCAAAATTTGATGCTTACCCAATGCCCAGAGTTGACGAGTTAATAGAAAGACTAGGTAGAGCTCGTTATCTAACAACCTTGGATTTAACAAAGGGTTATTGGCAGGTACCTCTCACTGAAAGAGCTAAAGAAAAGACAGCCTTTTCAACGCCCAGTGGCCTGTTTCAGTACACTGTATTGCCATTTGGGTTACATGGGGCACCTGCCACATTCCAACGAATGATGGACAGAATTCTTAAACCCCATGATCGCTATGCTGCAGCATACTTGGATGATGTCGTCATCCATAGTGCAGACTGGGAATCCCACCTCCCCAAAGTTCAAGCGTTGCTTGATGCTATCCGCTCAGCGGGCTTAACTGCCAATCCTTCAAAATGTACGATTGGTTTGGAGGAAGCAAAGTACTTAGGTTATTCTATTGGGAGGGGTTTGGTTAAGCCACAGGAAGCCAAAGTGGAAGCCATACAAAAATGGCCACAGCCCCTTACAAAAAAACAAGTTAAGGCATTTTTGGGTTTAATTGGATACTATAGACAATTCATCCCAGACTTTGCTACCATTGCTGCACCTCTAACAGACCTTGTTAAAGCAAAGTCCCCAGTTATAGTTAAGTGGTGCCCTGAGGCAGAAAAGGCTTTTAAGAGTCTGAAAGAAGCTATCTGTAGCCATCCTGTCTTGGTGACCCCAGATTTTTCCAGGGACTTTATAGTTCAGACAGATGCTTCTGATGTGGGCTTGGGGGCTGTTCTTTCACAGGAATACCAGGGTGAAGAACACCCTGTTTTCTTTTTAAGTAGGAAGTTAAACCAACATGAGAAGAACTACTCTATTTTTGAAAAAGAGTGTCTTGCTATTAAGTGGGCATTAGACTCTCTTAAATACTACCTGCTAGGCAGAAAGTTCCGATTGATAACGGACCATGCACCTCTGACATGGATGTATCAGAACAAAGAGAATAACTCCAGAGTAACCAGGTGGTTTTTGAGTTTGCAATCTTTTAATTTCACGGTCGAACACAGGGCCGGTCTAAAACAAGGAAATGCTGATGGGCTTTCCAGGGTACACTCTCTGATTTCCATGGTCGCTCAAACCCATGGGTATGAGCTGGGGGGGAGTATATGTGAGCGAAAAAGTGGAATCGTGGTTGATGGAAGATACATCAGGCCTGATTTGCTAAACAGCAACCTGAGAATTTTCAGTTAAATGCCCCAGGGAGGGATGTTAAAGTTTGTGATATACCTTGCTGATGCTCTGCAAACCACGGTATGGGTCCCTGGGGAGGAGTATTTGGAGAGCAGGGTGGGCCAATGCTCCAACAGCACTAGTTGCTGTGTAACAGACCAGGATTTAGATTTAACTACAGAGTTTCCTAATTGGCACTCACCTGTAGCTGGTCAATTAGCAGACAGGCCTTTAAAAGAAGAGATCAGCCTGCTACAAGGGGGAAGAAAAAAAAGGTCAGCTAGGAGAGCTGAGACAGAGAGAACAATACTTCTGTTTATTGCAAAGCTGTTTTTGTTTTTTGAAGAAATTGGTAAGTGGGAAAGCCACCCAATTATAGATAGTAATTTCTGTCTAGTAAGAGCAAGGAATTTTTGTTTTTGTTTATTATTATTTGAAGCAGCTGTTTTCCTACCAAATAAAGAAAAGGAAAACCGAACTGAATGTGTCCTGGACTTTGTATACCCTAGAAGGCTGTGGTTTATTGCAAGATCGGTGGCAAAATCCTATATGTAAAGGAGGTGGTTTGTCACAATATATATATATATATATATATATATATATATATTATATTCTGTTGTAGATTTGCTGGTATGCTTGGGATCCTTGTACTGTTGCATGACCCAATTTTGACCAAGCTTTAGCTGTCAAACAGATGGCCTCACATTTGACTCTAGAATACTTTGGCATACAGAGGAGTTCATGGTCGACTCAGTGACTCCAAGGCTCCCAGGTCCTGTCGCTACAAAACAAGATCAGAACATCAACCCTCCATCACTGTGCTTGACAATTGCTATGAGGTGTTTGTTCTGATTTGCTGTGTTTGGTTTTGACCAAATGTGGCTCTGTGCATTAAGGCCAAACATATTCACTTTGGTCTCATCTGTCCAAAGGACATTGTTCCAGAAGTCTTGTGGTTTGTTCAGATTTGACAACTTAAGTCGTGCGGCCATGTTCATTTTAGAGAGAAGAGACTTTCACCTGCCAACCCTTCCAAACAAACCATAATTGTTCAGTCTTTTTCTAATTGTACTGTCATGAACTTTAAAATGTAACTTTCTAACTGAGGTCTGTAGGTTGTGAAATTTAACTCTTGGGTTTCATGCAATTTCTCTGAACATTTCATGGTCTGACCTCGGGGTGAATTTGCTGTGACGTCCACTCCGGGGAAGATTGGCAAGTATCTTGAATGTTTTCCACTTTTGAATAATCTTGCTTACAGTAGAATAATGGACTCTAAATTATTTGAAAATGGGTAGCAACAATTGCTAATATCTAAGATCACTGCTCATTTATTTCCTCCTTGTCACCTGAATGTTCCCAACCAGCAAAAACATAGGCTTTTAAAGAGGCGTGACACTAGCTGGTGATCAATTAATCAAGGCCATGTGATTCACAGCACCTGTAAGGGTGTAGTTTCCTTTTCACACATGGCTTCTCCATTTTGGATTTATTTTTGTAAAATAAATCATGTGTTGTTGTTCATCTGAGCTTGTATTTACCTAATTTTAAGACCTGCTAAGGAACAGATGATTGTTATTCTGTCCTGATATGATATTCTAAAACCATAGAATTCAAAGATGGTATACTTCCTTTTCCCATGTCTGTACACTGAAGTAAAAATATAGGTAAGTTTGGGATCCACAAACTCACATCGGCATCTAAGGACGATCGGGATGTGAGTGTTGAGATCTCGCGACACTTCCACTTTAATGCGGAAGTTTGTCATAAGAAAAGGAGCCCCAATGGCTCTGTAGGAGCCATCAGAGCTCCATGTTATAAATGGAAAAACACGCTGTAATAGAGTACATTAAAACGTGTTTCACCTGTATAATGCATATTCTGTACCGAAAAATATTTCTCCTCTAAACTGTTCTACATGTAATAGTGACAGATAAATGACATCACTCACATCATTAAGTTAAAATATCTATAACACACATCATTATTACCGAAACAATAAATGGCGCATGAGCGAACGAATCGGACTGTAAGTGTATTAATTGCAATACTGTTGCTTTCAATTACAGCTCAATGTTTTAAATTTGCATAATAAGGTTTAAATATTTTACCGTTGACTTGTTCTTAACCTCAGAGCAGTTCAATAGAGATCTTAATGCTAATGAGTACTTTATCATAATTTCCAACGATGGCTAATGAAGTGATTCGATTTTGTCACGAAATAACATTTTCTCTGTGTGGCTACTTAAAAATCATATGTTAAATCCCACTTGTAAAGGAGAGTGTACGGCGGAAGACTTCAGAATATTATTTTATTAACTTATTCTTTTATCTCTATTCATAGTATTCCTTTCAAGGCTGTGCTCCATTTACTCTGTGCTCTAATATTATATTCACAGAGGAGCTAATCAGAATGACAAATGAAATGGGCAATGAGATATAATGAGCAACCAAAAGGTCCTAAACACAGGGATTCCAGTGCTCATAGTGGAATGACCTTATAAATAATCACTTTGACAGCCTTTTGTCATCTGCCCACTCGAGATAGGTGGAATGTTACAGATGGAGAATAACTATTTGCTTATGGTTCAACTATCATGATCAATTTTACCACAGGGTGTTTATGATATGAATATAACTAATGAAATGTATTGGGAATATCACATTATTAGAGGACATTAATAACCGACATGAATAAACAAACATTATATCCGCACTGCTATAATGGAATAATCATATATGTCTAATAGCCGGCTTTGTAATTAACTACATCTGGGAACAGAATGTTGTGATTCATTAAATAAACGAATATGAGCATGGAGAGTCTCACAACCCAAACAAGTAAATACAAGTATTTGTGTCAATTAAAATGGCGGCAGAATATTCTGGGTTTACTATCCATTGCACAAAGGCATAACAACGCTTGGATGTGTGCCTTCGAACAGAGCTATTACAGTTCATAGATCAAAAATGTAATGAACTTTTCTTCTGTGTATAAACGTAATAGAATTAGAGATTTTGGCACATCAGCGTACGTCGTCAAATATCGAGCTCCAGAAGGTTTAGGGAGGATCTAATTACCCAAACTCCCATTGAGCACTCGGACCTTAATCTGCAACCACACAAAGAGGGATCAATTCCCTCAACTGGTGTGGAAACTATTTAGTAAATATATCACTTTTTATTTATATTTATATCAATATTATACACTACAATAACAACATAAATCATGTACAAGATAACAGTATTTTAAAGACAGAGAAAAAGCCAAGAGCTTTGTTAAATCAGAATGAAGAAAACATAGACATTTCCTTACTTTTCAAGTATATCTTAGCTATCAGTTGCAATACCATGTGCCAGGCATAGCTGTAAGTGGGTAAGAACTGTTAAATCACATAGATAAAAGCCTGGATAAGTAAGTTATCCAGTTGGATAGCTATTGCAAAGCTGCAGTCTTTAGTTACTATTTGGATTTTAGGGTCAAATTAGGTAGCTCCGACTTTCCATGTGGAAATCGGAGCTCTGAGTTTCTGACCACTTCAGATCACTTTGGTGATCCAAATAGCCCTTGAATTGGAGTTACTCAAATAGAACCGGCGTGCTTCCAAATTGGCATGAAAACTGTCCATTGTGGATGATTTACATGGCAACATTTTGTGATTCAGGATCCAAATTCCTCTGGAGCTGGGATTATGGGGAAGAAAGAGACTCATGTTGGAAGGACTTCGACTATTATTACAAAAATAGCTGAATTCATCACAACAAAATTAAACAATATATTTAATATAAATGGGAAGGCAGGGCAAGTATCCCTTGCCCCCTTATAACAATTGGGACTGGGAGCTGGCCAAATGGCTCCCAAACTGTGTGTTGTTGGTAGGGTTGGAGCACAGCACAGGAAGTCCAGCAACAGCAGGGGAGGTCTTCAGGCAGGAGACAGAAAGAATTAAACAAAAGGGCAAAAGCAGACAGGTAGTAAGCTAAAAGTCCAAAAGGGTCATGGCAGATGGCAAAGGTTTTGGAGTTAAGTAGGCAAGCAAAGTCAAAGGGCAGGAGAGACGAGAGTAACCAAAACAAAGAGCCAGGGGTCAAAAGCCAAGTAACCAATCCGAATCAACAGTATTCATAGTTCAACAGAGAATAGGAGTAGATAACCACTCAGCTCAACAAGCAAGCAGGGAGTGAAGCATTTGAAGGATAGTTATAGGGGCTGACTCTCCGAGGCCCCTCCCACAAGCATTTGGTACTACTTCCCTCTTATTAGGTAAACGGGGGGGGGGGGGGGGGGAGGGAATGGAACTCGATACCGCCTCTTCTCAGTCCTCCCAGACTCCACGCTACTCGGCAGCAGAACAAAGCCCAACCATTGTTAACACGCGGTGCAACATGTGTGAAAATTGAGATGATTGCACCAAAAGAGATCCAGGTGCATGAGGAGACCCACATGAAGCAAGGTAAGAGGGGGTCCTCGGACTGGACAGTGTATCTTAAACATCACCATATAATACATGGGGCTGGGAGCTGTGTAAATGCTCTTAGCCCCTGTAAAAAATAAATCGGTGGTTAGGGCTACTAAAATCCTGGCATATTAAATGGCTAAATCCTGGCATATTGAGTGGCTAAATCCTGGCATACTGAGTGGCTAAATACTGGCATATTGAGTGACAAATCCTGGCAAATTGAGTGGCAAAATCCTGGCATATTAAATGGCTAAATCCTGGCATATTGAGTGACAAATCCTGGCATATTGAGTGACAAATCCTGGCATATTGAGTGACAAATCCTGGCATATTGAGTGGCAAAATCCTGGCATATTGAGTGGCAAAATCCTGGCATATTGAGTGGCAAAATCCTGGCATATTGAGTGGCAAAATCCTCGCATATTGAGGGGCAAAATCCTGGCATATTAAATGGCTAAATCCTGGCATATTGAGTCACAAATCCTGGCATATTGAGGGTCAAAATCCGGGCATATGGAGTGGCTAAATCCTGGCGTATTGAGTGGCTAAATCCTGGCATATTGAGTTGTTTTCTTGTTTTCCTCCTCTAAAAACTAGGTGCATCTTATGGTCAGGTGCGTCTTATGGAGCGAAATATCCGGTAATTAAAAATAAATTGAAAAGCAAGAAAAATAAAAAACAAAATAACTGTCTGCACATACTAAAGTGCTCACAGTATTCCAAAAAGATGTAATGGTGGAAATTATGTAATATACAATGTATGTTCAAAAAAGTGCAGTTTAAAAAAAAACAAACAAAAAAACTCTTCTGCTCATTTTTAGGCTAATCGCATTTAAAAAAAAAAAAAAAATCAAACCAAATATAGTGGCTGCTAAAATGCAAAATAAAAATTCCCCTTGACAAGTATTTTCATTTCCTATCAAAGTTTAACTAAAAAATTGTTATTTTACATTTGAGATTTTTCTTCTTCTAGATATTTATTTTTGCGCTACGCTCAGTGGGCTAATACATCAACTATGAAGTGTGTTCAATCCTCATGGTTACAGATTTGATTCCCAGCAAGCCGGAATCAGTCCTACATAGTTCTGAGATGGATCAAATGAGTTGCATTAAAATGGGTAATACTAATATCTCCAGCACTTACTAGAAAGGTAGTAAATAACTCAGCTTAGCTTCCCTGGTTAAATACTTTATTATAGTTATTGTATCCTAACTGCTAATATACGCCATGCACGTAATAATCCAAAGTCTTGTTAAAATGCCTGGAGCATGTACTTATGTTATTCTATATTTATTGAGTTCCATTTACAGTCTGTCTCACCAGCAAACATTTTTATTCTATTATAATATATAGGGTTATTGCTGATTTGAACAATAGGATTGCATTGTGAGTAAGATAAAGCAAATGCATGTCTAAATGCTTTAACAATACAGAACACCGCTTGCGGATCAAAATACAGCTATTTTACTTCATGCATTATAGGAACTAATTATCACATGCAGATTGGTAACATTTATTCAATAATTACAAGCTGAATTAAAGTCTTAGCTGTGTGATCTTTGTCATACTTCAAGAATGATTTCAAACTGTTATTTTTTTAAATGAGTTAAATGTAGTGTGTATGTAATTATTTGCTTTATTCACTGTAAAACACACTGGATCTATTCACTAAAAAGCAGATATCAGGTCAAAATACGTCTCCAATATGTATGTATTTCCACCTCGGCTTTTAATGTCTGGATTTTGCTATACGCTTGTTAATGTACGAACAATCAATGTTTTGTGGAAAGGCTTGAATGTTTAATATCTTCAGATTGTCAAAATCTGGCAGAAAAAATGGTAAAAATATCAAATGTACAGCCTGAGATTGAGCTTGGTCACCAATGGGAAACAAAATTATAAATGGAAACACTGAATATAGAAACAATTTTCAGTGGACTCTCTGATACTTTTACAAACTGCTCCGTTTGTGTAGTCCTGCCAGGCGGTTATCAAGGGGAAAGGTTAAACAAATGGCTCCCAGTCCCAATAAAATGATTGGGCCAGGGCTACTTGCCAAGTTTTCCTGGAATCAGTTCTTGGTGTAAACTGAGTATTAAATGTTCTGTGTACAGTTCAGAAAAATATATGAAGACATAATGGTTTATTCACCAAGCTAGATAGGATAATCATTACCATGTATATAGTAGATTCATTAGTATTAACTTTCTTGGAATGATGTTCGGTTAGTTGCGTGTTGAACAGGAATCATAGGTATTGTACTGGAAATATTTGTGGAATATGCATATCCTTGTGTTCCCCTCAGTGTGTACTTTTATGTGTCATTACAGTTTCCACACTCCACTCTCATTACATGTGATTCTCTTTAGGTATAACCCATATGTAGGTCACCTTTTTGGCCACAAGGAGGTGGTGTTTGGTAACTTACTAATCAGTTTGATGACATCATTTGTACAGCTTTCCTGTTTATTATGTGCATTTGTTTCTCATATTATGACATCATAAATAATGGCACCAAGGCATGTAGATCTTTCAAACGTCCCCTTTGTTTATCTAACGCCAAAAAGTTGTTTGATTTAACATTAGCTAATTTTCATAAAACAAAGGAATGCTTATCTGACAATTTGAACCTCTCAGTTGATATACAAAATGAGATTAAATATCAATTGATATACATGTGGTGTTATTATACTGAAAATATACAGTATGTAAATAGTGTGATTATATAATTAGCCATGACTATATATATAAATATATATATATATATATATATATATATATATATATAGTCATTCACATGTATTACACCATCTAACTTTTGAATAGATGCAAACCTATATATTAGTATTTTATTATACAAATATCATGTATGTATTGATCATCTTAGTCACAGCACGGGAACCATTCTAATGAACAGACCTCTTGTTCTCACATAACTAGCTAGGTCACAATTCCCATAATTCTGGTCAGGTTAACAGACAGTTATTAAGGCCGGTGAGAAAACATAGAAAATATTCTTACAAGGATACTGAGGAGAAAAAATATAAAATAAACTTTTGTTAAATGTATTTATTAATATAGCTGCTAGTGTGCTTTTTGTCTTTAAATCTACTTCTAGTGTAATCTGGTCAAGTCCAGTCCAATGTCCTGACAATTGTTTATTGTTTTCACCAACTTATGTATATTATCTATTTATATATCTATTTTTTAGCAATAATTTGTAATAGATAGATACAAACAAATTAAATAAAGTCACTCTTCTGGGCTTTTTTTTTTTTACAAAGATTAGAAGCAAAGTAATTTCACTAATACTTAGGTATTGCAATTTTCAAATCATTTTTAATTAAAAAAAAGTCGCAAAATAATTAAACTGTGCAACAGTAATATTCTGTAAACCTGCTAAATGATGCAAACATGTGTATATTTCTCTTATTGTCAGCTCTATAATTAATTTCTCATTTTAGATTTGATTATAAAAATTATTAACATACACAGATTTTTATACAGAAATCTCTTGTAGTTAGCAGTTATATTAACTTGATATTTTACATACTAAATCAATCATAATTTCTAATAAGACGGTGTGTACTCCCCCGATACGTTACACCTTTGTATACCTGTTACCACCTGGTGGAGGGGGAAGTTGACACATTTCTTACACATGGGATATACATGTTTTATATGTGTTTTCTCCTACATTTCTTCTCACTCAGTTTTAATAGTAATGTATATATGTAAGTGAAACTAAAAATTGCATCTTTTTCAAGTATATTTGAGGAAGGCAGCTGCGCCTGCAATGACAATGGTATATTACAATTTGTAAGTTATGCTGCATACAGCTTTTTCTTGCAATAAAAAAAAACTAAAAAAAACAAACAAACAAAAAAAAACTTTATAGTTTATCAGTTGGTGCAAATAAACGTCGCATTTGTTTATGTTCTTTTAGGAGTTTTCTTAGTTGGAAAAGTCGAACAGTGGAGAAAGCCCCAGCATCAACAGCAGTGTGAGTGGGGCTATAGGTACTCTTTGCCATGGGTGAGAGCAGGATAAACATAATAAGGTGCCTTATTTACAGATGATAACATAATGGAGTGAGCTCTCTGAAATAATTAGAGTCAGCCAGGTCCCATCAGTGTGAAAATCGTTAGCACAGTGCATGCACAAAGACACATGACATTATATTTCCCTCAATCACCGTATATATTTAGCCAGCAATAGGCAGTGCAGGTGATGGTTAATCTCAGTGTGGTAAAGTAGAGTTCCTGTATCAGTGTACAATTGGCCTGGCTGATGCAGTATAAGAGATGGTTATTATCAGTGTACAGATAGCCAGTCACAGGTGGTGCAGCAGATGGTTGCTATCAATCAAGGTTTGCCAACCATAGAAATTCACTATATGGGGTTAAACGAAAGTAACACTTCAAAGTTTCAATCTGTTTTTTTTTTTTAAACTGTTCAGAGAGATTTTTGGATAAAACCCCCTGTCAGTATTAAATGTAATCAAATGGTTAATGTAAGAAATATTCTAATGAAACCTGTGTCTTGACATTTGTACATTTTAATTAGTTCCTTGGATCCTTGCTATAAAACTAAGATAACCAACATAATTTTACATATCATTTATACAGTTTGATTTGCTAAAATATTGAAATCAAATCCTGAACTGAACATGTCTAAAATAAATAGAAAAAAATAATACCAGAAATTATTGGTTAAGGGGTTCCATCCCTATAGACATTATTATTTATACTGTGAATGTAGAAAATATATATTTTAAAATAAATAAAACAGATTTTGGTTAAAAGTAAAAATGTTATTTAAAAATAGTGTCGAAATCAGTCTCAGTTAGTCTTTTTTTATACTCTCCTGTTTTCTTCTTAGCTCTTCCTATTATATGACTTGGCTTTTAGACCAAGGTAAGTACAGAATTATTTTGCTTTTCTTGGGTTGTGGTAGGGTACAGTGACCTATAGTAATTTTGAAAAGATAAAGTGCTCGTTGAGATGCAATATTGTAGGAATGTTACATATGATTGCTAATGAGTATACTGGCAATCTTATATTTGACAACAATACATTACTTTTCTGCTTTAACATAGTTCCAAGGCCACATTTAAAGTGCCTTTGCCTAAAATAGAGCAATGGTTTGTTTTGTTGTTTGCAAAACATATATCAGGCTATCAGTCTGTGTTCTGGCAGTAATATATTATGTAGACAAAACGCAATACAAAACTAAATTCACATGTTCTCTGTTATGGTTTCTTTTAATAGGATGCACCATTTATCTGTCTAGTTTTAGACTAAGTTTGCAGAATGGTTCTATTTCTGGACTCTACAGTTCAACTCATTATAATCACTGCAACTTAATCAAACAACCTGATATAATGCAACAACAACAGACAGTTAGAAGTCATTCTTTATGTAGGGTAAAAAAATGCAGAGGACAGATCCAATGTACAAAAAGACTTTAGAATAAAACAATTTTAAGTTACATGTTAAAGGACAGCAGGTGACCAGCAGAGAGCAGTGCGGAACTCTAGTATCCTTCTCAAATTCTCTAGAACTTTTTATTCCACTTGGTTTTAGTCAATCCCCTACTTTTTGCAGGGACAGTCTAGTCCCCAAACTCATATACTGCTTATATAGAGCACAGGCTTTTTTTCCAATGTGATTTGATGCAGGCATTCTGCATAAATCACATCACAATGATGACTCTGAATGTTTACTGCAGGTGCGGCAGCACTGATTATATAGACACTGATGATATAACGTCTTGTTTTGTTTAATCACTTCCTGTGCTCCTTAAATTGAAAACATTGGGGGGTCTCTAAGTGACCTGGCTCTTGTTCACAGTAGGATCTCTTAACAGTGCAACACATTGTCTGATGACATAGAAACGTAGAATGTGTCAGCAGATAAGAACCATTCGGTCTATCTAGTCTGTCAAAAATGAGTAGTGACATCACTACAGAGACAGAAAATTACACTCATTTGAAGGAAATTATTCTCATTGGTTCCTGCAGGCCAAAAAAAATGAAATGCCTTTTACTCAGCTAGTGCAGGAAGTCCAGCTTTCTTGCAAACTGCTGTCATTTCCCAATTTCATCTGGCTGTAAGTATTTTATATTTGAAGAAATGCAAAATGTAAAACATACATTTTAAAGTACTTTGAAAGCACATTAATGTGCATTACTATTTGGAAGATGCATTTTAGGCACTAGACAGTCCCTTTAAGTTGAATGCTGTTTCAGACTTATTTATCATGTACCTAAGCTTTATTACAGATTGTATTTAAAGACACATTCTCTGTAATCAGTGTACTTAATGTTGAAACAAGAGCAGAAAAAAAATAAATGGATGTACAAAAATAAATGGCTTCTTTCTAGTATTATTAAAATACAAGGTTATTTTTGAAAACACTGTTCAAATGCTGTTAAATTGAAAACTGAAAAATAGAAAGATTAAAATAAACACTTTTTTTCCCCTTAAACAATGCATTTGTTTGCAATTGCAAGCACAATGTAGAGATATTTTTATGCGTTACATTCACAGTATGGTGGAACTGCTTTATTTTCACCAACCATTTTCCAAGGGAATTGAAGCAACAATACAAGATGTTATATAGAAAGGAATATGAATACAATCTGTACACTTTATGAAACACGCAGTTTGTCACAATAACAAAGTAGAAAATAGGTAAAATACAACAAAATCAGGTGCTTATAAGCTCAATATTATCACGGGTTTGCACCAGGGCTGTCTTTAACGCGGGGCAAACAGGGCAGCTGCCCCGGGCCCACTTACTCCTGGGGGGCCCAAGGCAGCTGCCCGGTGGTCCCGCTGCCCCTCCGTAAAGCATAGTACAGGCGCGCCCAGCGTTCTCTCCTCTCCCCGGCTCCCTCAGCGGGGAGACACAGGCAGCATGTGCTCAGTGTGTGTTAAACACACAGAGCTCAATCCATGGTGCTAGCGCTCCCCGCGAGTAGTGTTGTTTCAGAGATTAGAAAATGCTCTGCGTCATTACCACACGCGGGGAGCGCGAGCAGCATGGATTGAGCGCTCAGTGTGTTTAACACACACTGAGCACATGCTGCCTGCGTCTCCCCGCGCTCCACTCACGTAGGAGAGAACACTGGGGTGGGGAGGGGGGATAGATAGAACACTGGGGAGGGGAGGGGGGGTTAGAGAGAACACTGGGGAGGGGGGATAGAGAGAACACTGGGGAGGGGGGGATAGAAAGAACACTGCGGAGGGGAGGATAGAAAGAACACTGGGGAGGGGGGATAGAAAGAACACTGGGGAGGGGGGATAAAGAGAACACTGGGGAGGGGGGATAGAGAGAACAATGGTGGACAGAGAGAACACTGGGGAAACAATGGGGGACAGAGGAGAGAACACTGGGGGGGGGGAAGAACATTGGGGACAGAGGAGAGAACACAGGGGAGAGAAGGGGGGACAGGGAGAGAACACAGGGGGGACAGGTGAGAACACTGAAGGGAGAGAAGAGAATACAGAGGGTGGAGAGGAGAGACATACACGGGGAAGAGAAAAGAGAGTGAACTGGGAAGGCAGAGGAGAGACAGACAGACATGGGAAGCATTGGGAGAGAGACAGACATGAGAAAAAAAGGATATGAAGACAGACATGGGAAGGGAGAGGAGAGAGACAGGCAGACATGGGAAGGGAGAGGAGAGAGACAGACAGACATGGGAAAGAAGAGACAGACAGAATGTGCCCCCCCCCACCACCCGATCAGACTCTGGATCCGCCCCTGACGCAGGAATCCAGAGGCGCTGCTTTAGGGAGTTCACTCCCTAACAGCGCTTCACCTCGAGGTGCGGACCGCAGGTGAGAGGTAACCGCACCAAGGGGTAAGCACAGCGTGAGGGGGCAAGCTCCGCCCCATCACGCTGTGTAACTTCTGGATACTCAGAGAGCCGGATGTCCGCTGACATCCGGCACTCTGAAGTAGTTATCGGAGAGTGTTCTGCCTCTGCAGGGATGAGAGGCAGAACACTGAAACGTTCTCCTCCCTACATGTAAAGGTAAATGTGCAGGGAGGGGGACAAGCAGCCTATTTTATATTTTTTTTGGTAAAAAAATAAAATAAATTTAAGCGTGTGACTGTGTGTAAGGCTGGCTAAGAGTGTGTCTGTATGTGTGGGCATGCATTTATGTGTGTAAGTGTGACTATGTGTAAGGGTGTATGTATATGTATAACGGTGACTGTGTGTTTAAGAGTGTGAATTTCTGTGTAAGGGTGACTGTGTATAACTGTGGGTGTGTATTTATGTGTGTGGATGTAAGTGTGACTGTGTGTGTAAGGGTGTCTGTGTATGTGTAAGTGTGACTGTTAGTGTCACAAAAGTATATGTTTATTTTCTTTCGGTAAAAAAAATTGTAAGCGTGTGAGTGTGTGTATGTAAGTGTGACTGTGTGTAAGGGTGTCTGTGTACGTATATGTGTAAGGGTGATTGTGTGTTTAAGAGTGTGTGTATTTCTGTGTAAGTGTGACTGTGTGTAAGGGTGTGTATAACAGTGTGTGGATGTGTGTGTATGTAAGTGTGACTGTGTGTATAAGTGTAAGTGTGACTATTAGTGTCACACAAGCATATATATTTTTCCGGTAAAAATAATTAAAATGTAAGTGTGTGACTGTCTGTAAGGCTGTCTAAGAGTGTGTGTGTGTAAGTGTATCTGTAAGTGTGACTGTGTGTAAGGGTGTCTGTGTATGTCTAAGAGTGTTTGTGTATTTTTGTGTAAGGGTGTGTATAACTGTGTGTATGTAAGGGTGACTGTGTGTGTAAGGGTGTCTGTGTAAGTGTATATATATGTGTAAGTGTGTCACATGAGGGGGGAAATCTCACAGGTGCAGACCCTCACAGAGCATGTTAGAGCACCGGATGTCCATGACATACTGGTGCTCAGAACACATGGAGCCACGCACAGAAGAAACAGCCCCTTCCCTGCAAATGTAAGGTAAGTGAGCAGGGAGGGGGACAAGCGAGTGTGTGTGTTTAAGTTTGACTGTGTGTGTAAGTGTGTCTACCTGATTGTGTAAGTCTGTGTGTGTAAGTGTGTCTATCTGACTGTGTAAGGTTGTCTGTGTGTGTGTGTCTATCTGACTGTGTAAGTGTGTCTACCTGATTGTCTAAGTCTGTGTGTGTAAGTGTGTCTGACTGTGTAAGGTTGTCTGTGTGTGTCTGACTGTGTATGTAAGTGTGTCTATCTGACTGTGTAAGGTTTTCTGTGTAAGTCATATATATACACACACACATTTAATCTAAATATTATATAAACCACCTATACAATATATATATATATATATATATATATATATATATATATATATATATATATATATATATAGTTTTATATAATTATATATTTACATAATATATAGCATATGGCTGGTTTATATAATATTTCATATAAATCAGTTTATATATATATATAAATATATATATATATATATATATATATATATATATATATATATATATATATATATATATATATATATATACACACACACACACAAAGAAATTTTTTTGTAGGGAGGTATTAGGGTGGAGGGTGTGATTGCATGCCGGGAATGAGGGGTGGGGTCCAGGGGCCCCAAACAAATGTTTGCCCAGGGTCCAGTCAATGTTAAAGACGGCCCTGGTTTGCTCACATATATATATACTCACACAATGTGATATAAGAGTGCACCACACACAAAGGGAAACAATCTTCACAATTGTCCCACCAAATAGAATACTCAATAAATCAGTGTAGTGCACATATACATAAGTGTTACATAAAAATATATACACTTCATTTCATAGAAAATAGGTCAAATTTAGTCAGTTCTGTGGGTGCAGTAAATCTATAGAAGCTAATCATACTCACACACAATCGAATTGCCAGTAGCTTCCAATGTAGCTGAGAGGTCAAGCTGGATTAAGATGGCATGCTTACCCATATTTCTTGATCCGATCATTCAGACTGACCTAGAACTGTGTGAGTGGGAACTATGGGAACTATGAGAACTCCTGAAACCTGAGTGGAAGCGATCACATATGTTATAGATTGAAAGATGGGCCTCCAGTTAAGAGAGACTTTAATTATAGAAACTGTTATTTTTTTTACATGCATACTTCTCAAAATGTCTCCCCGGCATGCAATATTTCATGGCTTGAATAGCGACACACGAGATGTGACCTGAAAAGGTGCGTGACTTTGTTATTGTTGGTAGTGAAGCGTAACCTTTAAAACGAAGGCGTGTGCAAGGATGTTTTTTTTTTTTTTTTATCAGTGGGATGATTCAAGGCTTTGTATATTAAATCAGTACTATGGGGACACAGCATGGTTCTCAATTATGGCTAACAGACATTCTCTACAGATAGTAGGTAATAGTAGTAGATCTAAAAAGCTGAACTATATTACTTCTAGTCTTGAAATGCAAAGCTTTATAATGATTCTATTCAATTTCCTTTATTCAATATTATCATTTTTGAGATCTTTTTGAGCATTTCAAAACAATCTAGTATTTTTTTTATTTTTTATGCATCGCTACAACCATGAATCATACATAAAAAGGAAGTAGTACAATAGGACTACCAAAAGGCTATACATGGCAATTATTTTAGACCTTATTGAGATGTTTATTGAGCGACAGAGATATTATTATCTAACTCTCAGTGACCCTGTACTTTTTTCCTTTTAAGTTTGGGAGTTTTAATGTTGTTCTTCATTTTTTCCTCAATGTTTAGAATAAATTACTATTGGTTTTTAAAAAAAATATTTTTATGAATATTATAAAATGAATAATATAAAGGAACATAAATTAATATGGTATCTGCTTATATTTAATATAATACATATTCTATATGTTACAATATTTAGAACATTACATAAAAAATGGGTAATGCATGCATTTTTACAGCCACCACCTGTGGACAAGATAATAATGATAATAATTGGAGCATTGAGGTAATGCTTCCACAGAGCTCTGACATATACATTTGGAGTTTTGAAAACACAGTTCTGTGCAAAACTTGCAACTAGAGATGTTTAAAATCTCAATATTAAAAGATAATGCATGAACAATTAGCACACAGAATCCCACAGAAAACTGCTGCTTGAATTGCAAAATAGGCCTCAAAACCAATCTTTTTACAATGAAGCAAATCTCACAAAAAGTGCATTCGGGAAAAACAGCTTTTCTTTTAAAAGTACACAACACACTGCCACAGTCGCAGATAATCTAGACACAGATCCAAAAACAGCATTTAAAACAGAGAATCTAAGGATTAATATTTTACAAACACACCATTACTGTTTGTTGTTCACTCCCTTCTTAAAGCTGTTTCTCACTGAACCCAGGGCCGTCTTTAATAGTGATTGGACCCTGGGCAAGCATTTGCTTGGGCCCCCTGGATCCTGCCCCCTCCCCTGCATGCAATCCCGCCATCCATCGCGATGTTACCCCCCCCCCCCTCCCACACACACACACACATATGCCATAATTGTTGTGCCATTCAGATGCCAGTAATATTGTAACTTTCGGATGCCAGTAATATTGTGCCAGTCAGAGCCCAGTAATATTGTGCCAGTCAGAGCCTAGTAATATTGTGCCAGTCAGATGCCTGCAATATTGTGCCAGTCAGATGCCTGCAATATTGTGCCAGTCAGAGCCCAGTAATAATGTGCCAGTCAGATACCAGTAATATTGTGCCAGTCAGATACCAATAATATTGTGCCAGTCAGATACCAATAATATTGTGCCAGTCAGATACCAGGAATATTGTGCCTGTCAGAGCCCAGGAATATGGTGCCTGTCAGATGCCTGTAATATTATGCCAGTCAGATGCCTGTAATAGTGTGCAGTCAGAGGCCAGGAATATTGTGCCAGTCAGATGCCTGTAATATTGTGCCAGTCAGATGCCTGTAATATTATGCCAGTCAGATGCCTGTAATATTATGCCAGTCAGATGCTTGTAATAGTGTGCCAGTCAGAGCCCAGGAATATAGTGCCAATCAGATACCCAGTAATATAGTGCCAATCAGATGCCCAGTAATATAGTGCCAATCAGATGCCAAGTAATATAGTGCCAATCAGATGCCCAGTAATATAGTGCCAATCAGATGCCAAGTAATATAGTGAATATATATAATTAAATGAACATAAAGTCCTGAAGTCCGGACAGGTTCGGGTCACATGGGGTACATAGTCAGACCCAATTATTGAGCCAGCTGATTTGCCCCAATGTTCTTCCGAATAGTTCCACAATTTGGACATCATAGTCGATTCCACTGTGATACCTGCCGCAACTGAAAGTAGCTGAAACATGCTTGAAATGCATTCAAGTAAGGGGGGCCAAAACCCAGCCAGAGGATTGGAAGGCTTCTGATTGGCTGACTCTAGCACTGGCCCTTAATGAAATCCCCATAAATTATAGGGGCTATCTGCATTGATCCCTCAATATTTTTAAAAGAGGGCTGTAAGCCCTGCTGCCTTCCCCCCCAACCCCCACCCCCCTTTCAAGGTTTTTTTTATTGAGGTAGTCAGAGGTTATTTAAAAAATATATATATATATTTATTTTTAGTAGTTTACATTTCAATTTATCTTCTCAGAGAAGGAGAAGGAAATTCCTGATATGCGATTATTTTAGCCAAATTCAGAGTGTGTTCGGGGGTGTTTGGGGCACATTTATGGTGCAAGTGTCTGGATCCAAACGCCTCCGATGCTTCAGTTACCAAATGACCAGAGCTGCCGATTCGGACCCAAATTGAGAGATATTGAGTAGCTGCATTTAGGGGATTCATGCATTTCCACTAAAGTCACCCACCCAAATAACATTTGGGACATATCGGGGTATTTTGACTAGACTCTTAGAAACACTAATGCTACTTACACTGATAAAAATTGCAATACAATATATGTCAAATCCAACTTATATAGTTATATATAGTTTTGTAAAAGCAATAAGAAGCAGAATACAATTTATAATGCATACTATTATAGCAAAAGGTTCTATAATCATAATTTGAGGTCAGCATTATCTCTGGGCAACCTGTTGTCTTTCATTCTAATAATATACATTATAGATATTTTGTGAACAATGAAACATATTTGTAGGTACCTCTGGGATTAGAGAATATGTAGCCATTTTCTACATCCGTTTTCTTTGTCATTTCCCCCAAAGCCTTTAAACAGGCTCACGCTGCAAAACAAGGCCTTAAATTTACTCCAGTGCTCCATTCATGTCCTATTAACCCTCATTAATCGTGTACGTCGCCCCTAAACCCCCCACCCCCCCGTCAAGGACTTGAAGTGGAAAATCCTGCTTAACAAGGTTGAGAGGACTGTAAATTGTGTTAAGACACACTCATGAAAATCACTGGCTTTGCTATTTTAGTGCAAGTGTCTTAACATTATTTTTTTTTTAAATTGTAATTTTCCTGTGCTGTTATGTGTAAAGGTGACCGCTCGGCGGTAGGCCCTCAGCAGCTTCCACTCGACAGCTAATCAGCTTGATTCATATGGTGAGGTGGACTCTGCGATATGCCTGTTCTTTGAAAGGAGCATTGAACTCTTCACTGACTGTACATCACAACACTGGTGGCTTACTGTTCACAATAAAGAAAGACTTGACACGGACCCACTCATTTCCCATCGTAACCATTCTTTTCTACTGCTAAAATCTGTTTACGGCTGCTTGACATCTCTGTTTTACCCATGTACATGTTTTGTGGGTACTGAAAAATCCGAAGAGGAAAGGTACTTTTTAAAAAAAAAATAAAAAAAATGTTATTTTAAGTCTTCTAGTGCTTCTGCATTTTTTGCTTTAAAAAAATGTACTCATTAAAAGTGATGGATTTCACACATGTCAAATAAAAGTAGAGGCATATAACATTTATAGTTCGCTATCAAATTGATAAACCTGTCAAACTGATGAAAAGCCGTAGATTATTTATGCCATAACTAGCTTTCCTTTTGTGCCTCAAAACCCATTTGCATATTGATGTTTTGTGAAATAACGGCGCTAGCAATACTACGCAACAGTAAAGCCGGATAAAATAATGGAACTTTGCTTAAAAAAAAAAAGAAGCATTGTTTAAATGTAAGGAATATTTTGTTAATGGGGGGAGGGTTGTTTTGTACCATTTTGTCTCCCTTTCCCTCTAATACTACAATAACATATATGAACTTAATTTGTAGACATTATTAGTTATGCATTGGTTGCTAAGCATGACATTAATCAGACTCTACCTTAAATGTGACTGTCACTGTATCTGTAATAAGGACTTTCTGTGGGAAATTCTATTAATGCAATGCTCCAACTGACCACGTGGGGGCAACCATTAGTTACATTTGAAAAACTGCTTTCGCTTGTGAAAAACATGTTAACAAAATATCATACCTTTAACATTAATGGACACATAAAAATAAATAAAAATCTACTTAGCCCAATGACATTTGGAATCCTATTTCGTCCAAGTGCCACATGTAAAGCAATAATGTATTGTTTCAATCCCGCAGAAGTGTTAATTGTATTAAATATGTAATTTTTTGGGGACAGGACATGTGTACAGACCATATGTAATGTTGCCATTGATAGGAAGGTCAAACTGTAAGTGAAAATAATGCCTATAAAGACCTTCAAATCTTAGTTTTTGATTGAATTCTGTATTGTTTGCTACCAGGATTATAAAACATTGTATTAAGTAAACCTACAGGCTATACTTTGGTTAAGCTTGGCAGCTTTCTCAAGAATTGAGTAAATTGTGATGAATTTCTGTGATAGCTATCTATGGTATTAGTAAAAAGGCTCCCTTTTTCACAGGAAACCTGTAAACTAGACATTTATGATAAAGATTGATTTAACCCTTGAGCAATTGAGGGAAAATCATGTCAGAATCATATTCTTCTCCCTGTTTGACATTAGTCACAGTGCGGTTTTTGTTAGAAGTCATGATATTTTGGAAACGGGATACCTATGTTCATGTTTTAGTGATATTTGACAAGCCTAGAAAACAAACCATAGACAATAACAATCTATTTGCAATCTTAAGTATATTTATAGAGTATGAAAGTTATTTCCAACAGTATAGGAAAAAAACAAACAAAAATATCGAATGCCTTGTGTTTTCTTATCAGTATATGACACCAAAGCTTTAAGAAATCCTCTCTCTCTCTCCCTCTCCCCTCTCCCTCTCCCCTCTCCCTCTCCCCTCTCCCTCTCCCCTCTCCCCTCTCCCTCTCCCTCTTCCTCTCCTTTCCTTTCCTTTGAGAAATTAAGAATGAAATGGATACTTTTTCTGGCACTTGAAACTTTAATGTATGTGTACATTGACAGTATTGTTAGCAGTATGTCATTTTAATTATTTGTCCGCTCTTTTAAAAGTATTTTTTTGTACAATGACATGCCAGGCATTTAAAGGGAGACTCAAAGTAATCAAAAATAAAGAATTTTTAAAAATTTTTTTATTACAAAATGGTGTTTTGGTCTCTAAAAGGTACATGTGGTTTTCATTTTCAGGTGTCTATACAGCTTACACTGTAAAAAGCCTCCTCATAGTAGGGGGTGCCAAGACTGATCCACATTTCATTCGGATAACGATATTCTTCCTTCCCCGCTGATTTTGATGCCATTGGAGTCGTTCGTGTCTTGTCAACCGCTGCAAAATCCCATTTGTCCATTTATTTAGCATGCAGGTAATGTTGCACTGCTCAAGAAGGCTAATTTCACCCCGAATCGCTTGATTTTTGTAGTAGACCTGAACAAAGCAGAGTGTGGGGCTGTGATCTAGTTTATTTAGGTAAATAGTCCACTGTTGTTTGATCACTAATTTTGTGGAAACACAAGGGTTAATGACAAAATAGTACTTGTTGACCTTTTTCTATCTGCTGTCAGGGGGCTTGGTGGCTAGTGCACCAACTCTAGTGTCATTTCAATCTGCCACTTTGCAGGTTTGATTTCTGGCAAGGTCAACTCATGCTTTCATCAAAGCCAAATTAGTGCATTTAGGTTGGGTAACAGTAATATCCCTGAATAAAGCTGTACATAAAGGTATAGATTGTAAGCTTGCAAACAGGGCTCTCTACCTCACGTGTATGTCTAACTGTCCCTCTATGTCTAACGTATGTAAATTGTTGGTGCAATATAAATACATGTTATTGTAATTTAATTATTCACTACCTGTTAAAATGCTTATTATTTTTACTATTTTGCACTTTTGTATTATGCATGTTCATTCATGCCATATAAAAATAACATTGCTTCTAGTCAAGGATTGGATGTATAAGGAGACAAATAATTAACATACATTTTATTTTTCAGTAAAATGTGCTATATTTATTTCTTGATGTAATTGAAACATACTTCACTGGTTAAAAGGTAATTCTGAGCTTCCTGTATTACATTTTAATACCTTCTTAAATCCCTATTGGAATTTATTAAACATATACAAATATGTGTCCAAGTTCAGGTATGTAAGAGTCTTACTAAGCATTTTTTTATTCATGGCGTATTTCTTCATTAATGCACAGAATAATATGCATATAAATGTGCATAACAAAATCACAGATAATTGGTGCCTGCCTTGGGCTGGTAAATGCATACCAGACAAAATGAATTTGATTATTAAGGAGTGCACAATGTGTTTTTTTTTTTCCTGTAAAATTAAAATTCAGCAAACATTAAAAGACAGGCTATAAATACATATTTAAAACATGAAAATATTTTAAAAATATACGCACAACAATAATAAACATTGCACTTGAATACACAATTAAACATGTCACGTTTTATGATGAAGCTGCTGGTTTTTTTTATGTAGCTGGTTCTTTTGAAAGAAAAGTGGTAGTAAAGGCAACAACATATGATCTAAATAATATATGGTTATAATACTTACTTTGGTCTGGGTCTCTATATTTACCTTAGAGTTGCCAACATGGATAGCCTCTTCTATCCTGTTGAGAGTTGTCATTTCATGCTTTTAAAGGGACTGTCTAGTGTCCAAAACGTGTCTTACAAATGTTATATTAATGTGCTTTTAAAGTCTTTAAAATGGACATTTTACAATGCTTAAAATACAAAACACTTACAGCTAGAAGAAATTCTGAGACTACAGTAGTTTGCATAAAAACAGGACTGCCCACACTAGCTGAGTAAATGTAATTTTTTTTTTTTTGCTACAGGAACCAATAAGAATAATTTAATTCAAATTAATGGAATTTACTGTCTCTAGTGATGCCATCAAACAATGTGTTGCACTGTTAAGAGCTCCTACTGTGCACAAATGCAGGTTTATCACAGTCCGCACAATGTATTAAATTTGAGAAGCACAGGAAGTGACTAAATGAAACACAGTTTTATATCCTCAGTGTCTATATAATCAGTGCTGCCGCACCTGCAGTAAGCATGCAGAGTAATCACTGGAGAGGGCTTGAGTCAAATATTAAGAATTTGATTTATGCAATATGACTGCATCAAATCACACTGAAAAAAAGTCTGTGCGCTATACAAGCAGTAATCTTCATCTTGCACCAAAGTGAGTTTGGGGACTAGAAAAACATAAGAACTGTTTAATTGAAAGATTGCATCAAGTGTGGACATTTTAAACAGAACTGTTTTAATGAAAAAAATAAAATAATGTACCTTATTGAGCCCTCTTTGCCCTGCATATCTCTAATAGGGGGCAGACATGTTGTTTAGAATCTTATGATAGTTCTTCATTCACCTTGGTGCACATGAAGGAAGATCTTACCAATCTGACCCAAGAATCTAAAAAAACATGTCTGCCGTCTTTTAGAGCTAAACAGAGCAAAGAGGGCTCAATCAGTTCCATTATTTTTATGGTTTCATTAAAGCATTTATATGCAAACTATATACACGTAATGCATGTGTAACTATTAGTTACTTGTACTACAGTTGTCCTTTAATATGATCCTGTCTATGACATCACCTTGTGGTTTAATATGTAAATTACACATTTCCCATTGCTCATTTGCATGCCAATCCACATGTGATGTCATAAACAGAAGATATAACAGATACTTTTAAGAAATTTTTTTCTCTTACTTCATGCAATTAGTTGCTAACACAATGTATAGATCATTTTTAGGATTCTTTATTCCATACATGTGGAGTGTGAATAATGTTTAGTTGACAAAATCCATTACAAGTTAGTTAAGTTACTGTAAAAAAAGTACTTTCTACACGTTGTCCAATTACTGCCAAATAAAGGTTCCAAAAGAAACAATGCAATTAAAAGATGCTCTTTAGTAGAGCCAAGTCCAGTGCGTGGGTATTGCAGAGAAGTATGTTCGAGTGCATTATTAAGGATACAACCAGCTGGTCTTGCTTTCAGTGGTGACACATGATGACCTTTCATTTCCTTGGCAGCAGGTGATGCAAAGTATGTGCTTTTGCGAAGGTATGAGTTTGTTGATTGGGGGAGTGAGGTGAATCAAATGTATACTTTATAAGTGCTGTGATTTTATTGCATTTCAAAATAATGAAGGATGTGAATTGGGTCATCAAGTTCATTGAATCTTGCTTTTATCGTTTTATATAGTTTATGTAAAAAGTATCAGACATGAATTATTTATGTTAGTAGTATACTGTGCAGAGGCATGTCGGCTCTGATTGGATTTATGCTTATAAGTTTGACAAAAGTCTGGAGTAAGACAATCGCTTCTTTGTGCAACTTCTATTTATCTGGGCAATCAAATGTCTCAACAATCCAGATTTTTTTTACATGAGAATACCCTGTTAACGTAATTAAAAATAAATAAATAAATAATAATAAAAAAATAATAATAATATATATATATATATGTAACATAGAGAAATCATTTATTGCATACCTCCCATTGATTAATTGATCTGTGATTTTCCTTAAGATGTTACTGGATCTTACAAGCTACTGAAAGGGATGTGTTTAACTTATTTTTATTATTATAGCAGATATAAATGTCAAATTCATTATTTTTTTAAACATTTCTTATGATTGATCCAGAATAGTTGTTAGTAGTGTTTTAATTCTGCCTCTATACTGAAAGCACCACTTTTATGTGATACCTAATGAACTGTATTAAAACATCTACGTTTTGGTAGATTAAGTCATTGAACAGACCCTCCATCATATGGAGTTCCACAAAAATATGTCTTGTTTCCTGCCATGTATGAGCAGCATAGAATGGTCTACCCTACTACTAATATGATGGTGACACATAAATTCTCTTGTACTGTAATACAACTATTTAAAAATCTATATTGTTATGGGCACTTGCAGAAATTACAGCTTTTGTTTTGCCCTTCTACCACTTTGTTACTTACAGTGGAAAATGTTGTTGCTTCAACTGTGTTCTTTCTGTTATCAAACTAGCTTAACGCCCAGCTTCGCAAGTAAAAGGTTTAGACCATAGTCACCATTTTGTCCTGCAAAAGCAGGACATGTGCCTCATTATTTTGTCATGGCCTTGTCAATTTGCCAAGAAATCAAAACTTAAGGTTAATTATTTTTTTTTGTTGATTGTCAGAGATTTACCCCGGTGTAAACCATAGTTACCTGTTTTAATGTATTATATTGTATTTTTCTTCCCATAAATGACCAGAAGTAATGCTATCTAAAATATATACCATATTTGCTCGAATATAAGACAAGGTTTTTTTCAGAGCAAATGCTATGAAAAAGACCCCTCGTCTTATATTCGAGGTCGTCTTATAATCTGACCTCAAATCAAGGTCAGATTATAAGACTGGGATCCAGGTCCCCCGCAGAGCTGCAGGGGACCTGGATCCCCCTCTCAAAAAGCCAGTGGATGTCTGCGCGATGCTGCCCGGCATGTCCGTCGGGACTTCTATGATGAAGCCTGGGTCCTTCCGGCTTCATCATAAAAGTCCCGGTAGAAGTGCCGGGCAGCAGCGGAGGATGTGTGCGTGTATCATGCTGATAATAGATGGAAGTGTCGGGCAGCATGGAGGATGTCTGCACTATCAAGGGGGGGGGGGGGCAGAGAGAGACAAGGGGAGGGAGGGGGGCAGAGAGAGAAAGAAAAGTTTGGGGAGAGGGAGAGACAACGTGGGAAGGAGGGGGAGAGAAATAACACTGGGGGGAGAGAGAGAGACAACGCTGGGGGGAGAGAGAGACAAAGCTGGGGGGAGGGGGAGAGAGAGGCAGCATTGGTACATAAAAGGAAATAAAAACAAGAATTGCATTTTTTTTATATCATAGTTTTTATTAAATATTAAAAAGCAATTTACATGTGAATATATACAAGTTAAACGTTTTTCCTATAGGGTAGTCTTATATTCAGGCTTTAGGTTTTTTCCTAAAGGAATATCCAAAGTTTGGGGGGGTCGTCTTATAATCAGAGTCGTCTTATATTCAAGCAAATACGGTATAAACACCAATTATTAGTTAGTTGACACAGAATGAGGAGACTATGTTGATTAACACAAGAATGAGAGATTAACCTACAAACGACCAGGAGGGTATGTGATTTTATTTTACTTATTGTAACCATACACATTTAACTTTATTTACTCTGTTTTTGTTTTAATGGATTATTACTGTATTTTCCGGCGTATAAGATGACTGGGCGTATAAGACGACCCCCTAACTTTTGAGAAGTCATCTTATACGCCGGAAAATAGTATCTATATTTTAACCTTTGAGGTTAAAATATAGAGTTTGCCACCCTCCTTCCCCTTCCCCAATCCCCAGTACTTACATACTTTCTGTTCTGTCTGCCACTGCTAAGCCAGTCCGTGGCTGTGAGGGAAGCGTTGTGCGCTCCCCTCCAACCGGGCGGTCAATAAAGTTTGTTTAAAAAAAACTTTATTGACCGCGCGGCTGGAGGAGAGCGCACAACGCTTCCCTCACAGCCACGGACCGGCTTAACAGCGGGAGAGGAGACAGAGCAGAAAGTAGGTAAGTAAACCTCAGCACCCGGTGTATAAGACGACCCCCCAACTTTTGAGAAGATTTTCCTGCGTTAAAAAGTCATCTTATATGCCGGAAAATGCGGTACGTTTTTTTTTTTTAATGTTGTCTAGATTTATTTATATTCGATCAAATATTTTGAAAGACAAAAGGTTATTGCTTCCAACTCCCTATTTTTTTTTCTATTCTCAATTATTTATATAATTTTAAATAGAGAAACCTTTCAATCTATATAATATTGTTGTTAAAAGATATTTATATGTTCAGTCCTGCTAAATTCTAAGTAATCAAGACAATATAGACGGAAATAGGGTACACAATATAGATAATGTATGATTGTCGAACCTATTTCTTAGATCGAATGAGCAGGCTAACTGAGATTGAATCTCATGTTTCCCAACATCAGCACCATTAGAGGATTTTGGGTGTGTGAAGTGGAAGCAGTGGTGGGGGCAACGGGGCAATTACCCCCTTTCCCCTAGTAGAGCTGATTCTCTGCTTTCAGCTGCTGCACCAGTGGCTTTCTGGTGTGCTGGGAGGGGGAAGAGGACTGCACAGGGTGCTGAGGTGAAGGTCCACCCCCACCCTGTACAGCAGTGAGGTTCACTCGTTGGGGAGGTGCAAGCAGCATTGGCTCTGTGTGCTGATTCACGATATAAAGGGGAGTGCATTAACGCCTTCCTAAAAATTGATAATGAAAGTAAGTGTAAATTTAAAAAACCACCATGAGATGATAACGCAACAGCCAACATTTATTAGACTGGCCCTGAAAGAAAAAAGGCAAACTATTAAATACCTACTTTTACAAACATCAACCTAATCTCCAGAGAGCATACTAGTACCGATTAGATTTCCAAAAGCAAAAAATGCCTCTCCTCCCACAATAACAGACCCACTGGGATTTTCCTTGATCCATGAGACATGTTTATTGTAGAAGATTCCATGACTATATAGAACATTCTGCTAAAGAACTGCAAACCAAGAGCAGTACCTGTTCCATTTCCAGAACACAAATATTATCTCATTCGCCATGATCCAAGAGACGTGTCCACTGTTCCATCATGGACTTAGGGCTAGGTAGGCAGTAACTTGCATAATTATATTGCAAAATAATTGGGAAACATGGGCAGTACTCATCCCATTTCCAAAAGCAAAATACTACCCACAATAACAGACTTACTGGGATTCTACTTGATTCAGGAGGTTGGTCCACTGCAGGAGATTCCGTGATTGATCTGGAGATAGGTCTGAAAAATAATTGGAAACCAATGCAGTATCTAGTCTTGCTTCCAGAAACAAACATGTGCCTGTGTCCTCAAAATAACACACTAGTAGAATGGTAGGAACTGCACCCTAAATGTTTGATGCCCTTGCCATGGCTCCACCCTGCCCTCACATAATCCATAAAAAAGGAGACACAGCTCAGCACCACTGTTGAGAAGGTGAGTTTAATCTGAAAAAGACAACGTTCCGACCACGTTTGTCATGGCTTGACAAAGACTACATTGGTCAAAACGTTGTCTATTTTGGATTAAACTCAATTTCACAACATTGGTGCTGAATCATGTTTCTTTTTCCTCAAAATAACAGACTTACTGGGATTCTTATTAATCCAAGTACATTTCCACTGAAGGATCTCCCATGTTTGACCTAAATACATGATTGGCTTACAGATAGTTAGCAGCAATCTATTTCTTCTGCAAAATAATTAAAAAACAAGGGCAGTAACCATTCCATCTGCAGAAGCAAAACACTACCCCTATCCCCACAATGACAGACTCACCAGGATCCTCCTTGATGTGCAGCTGATGAATGTCCACTGATATTCAATTATTAACCTTAAGATATACCAGCACTAGAGGATGAATACCAAAAGAGACTGATTGGGGAAATCTTCACTTCTCCACTATGTGTGTAGAGCAATGTTGAACAGATCAGTGCCTTCCCTCAGTGGCACAGACCCTCAATCCCAGAAGCCATACCATGAGCTTAATAATGAGCTGGAGTGCCAATATCCCAGTGTTCTGATTGATTAGGCATAGCTGTTGGAGAACCTGTGAATGCAGACAGTGGAATGCAAAGTTTTTCCTGCCCCTTTACACTGCCCAAAGCCAGACAGTAGACAAGCTTGAGACAGGGCCACCTTAACAATTGCCCATAACCCACCATCAAAGGCCCATTGCATAATTGTCAACAATCCCAGATTTTATACATTATTAACCCATCACATTTTATCCAGTCCTGGCATGGCGTACATTTAAGTAGTGTATGTCAATGAAACCTAGTCGAAACATCTAAACAAGCACAAAAGACCACTCGGAATGTGGTACCTTGGTCAACTAGGCATATGCTTAATCTCTCAGGGTCACACAAATTAATGTAATCACAAATTTTGTCCCCATCCCCACCATATCCTCAGAAAGGTTTATCACCACAGAATAGCTCAACGAACAAGAAAAGACTGGGGAAGTAATACAAGGCACCACACTTTCTAAATCAATGGTCCCCCCAATAGTTGTGCTTCTTATATAAACAGTTATGACTGCCACATAGAGAGTAAGTTCTTTAATTGCCAAAAAAGTGCATTTGCAGATGTATAAAGCACTGCAGTTATTGCAAAAAAAAAATGTTGGCACCCAATATTGCTTCTCTTCCAGAACTTACAAATCACCAACAATTTAAAGCACATCTCTACAAAAAGAAAACACCGGAGAGACTACAGAGAGTCAAACTATACTGCTAACTACAGCCCTATTTTACTGGTACTTTATGGTATATCCCTCTAGACTTGGCAGGCGGATGGTTACTTAAGACGTACAACGATCAAAACAGGAGTTTAAGTTAAATATATGCCTGACTGTAGGACACGTCCACTGGGGAGTGTGTAAAGAACAAAGGCCCATTTTAATTTAAATTAAGCTTGCATAGTATGCATCTTTTGGGATACTTCAAGTAAGTGGTTTCAAACAAGCTTTCAATTGTCAAATGGTATAAGAGCACATCTGCTCAGTTGAGCTCTGTAGATACCGACACAACAAAGCGGTTAGTAGCATTATGCTTTATGTACTGAAATAATGAGTAATATACTATGAATTACTATGAACTGTGCTTCATGTTCCTTTGATGCAGCTGTAGATAAACACCCCAAACAAATGGAAATGGTTGATTAAGCAAGGTATCTATAAAGTAGAGTGGATGCATTAGGTTTTTTTTGCCATCTGGTGTCTAACACATTCAATTAAAATGCAATGTGTGTATTTTTAATAGCAGTACTCATTGGCTCGCAGCCATTCAAATCTGACAGGGCAATATAATTTCATTATCATCATCCATCTTGCCAAATGGAGCAGGAAGATGTCCGGATTGTTTGGGAACTTAGTGAGTCTTTTTGAAAATTGTTAAGGATTTGTTTCTAGCAAAAAAACAAAAAACGATTTATAAATAATATTGATTTCAAGATAAAAAAAAAAATTGCATTGAAAATCACATTCCTTGCCTTTAATAATCCTTTTGACATAAAATAATTCAATAGAATTCTCAGTATTGTCAGCTAGCGCCTGATATTAATGGTATGTGCGCCAATACATTTCTCCATTGAGAGTCAACCTCTGTTGGCCGCTGTCCATCTCCAGCACAAGACACCTGCTAAGGTGTTTGGCATCAACTAACTCATTTTAACCTTTCTGACATACATCATAATTGTCAGCAGGCGTTCTGCTGAGATTGGCAATTAACAAGTGCTGTATCTTACATTATTTATAGACCTCCAAAATGATGATTCTTGATTCGCCTTATGTGAATCAAGAGTATTGTACATTATGACTATGCAAAGTTAACAGACTATGTTCTAGTACCTTATGTGAACAAATTCCAAAAGCATTTTAGTTCTAGTGTGTGCATTCAGTATTGCTAATGGAAACACATGGTCATTAATTGAGGATGTGTTAATGTCTGTAATTTATTACCCTTTCATTAAAAAGGTCTGTTTGATTACCAGGATTCTTGAATGAATAAAAATGATCTATCGGAAGCTAGACTGTCTTTGGGTACGTACCTTTTAACTTTTTGGTAAACTCAGAGAGAAGAAAGGAAGTTGCCAGAATCTAAAATCAATTTGTGGGAATATTTGGATTTCATTAATTTCATCCTATAGATTAAACTGTAAATTGTGGCTGTATTATGACACTAAAGACAAATGGGAAATTAATATATATAACACAACTTAAGTGCATCATGCTGAATGGAGGGTGGAGCTAAGAGGTAATGACGTAGATCACATTTGGCAGGTTCCTGGTGGATTATGGCAAGCCAATGCCACTGAATTGTGGAGCAGTTGCAGAAGGAGAGTGATGGCACAGTTGCTCATGGCAAAAATTATTTAAGATCTTTTTCATTCCATGTGGAAAATTAGGGGCGTAATCTTAAGAGAAGCCTCAAACAAATCCCTAGTCTGACTGGATAAGATGCTCAGATGGCTGAACAGATTATAGATTTCTTGGCCAACTCTCATGAGTACAATGGGACTTATTACTGTTCAGCTCAGAAATGTATGTGAAATAAGACCAATTAATGCAGTATTTATAATTTAAATTGCTCTTTGAAAAATCTTGATGTAGACTGTATATTAATATGGACTTTGGAAAATGGGCATATTCCCTAACTGGAACACAGTTTGGTACTGGATTAAATGAATGAGGCTATGAAGGATGCTTATTGTAACAAACCAACTATTATCCAACACAATGAAAAAACTTTGTTGCACAAATGCGGTATTGGATATGAACCCATATAAGTGAAAATAAATATATGGGGTCTATTTGGGTGAAAATAAAAGAGCGGGAGACAATTGGGATTCTAAGCGCTTATTTTTGTGAACTCATCTATTGCTCTGATCGGGCTCACAATGGCTAAAGGAGCCAATGGATGGTGTGTTATGACTGAGGAGAATTAAAGACAAAATGGGGCGAGATTCTGGAATATAATATATTAACCTATGCTTTCTGGGTGACCCATGCCATGTGTTTTCTTTTTTTCTGATAAAGTAGAGAAAACAAATTATTAAGGGCTCTAAACTCTGTTAATCCTAATATAAATGAGTTCATGTAATATTCAGTGGGCTCAACAGGTATTTATTATTTTGTGCTATAACATTAATAGTGCAAAGTGGCATGAAGACAAAAATCATTATTGGCTTTAACCAGTTTATGGCTCCATACAGACATGTCAAAAGATCTTCATATGAATGTATATGACTGAGAATTTATTCCATCACTGAATTAAAAATCAAAAGGCAGTGTTGCAAGCATAGAAGGTGTAATCTATTTAGCGTATTTGCTCGATTATAAGACAAGGTTTTTTCAGAAATAAATGTCTGAAAAAACTACTTCGTCTTATAATCGAGGTTGTCTTTTAATCAGACCTCACATCAGCCACTCTTACCTCCAAAGATCCTTGCCAGCCGCCGCCGTCGACACTCGAGCCCCAACAGACTCTCTGCCGTTGTAAACATCCACTGGAAGCGGATGCATTAAAGTTTTACAAAAAATAAATAAAACGGAGTCACGTGAGCGCTGCGTGACCCGCGCTATTGCTGAAACTTAATAGCCCGAAGACAGGCTCACTGCAGATAAAGTTTCAGCCCCTAGTGGAGTCACGTGACTCCACTTCTTTTCGTAAGAAGCTAATGCTGCATGATGCAGCATGCAATGTTAAAGCCCTGCCTACCCGTTTGTGCTCCTCTTCACAAGTTTTGAAGAGGAGCTGGTTCAAAAATGGGGGCACATCAATGAGCTACATTTCCCATGATTCCCAGATTGCCTTAAGGGTGACTGAGAATCATGGGACATGTGGTTCCTAAAGATGTGCTACTTTAGCAGCAGCCAGGTCAGTACCTTAAAGTAAAAAAAAATGAATAAAGCACTTTACACATATACACACACATTACTACCCCTAGTCCTATACCCCCATTAGTGATCACACATATGTCTATGAGTGAGTGCCAGATTTTAAGTGCACATATGAGTGCAAGTGTGGATATGAGTGAGTAGCATATTTTACTGTGTGCTTATGAGTGAATGTCAGAGTAAGTGTGCATATGAGTATGTGTCATAGTGTAAGTGTGCAGATGAGTGCATATTACAGTGTAAGTGGGCATATGAGTGAGTAGCAGATTTTACTGTCTGGTAATCATTAAGCTGCAGTCAAAGAAGAACCCCTATGCAATGTTTTTACGAGTTTTTACAATTAAACAATGTTTTTTGGCAAAAAAAAAAGTGGTTTTGATTTCCCCCTCATATCGTAGTCCTTAGTTCCCCATATTCAGACCTTTAATTTTTTTCCCTCAATAAGATCCAAAATGTGGGGGTTGTCTTATAATCGAGCAAATAAGGTAATTAACGTTTTTTTTTTTTTATAATTATAAGGTGTGTACAACCGTCTAAATCAGAGTTTTGGTTATGATTTGGTTTTCTACATTCTTTTAATAATACTCTGTTTTGCTTGTATCCCTTGAAATTGGTTCTGCTCTTTAAGCACATAAGCATAGTTTGTGCCACTCAATCACCGTTTCATGTATTTGTATATATCAACATCCACCAAGGAATATTACCAATAGGCTGTAGGTGGATCTTTCCTTTTTCTGTTGGTTGTGGATTTTGTCTTGTGCAAGCCAATTCCCATTCATAATAAATAGCACTTGAAGGATCTTCTTTTCATTGCCTATGCATTCCGTTTTGTCCCGTTGTATAAACCTCTGTGTCGTTGCAGTATTCCTTCTCCAGTATCCTCAATACTGGAGAATGAAAATTGGGACTAGGGGATCATCCAGATTGAAGCAGGGCAGTGGGGGCATGCTTTTCTAAGAGTCTTTGCTCCAACGAAAGAAGCTATATGTCTAAATCTGATTGTGATCTTAAGATGCGCCAAGGCCTAGTCACATCCTTGTTTAAAATCTTCTTCAGGAGTTGGAATAAAACATCACACTACAACTAAATTTAATGGGACTGAAGGTAAAGCTTCACCTACACAGGGTCTGACATGTATCAGGCTATATCTGATTTGGACAACTTATTGTACAACACATTGTGGGTTTTAGACAGTTGACCTCCATGTACAATAAAATGTAACTAACCTGGGTTCTTCTTTTGTATAATGTATATATATTGTTATTACAATACTCTTCTTATTTAATATCCTTTGTCATTTATTTTCATTGTTTGGTCAACTTTCAAGACCTCTTATTTTACTATGGTTTTATGTGAACCTTTCGGAATCTCATAACTTAATATGTAATTAGTTATTTTATCTTCCACCCCCAATTCTAACATGTATCCAAACTGTCTCATTTTAATGTGGCACAACATATGTTTTAACTTTTGCTTCAATAATAGAAGCAACATTTTAAAATCTGTTGTCACCAGCCTAGAATAAACCCGACGTACCGTATTTGCTCGAATATAAGACAATGTTTTTTTCAGAAAAAATACCCCTCGTCTTACATTCGAGGTCGTCTTATAATCTGACCTCAAATCGAGGTCAGACTATAAGACAGGGATCCAGGTCCCCAGCAGAGCTGCAGGGGACCTGGATCCCCCTCTCTAACAGCCTGGGGATGTCTCCGCGATGAGCCGGGTCCTTCCGGCTTCATCATAAAAGTCCCGGCGGTCGTGCCGGGCAGCAGCAGGGGAGGTCTGTGCTCATCGCGCAGACATCCTCCTCTGCCCCGCTAGCCACCAGGAGAATCGGGCAGCTGGAGGTGTCGGGCAGCATGGAGGATGTCTACACGTATAGTGCAGACATCCCCCAGCTGCCCCCACTAGCCACCAGGGAAAGAATCAAGGTGAGGGGAAAGGAGGGGGGGGGATAGACAAGGGGAGAGGGAGGGGGGAGATATAGACAAGGGGAGGCAGGGAGGGGGGAGATATAGACGGGGTAGGGGGGAGGGGGGATATATAGACAAGGGGAGGGGGACAGAGAGAAAAGGGGAGGGGGGATAGAGAGAGACAAGGGGGGAAGAGAGAGACAAGGGGAGGGGGGAAGAGAGAGAGAGATTAGTTTGGGGGGGAGGGAGAGAGAGACAACGCGTGGGGGGGGGGAGAGGCCGCATTGGCACATAAAAGGAAATAAAAACAAGAAATGCATTTGTATAATATCAATTTTTTATTAAATATTAAAAAGCAATTTACATATATACAAGTTAAACTTTTTTTTCCTATAGGGTAGTCTTATATTAAGGCTTTTAGTTTAGTTTAGGAATATACAAAGTTTGGGGGGTCGTCTTATAATCAGGGTCGTCTTATAATCGAGCAAATACGGTATATCTTTTCATACACGTGGAATTAATCTGAGCTCTCAGCTGAGGCAGAGCTCATATGGATGCTGACACACCCTGATGCTCAGCTAAGCAGTGCATCTGTGCTGATTCTGTCAGGTGCGGTCATCTCTCTCTTCCAGGAAGGATATAATTAAGGTTCCCTCTGTTGGTGACATTTGAAAACAAAGGTTTTTCAATGCACTAACAGTGAGAGAATGCCAATGACAGCCATGATTCTTGGTAGGGGAGCATATGGTGGCGGGTCAGATGGTAACCTGTACCCTAAAAAGTAAATGCTAGTTTCTCCTCCTAGGTCTAGTAGGGCAAATAGTCTTTTCACTTATGCTTCTATAATTAGAAGCACACATGGAAATATAGATAAGTGCCACTTTAAGTGGGTGAGTCCCGATTTGGCACCGATAGCCAGTAGTCCCGATTTTCATTCTCCGGTGTTCGTGAGCAGTAGCACTTACATTGCCTCTACCAAGCCACACCGTCTAGTTTGCTATGTTCATGGGGAGAAATGATGGAAGCTATGTAAATAGCAGAAAAAATATCAGCGGTATTGCTGTTTGTATATACCCGAACAAAGACCAAAATAGTATTTACAAATTTTGCAAACTGAAATGTACAAGAAGGGTTAGCTGAAAACACAGCACAATAATGTTAATCTGGAATGCTTGGTTTCCACTGCACTTCTGTCCAAGCACATTAATATGTATACATATGGCTGATAGTGCAGTTTGGAGACACCTCCTCTACAGACAGCCAAAAGATTTTTCATTTCTCCATTCTGCAGTGTTGTTGTTTATTAAAAAAAAAAAGAAAAAAAAATCAAACGTGAAAGTAATCTACTATGAAAAAACATGTAAATATTTACACAATGAACTAAGGTGATATCCAATAGTAAACAACCCTTTTAGCAAAATGTAAAATCCTCATGTTATATATGGTCTCCGTGACAATAATTACAAACTATAATTCAGAGAGCCAGCTCTGTGCTTCATATTGTTTTATAAGATGGTGCCCTCTTTTCAGAGGTCATTTCAATTACTCCTGGGAGCGCAGATGTTACTGTATGTACATAAAGGTAGCCTAGTGTGCTCACATATCATGGTATAGGTGTCAAAGAAATCCGATCCCCCTGGATGGCTCCGGCACATCTAGTAGATGCAGGTAACAATTATTTACATGAGGGGAGATAGTGCACACATTGTAATAGATGTTACATGTCATCAGAAGCTGAGTTGATGTTATCTTGGATATTAGATATTGAATTTCTTTTTAATGACTGCACAGGAAGAAATGTCATATACTACTTATGAAAGTGACCTTAGAAGTTTTCAAAGTAGCAGGTTAAAGAAGCACCTTAGAGCTCACTTCTGCATTATTGTTCTTGTTCTGAAAGTTGTGGTTTTTTTTTTAAATCTAACTTATTTTTTTCATGTCCATCTTGGTAAAAGTCCCCTGTGTGGCTCTGAAACGATGATCTGTTCAAATAAACTGGTATACTTTGCATTATCAAGTCCCTTCACTTATCCTTCCTCCAGTATTTACATTTTCCTGCTGGGATTGCACCAGGGCATTGAACCCTTCAAGTCTGGAGTACAAGGGTTATATACATGGGCGTAGGAAGCGGGGGGGGATGGGGGGGACGGATCCCCCCCAGGAAAAAATGTGGGGGGGACAGGTAGGGTGAAATCCCCCCCAGAACGCGAGGCAAACGGGGCCCCCAGCCCCTGCTTGCCGCTTTCACAGTGCATTGCGCTTGTGAACGCTTTTTTCGGGCAAGCCGCATCCGATGGATGCGACGGCCGGAAAAAAAAAAAAAAAAAACTGACGCCGGATGTGACGTTGCGTCACATCCGGTGACTGTTTCCCTCCTCCGTGCAAGAGGGAAGACTGCACGGAGGAGACATCCGGCGGGGGACACGGAGCAGTGAAGTGTAAGTACTAGGGAAGGGGGGGGGGCTGACTGGCACTATATTACTGGGCTCTGACTGGCACAATATTACTGGGCATCTGGCTAGCACTATATTACTGGGCATCTGGCTGGCACTATATTACTGGGCTCTGACTGGCACAATATTACAGGCATCTGGCTAGCACTATATTACTGGGCATCTGGCTGGCACTATATTACTGGGCATCTGGCTGGAAGAATATTACAGGCATCTGGCTGGCACAATATTACTGGGCTCTGACTAGCACAATATTACAGGCATCTGGCTGGCACTATATTACTGGACATCTGGCTGGCACTATATTACTGTGCTCTGACTGGCATAATATTACAGGCATCTGGCTGGCACTATATTACTGGGCTCTGACTGGCATAATATTACAGGCATCTGGCTGGCACAATATTACAGGCATCTGGCTGGCACTATATTACTGGGCATCTGGCTGGCATAATATTACAGGCATCTGTCTGGCACTATATTACTGGGCTCTGACTGGCATAATATTACAGGCATCTGGCTGGCACTATATTACTGGGCTCTGACTGGCATTATATTACAGGCATCTGGCTGGCACTATATTACTGGGCTCTGGCTGGCACTATATTACTGGGCATCTGGCTGGCACAATATTACTGCCCAAATGAATGTGGGCAACAAAAAACCTGGCAAATGAATGTGGGCAAAAAAAAAAACAAACCCTGGTAAATGAATGTGGGCAAAAAAAACCCCCTGGCAAATGAATGTGGGCAAAAAAAAAAAACCCTGGCAAATGAATGTGGGCAAAAAAAAAAAACCCTGGCAAATGAATGTGGGCAAAAAAAAAAAAAAAACCCTGGCAAATGAATGTGGGGAAAAAAAACCCTGATAAATGAATTAGAACAAAAAAAAAAACACTGGCAAATGAATGTGGGCAAAATAAAACTGACAAATGAATGGGCAAAATAATGTAATTAATAAGTAATGATGGTCTGTGCCTTTGTAAGAGGCACAGACAAACCTGGAACGGAAATGCCCACCTTCCCTGCAATGAGATATAGTGTGTGTGACTGACTGTGTGAGTTTGTGTGTCTGTGACTGACTGTATGAGTTTGTGTGTCTGTGACTGACTGTATGAGTTTGTGTGTATATGTGACTGATTATGAGTGTGTGTGTCTGTGACAGACTGTATGTATGAGTGTATGTGAAAGACCATGTATGAGTGTGTGTGTCTATGTGACTGACTCTGAGTGTATGTGTCTATGTTACAGACTGTATCTATGAGTGTGTGTCTGACAGACTGCATGTTTGTATGAGTGTGTGTCTGCAACAGACTGGATGTATGTATGTATGTATGTATGTATGAGTGTGTCTGTGAACGACTGTATGTATGAGTGTGTGTGTGTCTGACAGACTGTATGTATGTGTGAGTGTGTGCCTGGCAGACTGTATGTATGTATGTATGAGTGTGTGTCTATGTGACAGTATGTATATGTGTGACAGGCTGTATGTATGAGTATATGTGTCTATGTGACTGACTGTATATGACTGCATGTGATTGTGTGTATGTGCTGTTGTCTGGCTCCTAGATTTTTTTCCTGGCTCCTAAAACTTAGTTAAGGTTGTCAAGACCTGGTATAAATGTTACTAGTTATATACATATATTTGGGGTCCACCTTAAGCTTTTGGAAATGCTGGAAATATTTAATATTTTACAGTTTATTTTCTGAAATTTTCAGAAATGTAATGTTTGTTTGCTGAGAGGGTAGTGGATGCATGGAATAGTCTTCCAGTAGAAGTGGTAGAGGTTAATGCAGTGAAGGAGTTTAAGCATGCATGGGATAGGTATAAGGCTATCCTAGATATAAGATAAGGCCAGGGACTAATGAAAGTATTACTTTACTGAGAGGGTAGTGGATGTATGGAAAAGTCTTCCAGTAGAAGTGGTAGAGGTTGATACAGTGAAGGAGTGTAAGCATGCATGGGATAGGTATAAGGCTATCCTAAATATAAGATAAGGCCAGGGACTAATGAAAGTATTACTTTACTGAGAGGGTAGTGGATGTATGGAAAAGTCTTCCAGTAGAAGTGGTAGAGGTAAACACAGTGAAGAAGTTTAAGCATGCGTGGGATAGGTATAAGGCTATCCTAGATATAAGATAAGGCCAGGGACTAATGAAAGTATTACTTTACTGAGAGGGTAGTGGATGCATGGAATAGTCTTCCAGTAGAAGTGGTAGAGGTTAATACAGTGAAGTTGTTTAAGCATGCATGGGATAGGTATAAGGCTATCCTAGATATAAGATAAGGTCAGGGACTAATGAAAGTATTACTTTACTGAGAGGGTAGTGGATACATGGAATGGCATTCCAGCAGAAGTGGTAGGTTCATACTGATGTATGTTTTATGGTGTACACACAGCTCGCTGACTATATTTCATGTAACAGTGATAAAATGCACCTGCCTGATGCAGATGTTGTGCTGTGAATGTATCTGTTGTATACCAAGGATCCTGGTAATGTTGGTGGGAACTTGGTGATATAATATACACTGTGACAAACTTTATTTTTACTGCTGCTATACCCCAGATTTTTGGGGGTTCCTACACCCATGGTTATATATATATATATATATATATATATATATATATATATATATATATATATATATATATATATATATATGTGTGTATATATATAGATAGATAGATAGATGGATACACACTTTATAGTGGTTAACTGAAGATCCCCTAGTACCGTAGCACTTTGTTTCTATGTTTCTATGTATTTTATGCTTATTTTATAATTTGTTCGATTAATTTTAATTAATTGCAGCATGGGAACCTCAAGGCCTTTTGGTTCTTATGTTCTGTTCATTTAAAAATCTCAGTATATTTATTTTTCAGAATAACCTTATGCAGATCCAAAGTGGTCTTGAATTCTTTGCATATTAGCCTTTGTTACTTAAACTTTAAGGATTCAGTATGTAGCTGCATACATTGGCATCCACAGACATTTTTTTTTTTTTGGGGGGGGGGGGGGAAATAATTTTACCATCATCCTTGCTGCGATGCGCCTCTTTTTGGCAATGTCATGAAGTGGAGGAGATTAGTCATTATCAGTGCAGGCATGCAAAGGGTTGATAACCCTGATGTAAAAGCTTAATAGAACGATCAAGCTGCCATTGTCTGATTAGCAATTTCTAATCTGGTTTTATGTTAACACTATGCTCCACAATATTCATACACACATGATCAAGGCACTTGCCACAGCATTTGACTCCACGCAAAGCAGTTGCCCCAACACTAGATTGCACCCATAGCACCAGCACCAGATTACACTCACAGCAGTTGTCACAGCACTTGATACCACCTACAGCACTAGGTGGCATGCACAGCTTTAGCTACAGCACAAAATTGCACCCTCAGCGTCAGATTTCACTTGCCACATCACCAGATACCAGATTGCACCCACAGCAGGTTCCCCAGCACTAGGTTGCACCCAAAACCTTTGCCACAGAACCAGCTATATATATATATAGCCCAGTGGCACAAGATATAAACCCACTACACCATATACAGATCCACAGCACTTGATATAATACCACAGCACCAGATATAAACCAACCACACTAGATATAACCTCACTGCACCAAATATAGATCCACTGTGCCAGATATAGATCCACAACACCAGATATTAACCCACGGCACCAGCTATAAACCCATGACACAAGATATAAACAACATCACCTGATAAATATCCAGAGCTCTAGCTGAAACTCCACAGCAACAGATGCAACAACATAGCAAAGATATAACCCCACATTACCAGATACAACGCTTAAGCACATAATATAATCCCACAGCACCAAATACAACACTATAGCACACAATATAACCCCATAGCACCAGATACAACACTATAGCACACAATATAAGCACACAGCACAAGATACAACACTATAGTACACAATATAACCCCACAGCACCAGATCCAACACTATAGCACACAATATAAGCACACAGCAACAGATGCAACACTATAGCGCACAATATAAGCACACAGCAACAGATAACACCCAAATTCCTAAATCCATGACATTTCTTTATCTCTTTTCCCCTTTTTTATATGCTTTATTCCATAGAAACATAGAATGTGTCGTCCATCTAGTCTGCCCAATTTTTTTGAATACTTTTATTTGTCCCCCGTTCCCTTCATGTTTGCCTTCTCTTTCCACATCATTTTATGTGTTTTATTCACCCATGTCTGTCACCATCTTTTCTGCCCTATGTCACTATTTTGTCTGCATTCTGTCTCAATCAATCACCTCTTTTCATCCTCCTTTATCTTTTCTGCCCCATGTCATCCTATTTTGTTTGCAATCTGCCTCCATCTATCACATCATTTTATCCTCTATTATCTTTTCTTCCACATCCCCTTGTCACCATGTTGTCCCGTTTTTATTTTTTTATTTTTTCATTAACGTCACAGTCACTTTGTCATCAACATATGCAAAAGTCAGTTAGCTATTAAAATATGCCACCATTTGTCCATTGAAATATTCTTTTACCATTAATATTCCACAGCCAATTTGTCCATTAATATGCCAGTATCTGTTTGCTATTAATATGCCCGTATTATTTTGCCCTATTATATGCCTCTATTATTTTGCCATTATTAAGCCACAACCAATTTGCCCAATGATATGCCCATATTATTTTGCCAAATATTATGTCATTATTATTTTGTAATTAATACACCACAACCAATTTGCCCAATAATATGCCAGTATTATTTATCATTAATAAGCCACAACCAATTTTCCCAATAATATTCTAATATTATTTTGCCATTAATAAGCCACAGCCAATTTGCCTCATAATATGCCTGTATTATTTTGTCATTAATAAGCCACAACCAATTTGCTCAATAATATGCCAGTATTATTTTGCCATTATTCAGCCACAGCCAATTTTTACAATAATATGCCAGTATTATATTTCCATTATTAAGCCACAGCCAATTTGCCCAAAAATATGCCAGTATTATTTTGCCATTCAATGTCAGTATTATTTTGCCATTTAATATGCCAGTGTTATTTTGCCATTTAATATGCCAGTATGATTTTTCCATTTAGTATGCCAGTATTATTTTGCCATTTGATATGCCAGTGTTATTTGGCCATTTAATATGCCAGTATGATTATTCCATTTAATATGCCAGTATTATTTTGCCATTTAATATGCCAGTATTATTTTGCCATTTACTATGCCAGGGTATTTTTTTTTTTTTAAACAGTGTTTTTAAAACACTTTATGAAAAGCTATACATAAAAAAAAATAAACAGATGCATAAAATCCTGCAAAAATCATAGAAAATGTTGGGCTGATGTAGACATAAATAATAATTTATAGTTTATTTAATATTTTCCAAAAATATATTTCATACTGTGTAGTTTTTTTAATTTTAGCAGGTTGACAAACTTTATTGAATTTATGGCACATGATTATTTGCATAAACCAAAATACAAAAATATTAAAAATATTATAACCATAATAAGCCTTCTCTTTCTCTTCTTTCTTCACAAGCATAGCTCCCTTTGAGTTTTTTTTTCCACTTAGGGCTGCCAAGAACCTGTAGAACCTAGAATCTACCTTGAGCACAATCACGTAACAATGGATACCTTGAGCAGCTCTTGCCATTAAAACTTCATCTATGGTGCTGTGTGCTGTGCAAGGCATCAAATAATATCCATTGCACGTGTGCGCACTCAAAGCTTTCAACGCTGCTTGTAAGGGAAGGTATTTTATGCACTTAATCAAAATACATTATTTTTTTTTTTTTTAATGAGTATACGTTTTTTGTTTTGTTTAAAATATCACTACTGTTGCCCTTTAAAAACTGCTGATGTTTGCTGCCTCTTAAAGAAGTCTCGTACTGTTTTGCATGCTACTTGTTTCTAGAGCTGTAGAATCACTGCTCTAAAGGATTAATTTGGCAGGCACTCCTGAGACTTTAGAGGGTAAACAACTGTTTCTTTTTTTGTCAATATGGCAATTAAGAGCAGGGAGATTAAAGAAAAGAAAGTAAATGCAGCTTTGGCTTCTCTTATGGATTGATGGCTTAGTAGCTTGATGAATACCTATTAAGGTATCAGATATTCTAGAATAAAGTAGGATTTGAGAGTCAAGATCAGAAGTAATTTAAAACTCTTAGTTGATGTTAACAATGTATAACAAAAAAATTATAGTACCATATTGCTCCTATTTTAAAGATTTACATAACTGCCCATCACCTCTATCAGACTTAATAATCAAATTAGAATGCGGAGATGATAAGGATTACAAGCTAATTACAGAAAGGAAAGTAGAACATTTTGCTTCCCTTTTCTACATAACAGAAATGTACATTTGAAGCCTATTTGTTTTAGTTATTTCAGTATATACATTTTAATTAACACAGAATGCTAAGAAACACGTGATGCATAATAATCCATATCATGAAGGTTAGATAAGGAATCAAGGCTCTCTCTTTTTTTTTTTTTTTACTAATTAATTTCCCTCTGACATTGAGAAGGTTAATTAAAAACTGTCTCTTAATTGTAGATCTTAGAACAACAAGTTGTTCATAACCTAATAACACTATTTTGATTTTTTTTTTTCTAGGCCTTTTCACCTCGAACCCTTGTAAAAAAAACAAACAAACCACAAAACTCATATTTACTTTGTTATGGTCTTCAATTATAGACACTGAAAAGACAGGAAGAAAACCTGGCATATAGACATGACTTGATGCCACATAGCTCCACTAATGAATCAGAGAAAAAGAGAATGTGACATACCATAAACTGTGTCTTCATTAATTTTTCACAGAGTAATTACAGAAAGCTAGCCTTGTTTTAATTCCTTATGTATTTAGGGATTTTACATCTGACATATTTCATATTTCATGGATATAATAATTATAATAATCTATTCTTAAAATCTATTCATACTCAGTTATTTAAGGTTTAGGCCCCAATACAGTTCACAAAGTCCATAAAGATGAGTTTGGTGTGGAAGAACTTGACTGGCTCTATCCTCGACCCCATTGAACACCTTTGGGATGAACTGGATCTATTTCTGTGCAAGGTGTATGACCCCAAATAGTTGTTTTTGGACCGGATATCCGCTATTCATGCTACCCTTTGGGTTTGCTCCTTTCATAGTGTTCATCTGTATCATCCAGCTCCTGGTTGCTCCTTGATGTTAAGCCATGTGGGTGGTTGGGGATGTCACTGTCATGTACAGGGTGCTTTCAGTCTCCCCTGTCTTTGGGGTTTACCGGGTCTCTGGTGCAGACTTTGGGGCCACCTTATATACTCAGATGAAACAAGATCTGGACAAATGGAGAAAGGTAGATATTTCATGGATAGGCCAAATGTATTCCATCAAAATGATGGCAGTGCCAAAGATTCTCTACTTGTTCTTGCCTATAACAATTTCGACCACATTTTTACAGAAGTGCTGTAACAGATTAATTTGGGCACACAAACAAGGCTATCTCTTAAAACACTAAAACTACTGCAATAAAAAGGTGGTCTGGCTATTCAAAATTATTATTTAGCCACACTGGAATGCCAAGCACTAATTATTTTTATATTGTTTCTCGTTAAGCATTATTTTATTTAATGTCATTTTTTTCATTTTTATTTTTCAATTAATTATTGTTATATTTATTTTTTATCGATATTTAATTTTTTTAATATTAATTTTCTTTTTTTTCATTTATTACTAATCCTGTATTATTCTCATGTATATTTTCATATTTATCTTTATTTTCTTTTTATCAACATTTTTTGTATTTTTTGTTTATTTTGTATTTTTATTAATAAAATCTTTTTCATTAATAACAGATGAAAAATATTTTACTAATAAAAAAACAAAATAAACAAAAAATTCAAACAATGTTGATAGAATAGAAATAAAAATACACCACAGAGGTTAATATAATGGATGTTTGTAAGTTATAATATCCTATTTAGGTGCTCTTTGATCAAATGTGTTCTAAGTGTTTTATGATTGAAATTGTATATTATGTATTTAACCGTGTGAACTTTTATTTTGCTACAAATCCCATCACATGTTATAATTAAATGTTTTTGTATCGCACGTGATTGTATTTTATCGATTTTATTGGATTGGACAGCCTGCTAGTGGAGACTATTTATTTGGTATCGAGATCCGGACAACACATGCACCATGATAAAGCAAGGGGGCAAAACGAGTAGTGATCTCCTGTTTTGGTGAAGATCTATTCATTTCCAACGGAAAGCATCGCTGGACGCGAAACGCGTAAAGTGTTTGCTATACCCCTATGTTCATGTGCACTTTATACCTCCATTAAACTTACTTTTTTACACTGGATTCAAGACTGCCGGCATACTTCTTCGTGTTCGTCTATGAAATTGCAGCTTGGAAGGCTGTTCCTCATTTTGAGCACCTGAATTGTTGAAGTGATATATTATACTTACTTTGCAAGCGGGGGTGATTCTGGATTCTTTGCTTTGTAGAAAGTGTGCTTCTCTAGTTCATGAGTAACTCAAGCCACAAGTTGATGTCATAAAGAGGAGACACCACTGACACATTTTTTTTCTTATTTAATGCATTTTCTTTCAATTCTGCTAAAACGATATATAAATATTTTTTTATCATTTTGGTAATTTTTAATTCTAGGTGATGGAGTACCTTTAAAAGCAGTCACTCCGGTCAATGGATTGCATATATTAGTGGATACTTGTCATCTGTACTCATATACTATGCCATTGTTGTCACAAAAACTCTCACATTGAATGGAAAAAAATTATAATTTCTCATTGAAAGGATGCTGATAAAGAAAAGAGAGAGTGTTGGCAGGAACTTTTTATACAGTGTATTTTAAAGCAAGAGGATTGATCGTCTAAAGTCTACTTTGAAAGGGATGTTGAGAAACAACAGATAATAAGATTTCATTCCAGACACTGGCTCTTTTAGCTTTTTTTTTTTTTTCCAAGTGTACCGTCAGAGAAAACTCACAGCAGGGATGGCAGATGCTAATAAAATAAAGAAATGTTAAGCAGCCATGGATTAACATAAATCTGTCTTGAATATAAAAGAAGTCCCAGAAACCAAGTCCCTTGTTATAAAAATAGAAAAGAAATAGCAGTGTCGCCACATTTCCTTGTGTAACACAACGTGATGTGAAGAGACTCTAAAGTCGACTGAAAATGGTACCTGCAAGCTAGTATTAACAGCAAGGACCTATGGAATTGGAATAGCTAGTCACAGTTATTATATGTAGCAACCTTACTAAACTGCACTATACTGGATAATTTGTTAGGTAAAAAAACATTCTTTAAAGTTATATATGTGCATACAGGTAAATATCGTTATTATAAAATGGTTTAAAATGGGCAGCCTAGATGGGCCAAATGGTTCTTATCTGCCGACACATTCTATGTTCCTGTTAGAGAGCAGTGTTCTCACGGCTCCATGGTTCCCTATCTGCCATCAGTTCCCACTTTAATGTAGAAGTTTAGCGAGATGAGTTCTTGTGAATGTCACTGTGATCCTGCTTGTATTGCAATATAATTTGGTGGATCTCATTCCCCTTGCTTTAGTGGGCTTAGGTATTTATCCTGTTTGTTCACACCTATAGATCTGCACAATATATGCTCACCGTCCCCCTAAAAAAATAAAATAAAAATAGCCCTGTTCTTCCTAATAGTACCAATTACGTAGATTTTATGCAAGTAGCCCTGGCCCTTATACATCAAAAAATCCCCCCCCCATCCCCCCCCCCCATCCCCCCCCCCCCCCCCGGGGACTAGAGCTACTCAATGGCCCCAGATCCAAACTCCAAATAAATAATAACCCCCCATTTAAAAATGTTTAAGGGGCCCCCACTAAAAATAATAATAAAATAATAATAATGCCCTACCCAAGGAGTGTGGGGCGGGGGGGGGGGATGGCGACAACAATTAACCTGTAACCTTTGGTGTCAGGGGGAGGGAATTAAAAATCAGAGATCTTAGGTATTGAACTAAACTTGACATCTACAGTTAGTGCTCATGTAAGGTATAGTTCATTAAATACATGAGTGACACTGGTTTTCAAGACCAGCTCGCCACAGCTCATTACTTATACAAAATCTAAAAGTCTTAATTAGTAAGAAATCCAAAAACCATACATCCTTGCATCTTCCCTCAAATTTGTATAACTTTACAACCAGTGTACTGTTAAGTGCACCTTTTATTTGTGTATTGTATACATTTTCACTTTTTTAAATATTTCAATTATTTTGTGCTCTATAACCAGCTGAATAACTTTTCTTTCTTTATCAGTTCCACATTACTTTTGTCAATATTCACATACAACTGGAAAATAAACATTTACTTCTTAATCAGAAGGACCTCTTTAGATGGCACATTGAGCTAAAATGATAGCTAGAACCCAGAAGAAAAGATTCTTGAAGGGCAAGAGATAGTTAACCTCTTATTTTTAATATAGCAAGGCCTTCACGCTCAAAAAGATTTAGCAAAACACACTAGTTGCCTGACAACGTTAAATGTGATGAAAATCATTCGGCAGAGTGGGTATTAATGCAAACCTGTGCACATCTGACAGATTTACATCTATGATGTTCCATAAAACTTACTGCTAATGGCAAAACACCTATTAGGTAGAGTTATTTCACGTTGTAGTATGTTATATTATTAGAACTCTCGGTGTACAGCCATTTCAGCAACTCACAACTCATACTGTGAACAATGAAAGGAGAAAAAAAAAATGTAATAGAGAAAAAAGGGTCTATGGTAGAGTATCATGCTGTCTCAAGGGCAATGCACGATCACTTTAGTATAAACAGTTCATAAACGCTGTACATCTGTTTAACATTTGTTAAAGGGTTTTCTTTAGTCCTGTCTAAAAATCCAATTATGTGTTGGCAGATTAATGTGTAATTATTACCCGTGATAAAGCAGTGAGACACGTTTTATTGTGGATGGCAATATGTTTAAAAAAGGAAGACTTAAAGAGCCACTAAATTTTTTTTTCCACTTGTGCGTCTATTATGGAAGATAATTTGCTCTATGATCAGGATAAACTGGCATGCACTTTTTAAGATTCATGGTCATTTTTCCTCTCATTATAAGCCATGATGCGTCTATGGGACTGTCAATGACACTACATAGCTGCTAGTGCATTGAGAGACCATCGCTTTCACAATTAGAGCCCAGATGAGACACCGTCATGCATCTGGCTTTATTCTAGGCAGGTGGTACAAGGTTCTTAACTTTAACTTCTATTTATGAAGTGGGTGAAATGGGTCATTAGTGGGTGAAATGTGATACATCTATCACGGGGGGCCCACAAATTTGAAAATGTTTTAAACTCACTTCACAGTGATTAGTTAATAGACCTCAGTACTTGTAGTTTAATCAATTTGCTAACTCACCATGTTTTATTTTGGTAAATGTAATTTAAAATAATGACGGAAGGTAATAAAAAACATATGTACTTTAGATTTATTTTCTGTGGTGCTATTATCATTACAGATAATAACAAGATAAAAGGAAAAGAAAGGGAAAAATAGCGATGCAGAGAACAATTCTAACCTTTGCTTGATCACTGTTAACAAATGAATGCATCAGTACATGTCCCCTGACGAGTCATATAAAATGCCACCCACTCTTTAAACCACAGTTAGCATAATGACTAGTGAGAACTTGCCAAGTTTTGGTTGGTTGAAACAAATGATAGAATTTAGCTCTGCAATAATAACCCCTGCCCTGAAAGCTCTAGCATTATAAAATGTGTTGTCTTCTCGTCACCAGGGACTCTCTAGTATTTCTTAACATTATATTAATATATGTTTTAGTTGAAAATATTGAATTAGCTTTCTTTCATATCAATAAGTTACCCACGTGTGTTCTTTCTTTGCCTAATGTATACTGTGTTCTCCTTTTAAAATCAAATTTAATTAGAATAGTTTACTTTTAAATTGGAAACACATTATCAAAGGATAAATAAATACATGGTACCATGGATCCAGAAACAAAAATCTAATTCATATTCCATAATAATAAAAGACATCATTTTTCATTTCACTTAACTATTAAAATAAACTGCTATGCTGTATAGATTTATTTTAGGTGTGGGAACAAAAGAGAGAAAGTGACGGTGGAAAAATAGCAAAGTCTTAAACAGGTACTTTATGTCAGTGTTCATTTTGACAGCAACTTTTGATTTAGTTTTAATCATAGTCTTCTGACTACAATGCTATTTTAGTTTAGTTGTATTTTAGTTTTGGTCTAGTTTTAGTTGACTAAATCTCCAGCAGTGAGCGATGAAATAGGTCTGAGAAGGTTGTTACACAGTGTTAAGTTAACTCGCTAGGGAGATGGGAGGGAAAACACTCATGTGACAGTACTATTAACTTAGTTTTTATTTAGTTAATGTTTTTTTTCGTCACTGAAAAGATGCAGTTGACGAAAATTATGACAAAAATGTTTAGTCTACGAAATTTACAAAACTTTATATTCATGTCTTAAGACCCCACTATGTCAGTTACATTCTAAATACTGTGTGAGAGGGTGCCAACAATTTTTCAACCAAAAAGCTCTCTATGCTCTAAGGAACAGTTTTGCTGAACCTGAAGGATAGTGCTCCAGATAATAGGACTGACCCACTGTCTATGGTGACCAGTGTAGTGCACGGCATGTGTGGGGTAGATGACCACACAGATATATTGTGGTAAAATGTGATACAGTGGGAGAACTTCCCCAAAAGAGATAATGAACGAGGTGGCAAAGAGTCCTTAAACTGGGACTGTACCAAATGAACCAGCAGCATCCTTGCTTACCCTCCCTGTCAAGGATTGAGTGAAAAACAGTCCTGGAGAAAGGACTATCCGGACACCAATGAAAAGCAGTATACCACAACAGTGCTCCCATCTTTTAGTTGCAGCAGACACATGCGGCAGCTCAGAGATTTAATTGCTTGACATATATTCATCTACATGACTAGGAAATTCACATTATTATTACACAAATTAGGTTCTGTTTCATACTGGCTCTCTGTCCAGCCTGTGATCTTAGTGGTACAACTGATGGTACAACCAATGGACTGGTGGTGACAGACATGTGACTATGTGTATCTCATTTTATTATTATTATTATTCATGACATTTCTGAAGAAAACTGCTTGCTATTTTTTGTTGCTTGAGTATAACATGGGTTTCTTTCATGGCTTCTCCTATTCCTGTTATAAGCTTTTTGGATGCAATCTTTCTGTTTTAAGTATCTTTTTTGTCTATGTCTGTCAAATTCAGATTCTAACACCCTTAGGGGTAGATTCAAAGGCCCCTGGTATTAAAAAAAATGAATTACTGCACTGCTATAAAACACCTCTCCCATTTTATGAAACCCTATACAGGTACTATATACTGGCACAATACCCCTGACCCCATAAAATATAAATGTATGCCCCCCTGAGGCCCAATAAAATTAAAATTAAAGGCTTTTCTGGGGCAACTTCTAAGCTCCATAAATAAATTAAACAAGTGTCCTGAATGTGGCAGGGGCTTCTCAAATGCCCTCACTTTCTATAATCCAATCAACCTATTGCTAGAACACTTTGTTAATAACATAGAAAAACATTTCACAAAAAAGTGACATAGTTCAAAATCTGCATTAAGTCTGTAAGAAAAAAAGGCAGTTTAGGGTAAATAATAATAAATGATATAATCACAATAATGGTATATATAATGCACTTCTTATCCTGAAAATAACAAATATATAATTTGCTTGGGTACAGTAAATGGGAATATTATACAACAACATATTTTCCAAAAGTTCCTGTCACAAAGAGGTTAAATAAAGCTGTGGCCATTGGCCTACTCAACATTACAAGTGTTTGTGTCATTAATTGGTGAGCCTATCTATAGCATGGGATATTAGCAGTTAAGATATTAAGGTTTCAAGCATAAAAGCCATATATTTACACAGTCAAAAAATATCAGAAATAAAAGAGTGTGTCCCAAAAAATAGATGAATTTAACTGAAATAAAAACAATAGGTGTCACACAAAAACCACCATCAATATGTGTGCAAAAGAGTATTCTCTTTACAAGCAGCAGTAGAATCAATTTTTATTTTTTCCCACAGACTTCACTTCCATATAGAGAGATCAAAAGGTCTGACAAAATCTATCATGTCTTCATTTCACTGAAAGTCAGACGAATACCGGGCCTTTAGTGCGAGTCATTTCAGACCATTTTACACCATTTGTGTCATGTACTCTTGAGTCCTTCTTGTATGATAGAACACTGCATGTCAACCTGTCTGGGAGAGAAGACATTCCTGTCGGGTACCTGAGAGGCAGGCAATAAGAATCAAATCTGGGTAAAGTTTTTGCAGCAGAGGACATAGAGCATGTCATAAATAAAATCATTGGTGCTGTATTTACATGCATGTTAATTAATTATAATGCAGTTATATCCAGGTGTGAAATGAACTGTAATCAACCATCCAAACCATTGCTTGGTACTAAAGAACTACAGATGGGTTAAGCAAGTCTTTTACTAAAAGTTAATAAGCAGCAATAAAGGGACTGCAAATCTAAACACAACTAGAACATTAAAGAGGAACTAAACTCTTCTGTATGTTTTTAATGACAGAGAAGATAATGTCTGAGTGATTAAAAAAAGGCTTCTGAATGCACCTATGGAGCATCATGATTGCTTAGGCCCATAACCTAACTACCGCTACCCAGACATACCCACAAACCCACCAAGCCCAAATAAAAACACACACAACTTGACAGTGGATAAGGGCCACAGCTTTATTTATAAACCAGAAACTTTTACCATAAACTTAAACAACCCGCCAGCCGCAGAGCCATCAGCCTCAGCAGACGGTTGGCCCAACGAATGTACACGAGCTCTAGTCCCCTGGTGATGTCATCGATCAAAAAAATCCTGGGTAACATCCTGACAACCAAAGGTGCCCATACCAACCGAACCAGAGGCATCCGTGTACAAGTCCAAGTCCTTTTTGGATGATTCGCCTGTCTGCCAGCAGGTATGGCCATTGTAGGATGCAAAAAACTCCTGCCAAACCGACAAATCCACACTAATTGGATGAGTGATATGCAGGCATTGGTGATGGCGATTTAAACCCGCCGTCGTCAGGGAGAGACACCAGCAAAACACCCGGCCTATAGGCATAACCCAACAAGCAAAAACCAGGTGGCCCATAAAGGATTGAACTGTGCGGAGGGGAACTTTTTTTAGTGCCACCAAAATAACAAATGCATTCAGTTTGTCCGAAGGAAGATGGAAAACCATGGTAACTGTGTCAGTTTCAATACCCAGGAAGGGCATAACTGTGCCAGTGCCCTCCGCCTTGTCCTCCACAATTGGGACTAAAAGGAATCTAGCTCCTGGAATGAAGCAAGCAACTGAGCGCAGATGGGGGTACCCCACGGGCCAACACAAAGAAAATCATTGAGGTAGTGAAGGAGAGATGATAATCCAGACACCTCGGCCACTGTCCACTCCAGAAAGACACAAAATAGTAGCATGATATGGCACAGTCCATGGGCAGACGTATATCATAGAAAAAGGAGCAATTGAAATGCATACCCAAAAGGTGGAAGCAATCCAGGTGGATGGGCAGAAGGCGGATAGCTGATTCTTTGTCCGACTTAACTAGTAAGCACCCCTGCCCAGCCCCCGAACCAGTTCCAATGCCTTGTCAAAGGAGGCAGAGCAGACTGCTCTCCTCCTTATCGATACCATCGTTAACTGGTATACACCATCAGAAAGATGGTATGTCAAATCGAAACTTACTGGGGTCCTTCTTGGGTATGATGCCCAAGGGGGAGACCTGAAGATTTGGAAAAGGAGAAGAGCAGAAGAAGTCCAAGTTGGGGCAGTCCATCCTCTAGCCACTCCCTGACGGGGTGCCTCTGGGATGTCCTTCTGTCCGTTGCAGGGCTATGGCAGTGCCCTGGTGTTCCTGCCTGAAGGTCTTCTAGTAGCTCATGTCTAGGGGAACCAGGCTCACAGGGGGCAGCTCCCCACCATGGTCTGGTGAGTCTGCACTGCATGCTTGTCATCCAGGGGCCTACCAGGTGTTGATCGGCGTCACTTGGGAGCTGATTCGGCATTTTGCTGCCGCACTTCCGGTGTTGGATGATGTATTTCCTGTGTTAACTGTCTGCCTGCCCTAGACTAGCAATAATGATAAACCCCCCCTTTAACACCACCGACACTTAATTATACTGATATAACTAATGTCCTAACACTGCCACCACCAAGACAATTTCTAAATGGGGTGCCTTGGTCCCCCAAGCAAATTAGTCTAAACCCACAAAATATGCTTAATCACAATATCTATGTAATTTAAATTACCAATAAATTGGTCTAATCAGGTAACGTGAGTCTCTTTACCAGACAAAAGCAGAACTTAACAAAGGAATATTTATTATGAACAAAACAAAAGTCACAGTGCATACATAATATAAAACAGATGACAAATTATTTGCACCAAAACAGATAAAAATAAAAAGGAGAAATTAACAGAAAACCTTACTACTCACTTAGAAGTACCAGTATTTTCTGTCCGAGGGACTGCAGCAAGGAAATTATGGCAACTTACGCAAAATTAGATCTTGGCTCCTAGTAAGCACACTGGACATTGTTCCATCATTATATTGATACCTTGTCAGGTCAACTCAGGTTTCCAACCGGCCCAGAGGTGGGAAGGTGTACCTAGAAGTGTCCTCCCCCTTGTGTGGGGGAACTACCCCAGTCAAAATGTGGAATCTTGTTTCTAATTTCCCTCCTGTGCATGTCACATACATAATTCTTGCCTCTATTAATTTGTAGCAATTTATGAAGTCCATAGATATGTCACACTTGCTACCCATGACTTCACAATAGCTTCCAAATGGCTCAAGTTGCACCAGCCATATTTGTACTCATTTTGTAGGGTGTACTATTCCCTGTCTAAATATTTACAAAATGAGGCATGATTAATAATCTGTGATTTATTATTAATGCATGTTTGGGATATGACTTTTGCAGGACAAGACTTCTAACTGGTAAGGGTCACTTATCATATCAAAAGAACTTACTATCTATGAGGGGATACCGACCTATGCTAGATAGACTTTCTGGCAACTAACTCAGTATAACATTTCACACCTTGTAACATCAGTTTCAGCTTCAATGGAAACACTGAAGTTGTAAAGCTTTTTAGATCACAAAGGTCATACCATCTCTACTGGATAGCAGATGCAGGTATGCACTACACCAATTGTTGTGATACTGCCATATCGGTTTTTCAGTCCACATTAACATTCTTAGGTGAAGGGGAAATGAACAGTACCTTTGGAGCAGAGGATGACAATGATGAATCTTTGGTTAAACAATAATGACTAGAGCAAAGCCACTTAATTCCTTTGATTCCCCCACCACTTGACCCAGTCATCTCACAGTTTTGGGGGATCCCACCCAACCCCCAACCCTGGGAGCACCAAGCCTTCTAAGTCTCACCCGACACAGCCAATCTTCCTAAAGATCCATGATTAGCTGCTGCCTGTGCTCTTGATGGTTGCAACACTTAAGATGCTGACAGACCTGCTATGTAAAGTGGTCCCACTCCCCTTGGGAGCCGATGGACTGAAGAAGCAGTTCACTGTCTTCTGCTAGCAGTATATGAGCCCTGTAGAGAGGAAGCGCTCTCTTCAAAGCAGTCTTCTATGAGCACCCTCTGGCAAAGCTGCTCTTTCCAGTTTATTGAGGAGCAGCCCAAACAGGATAGAAACATAGAATGTGTCGGCAGATAAGAACCATTCGGTCCATCTAGTCTGCCCAATTTTTTTGAGTACTTTTATTAGTCCCCCGTTCCCGGTCTTATAGCTAGGATAGCCTTGTGTCTATCCCACGCATGCTTAAAATCCTTGACTGTTTTTACCTCTACCACTTCTGCTGGAAGGCTATTCCATACATCCACTACCCTCTCAGTAAAGTAATACTTCCTGATATTACTTTTAAATCGTTGCCCCTCTAATTTAAGACTATGTCCTCTAGTTGTGGTAGTTTTTCTTCTTTTAAATATACTATCTTCCTTTACTGTGTTGATTCCCTTTATGTATTTAAATGTTTCTATCATATCCCCCCTGTTACGTCTTTCCTCCAAGCTATACATGTTAAGATGCTTTAACCTTTCCTGGTAAGTTTTATCCTTCAACCCATGAACCAGTTTAGTAGCCCTTCTCTGAACTCTCTCCAAAGTATCAATATCCTTCTGGAGATACGGTCTCCAGTACTGCGTACAATACTCCAAGTGAGGTCTCACCAGTGCTCTGTACAATGGCATGAGCACTTCCCTCTTCCTACTGCTAATACCTCTCCCTATGCAACCAAGCATTCTGCTAGCATTTCCTGCTGCTCTATTGCATTGCCTACCTACCTTCAAGTCCTATGAAATTATTACTCCTAAATCCCTTTCCTCAGATGTTGAGGTTAGGACTGTACCAAATAGTCTATATTCTGCTTATGGGTTTTTACGCCCAAGGTGCATAATCTTGCACTTGTCCACATTAAATGTCAGTTGCCACTGCTCTGACCATTTTTCTAGTTTAGCTAAATCATTTGCCATTTGGCTTATCCCTCCATGAATATTAACCCTGCTGCAAATCTTTGTATCATCAGCAAAAAGATATACTTTGCCAACAAGACCTTCTGCAATATCGCTAATAAAAATATTAAAGAGAATGGGTCCAAGTACAGATCCCTGAGGTACCCCACTAGTAACAAGACCTTGCATCGAATATAACCCATTGACTACAACAGTCTGTTGCCTGTCACTCAGCCATTGTCTAATCCATTCAACAATATTGAAATCCAAACTCAAAGATTTCAGTTTATTAATAAGCCTTCTATGTGCGACAGTGTCAAAAGCCTTACTGAAATCTAGGTAAGCAATGTCTACTGCACCACCCTGATCTATTATTTTAGTCACCCAATCAAAAAAATCAATAAGATTAGTTTGGCATGATCTCCCTGAAGTAAACCCATGCTGTCTCTGATCTTGAAATCCAAGCGACTTTAGATGTTCAACAATCCTATTCTTTAACAAGGTTTCCATTATTTTCCCCACTACTGAAGTAAGACTTACTAATCTATAGTTGCCCGCCTCCTCCCTACTACCTTTCATGTGAATGGGCCAACATTAGCTAATTTCCAATCTTCTAAAACTACTCGGTTTTGCTAGTACACCACTAAGTTCTTTTAATAACTTTGGATGTATCCCATCAGGTCCCATCAACTTATTTGTCTTTACTTTAGACAGCTGAAGTAAAACCTCTTCCTCTGTAAACTTACATGCATCAAAAGACTCATTAGTCTTTTTCCCTAAATGAGGTCCCTTACCCTCATTTTCAGTCTGCTAAGCCTTTATCCTCTTCTACATAGCATCCTTCTTTTGTTTTTAATCTAACTAATCCTTGTTTTACTTTCCTTTTCTCATTTATGTATCTAAAACATGTCTAATCCCCCTTTTTCATTGACTGGGCTATAGTCTCTTCTGTGTGTGCTTTGGAAGCTCTTATAGCTTGCTTTGCCTCTTTCTGCCTACTCTTATAGATCTTTCTATCTTCCTCACTCTGAGTATTTTTATAATTACTAAATGCTAGCTTTTTATCTTTTACTATTTTAGCCACCTCTGCAGAGTACCACAGTGGTTTCTTAATTTTTTTGCTCTTACTGACAAGCCTTATGCAATTTTCTGTTGCCTTCAGTAGTGCAACTTTTAGATAATCCCATTTCTCCTGGACTCCATTTAAATTGCTCCAGTCTGATAATGACTCCTTTACACCTAATCTAATTTTAGAAAAGTCTGTTTTTCTAAAATCTAAAACTTTTGTTTTTGTGTGGTGTGACTGCGTCACTGTTCTTATATTAAACCACACTGTCTGGTGATCACTAGATCCTAAACTTTCACCTACAGTAATATCTGATAACAAATCTCCATTTGTGAACACTAAATCTAGTATAGCCTGCTTTCGAGTTGGCTCCTCCACTACTTGTTTTAGAGACAATCCCAGTAGGGAGTTTAGGATATGCGTACTCCTGGCGCAAGTAGCTATTTTGTATTTCCAGTTCACATCAGGAAGATTAAAGTCACCCATGATGATCACTTCTCCCTTCATTGTCATTTTAGCTATTTCCTCAACTAGTATATTATCTAACCCCTCTATTTGTCCAGGGGGCCTATAAATCACACCTACCCGAGTTACCATATGATTACCAAATTCTAATGTAACCCAAACTGACTCTATGTTCTCCTCACTAACTTGTATTACGTTACATCTTAAGCTATCCCTCACATACAGGGCCACCCCTCCCCCTTTTTTTACCTTCTCTGTCTTTTCTATATAAAGAGTACCCTGGTATTGATATGTCCCAGTCACGTTTTTCATTATACCATGTCTCAGTAACAGCCACTAAATCGACATTCTCAGTTGCCAATATTGCCACAAGTTCATGGATCTTATTCCCTAAACTGCGAGCATTTGTAGACATGACCCTAAGCTTATCATTTTTCAGCACACTGACTACAGGTACCTTCTGTCCCTGTTTTGGGGGGCAATTGGATTGATGTTTTATCGCCATTTTGCCCCCCTCTTTTAGTTTAAAAACCTCCTAGCAAAACCTCTGAACTGCTCACTGAGAACATTCGTTCTCTTTTGAGAAAGATGCAAACCATCTTTTTTGTACAGTTCCTTTCAATCCCATAGTGAACTTCCATGAGAAACAAAGCAAAATCCTTGTTCCCGACACCATTCCCCAAGCCACAAGTTGAAGTCCCTAATACGCATCCGTCTATCATTCTGAATGTTATGCACAGGCAGAACTTCAGAAAAGGACAGTGTGGACACAACCTGCCGTATGTCATTGGCAAGAACACGAAAAGCTTCCTTCACCTCTGAAACCTCATTGCAAGCCAAATCATTTGTCCCTAGATGAACCAGTACATCCAATTCTCCTTCCTGATTTGCTTGCTTAACAATATTAGAAATATGCCTCCTGTCTCTGCGAGCAGTAGCTCCAGGAAGACATCTCACTAAGCCAATACTGTCCAACTCCGCACCTCTTATGATAGAATCGCCCACCTCTTGTATACCTCAGACTACCTCCAGAGTATCTCCAGAATATCTCTTAAATATACTCTTTGAAAAGCAGCTCTTAGAAGAGCAGCCAAGCTATTAAATTAGCCAAGCTAATTTCCACTATGCCTGATGACATCACATGTCATGGACTTATGCGCACGTGGTTTCAGCATCCAGACGCCACAGGAGAGGAGATCCACCATCTTGATCTGAGAAGGAGCAGGAACTGGATGCATCAAAAACAGCAGGAGAACCACTAGAATCAGTTCATGGGGTGCACGAACTGTCTTGGGAGCTTGTGAGTAGGACCGCCTTCCCTGATTTTCTTGTATGTGGCAGGCACCCAACCTGGTGCAAGGTCTGGAAATCCCAACAGGTTCCGACTGAGGTGCTTTGGTGGCCTGGCCACACTGATCCAATGGGGGTTGCCCAGATGTGCTCAGTAAGGGTAAAAAAAAGTTGCCAGTGAAGGACCAGAGGGGCAAGACAAAAAGTCCACAATTCCATAAGTGACCCACAACCTTTAAACTCAATCCAGAACTTCTTGTAGGGAAGGTGTTCTATCAAATTTCTCGAGCAAATTCTACTGCACAGGCGCAGTAGAATTTGCTCATTGCACACCCCAGTGCATGCGCACACAGTTACGGCTGTCAATCAGCCATAACTTTGGCAGAAGTGCACTTACTCGAGGGACACACACCACCTCACGCCCCCTTCGGAACAGCTGCGGTGACAGGTAAGGATAAGCATATTACTCATTATTGTCATTTAGTAGCGTAGCAAGCAATTGGTAAAACTTATATCAGTTACATGCTACACTAGTAGACACACACGGGGGACAGAGGGGGACACACGGGATCCTAAGGTGCCAATCACAATTCCCATCAAGAAGAGCCAGACCCTGTGTGTCCCTCTCTGTCCCCCCGTGTGTGTCTTCCACTCACTAGTGTAGCATGTAACTGATATAAGTTTTACCAATTGCTTGCTACGCTAGTAAATGACAATAATGAGTAATACGCTTATACTTACCTGTCACCGCAGCTGATCCGAAGGGGGCGGGAGGTGGTGTGTGTCCCTTGCGCAGACGCACTTCTGCCAAAGTTACGGCTGACTGACAGCCGTAACTGTGTGCGCATGCTCTGTAGTGCGCAATGAGCAAATTCTACTGCGCCTGTGCAGTATAATTTGCTCAAGAAATTTGATAGAACAAAGGCACACACAAACCAGCCATAGTAAGCCAAGTACCTCGACTGAGTAGATCAAAGAGTAGCAACTACAAACTGACAGCTGCAAATCTTCAGCTAAACGTCTTCCACTTAATTAATTTGTTTGCTTTTTATTAGGTGTATCCCAAGGACAAGGACCAGGAGCCGAAAAAACAAGAGTTGTGCACTTCTCCTGGGTAGTCTATTAAAGAGGCAAGTGACACACCGTGTAGGACAATATAAAAGTTATAGAACATTCATTTAACATTAAATAACATCTAATAAACATAACCTATCATAGCATCTGGGCTGCCAGCCATGACCTCCCCTTCATAAGGGGACTGCCAACTAGTAAAGGCCATTTCCCTTTGTGATACATGTGCTATGTTATTCTGTTGTAAACCCATTGGATGTCAGTGTCTTGCTTAATAGAATTTCAGTTACCATCTCTCAAATTCTACAATGCTATGTTCCACTCAGTGGTAGGACTTTGCCTTTCAGATATCTTTTATACTTTTTCTTTCCTAATAATACCTCTTTGAATAAAGCCTCAAGTTGTTTACTTTGTTACAGCTAAAATGCTGTGTGTTTTACAGCCAGAGTATTCATCAAATGATTCTGAGCTTTCAAAAACCAGTGAAGCATACATTATAAAGGGTGCTTTTTATCTTTCATTAGATATATCTCACTTGTCCTAATCTTAATGAGCTGCATAATCAAAGTCTGCTAAAACATATGTTAGAATATGTAGTTTGAATATCAAACCACAATGTGATCTAATAGACACATACCTCCTAAATTCTGAGCCCAGCAAATCAGGATGTCAGGGGCGGAGCTTGGTTTCAGTGTACTGCGCATGCCTGCTGTCTTGCTGAGCTCTACCTCTGTTCCAATAAAAGGGGCACAGGTAGAACTTCACGGGACCTACCACCGAAAGGGAGGGTATCTGAACATGCAAGGCTTTAGGGGGCTGACACTGAATGAACTGTTGTGTGCTGACATTCAGACAGGTGTGTGTGGAATTTACAAATTGTGTAAAAAGTTGAGATTTTGTGGGATAATGGATAATATTGGATAAGGGATACTCAGCCTGTACACACGTTTGAGGTAGTATATTTCCTTGTCCAGTTTTATGGAGATTGGAAGTTTTACCACTATAATCTGTGGGAACTTTTTCGTTTTAACTCGTTGATGTCAATCCCCGTACATGTATGGGCTGCATTTAAATAGTGCAGTTGCTGCATTTTTACAAGCTATTTTTGGGTTTCCTTGGAGCTTCATGAGTAAATGCTATCCAGGAAAGCAAGAAAATAAATGGCACTGGACCACCCATGGGTGGTCTTAAAGTGACAGGTCAGTGACAATAGTCATTGACCTGTCAATCACACCTCCCTCACCTACACAAATAGGGTGATGGGTGTTTCAGACTGCATATGATGGAGGCAAGACTGAAACACCCGGAAAAGAGACGGTCTTAGCCTGAAATAGCTGAGACAGGCTGTCTCAGTCATTGCAGGTAATATTGTGATATGCCATGGTCCTCATCCTATGATTAAGCGTTATAATACGCAAAACGCTGGTCTTCTTACTTGGTCTGTTTTGCATCATCTTTGATCGGAGAGTGAAGTGCACATTTTTCTTCATTTCCACTGATTATTCACGCCTTATCAGCATTGTGGAGCACCCTCCCTCTCAGCAGTTACCAGTGAGTGGAGCCGGCTAACAAAGTTTTTTTGCCACAACATGGTCCTCATCCTGCTGCCCACCATGACGCCTTTGCACTGAGCGCTGGGATATCACTGCAAGAGAATTTAAATGAACCTTAGTAGAATGTTTTGTATCATGAATCAGCAGGGGTAAGGGATTGCTTGGTATGTTATTGTCCCTCACCTCTCTTATAGTTTCAATTATCTTATTAAAAGAAATGTAATTAATGGACACAGCCACCATATATGCAGAAATGTACCTTCCTGCATTTGACATCTCCAGTATCTATCACTGTACTCTGATATATCTTATAGAGGACACTGTTGACTTTATACCACCGAATTAAGATCTTAAATGAATTCTCTTGGTTATATGTTGCAAGTGAGCAGTTATATGCAAGTTCTATAATTTTACACCATTCAACATGTGATAGCATAAAATACATATAGAAAGAACTGATTTGGATCAAAGCAAACTTTGCTTTATTGTCTATCTACTCCTTCCAAATTGATCAACTAATGCGCTCTCCCCTAGAAGTAATTCACACCGGAGACAAAGTTTCTGATCAGTGAAAAACCTGAGGCAAACCTTTATTTCTCAGAGTGGGGGATTCCTTTTAAAGCAGGAATACGTCACAGTACAGTCATAGTTTAAAGATACAAAATACGTTCAAAAATTGGCTAGCAGTTGGAGGGGTCTTCTTTAAGCCCACCTTACAGAATGTGACTTCATCATTTCAGAGTTCTCCCACTCACATTCCAGCTCCATCTTGGTTACACGATGGGAGGGGGAGTGAGTAGTTACTGAACAAAGAGGGGCTGCAGGGGAAACAGTTACTGTTACTTTAACAGTGATTCTCCATTTTGTTGCACGTGGCATGCAATAACTGTTAACTTACACAAAGGAAGTGGGGGAGGAGTTAATAACAGAAACGGAAATAGTTACTGAGCAAAATTATGACCATGGATATTCTTTTAAGGAATGTGTGACAAATAAGATATAAACACAAGTGTATAATAGTAAAAGAGACATTTGTCCATAACAGAACAGAGGACTGAAAAGAAAGCCTATCTCACCATACCTGCCCACAACCTCAATTCATTTCATTTGCATATCAAGCCACATGTAATGTTATAAACAGGAGACAGATTTAAAACACATTTTTCTCCTAATTTATGATTTTGCTTACAGTTTTTCAAATACAACGGATAGATCCTTTTCAATCATGTTTTATTCTCAACATTCCAAATATAAGCTATGGATAAGTGGATAAGATAACAAACGTTTGTCCCCTCTCTGATTGTGCTCTTAAAACCATGTTCCAATATGTGTGTGTGCAGATAGAGAAAATAAACACTGAAATGGGGCTGTCAAAATGATTATGATATAGGAAAAAACATTTACAAATGGAGTTTCAATAAAACATGTTGCATTTAGTTAAATTAATACAGAGCTTTATTGTACTATTCATATTTTGACATAATGTCTATTAAAATGAAATCATATGGCCCACATCAAGCAATCAAAATAAAGTATTAAATGACATTGAGTTAAATGTTTTCTTCATTTCTAAAATGTCAAGTTTGTCCTTGAAGTTTAGAATTGGAAAAAATAGTTTAATGTAGTTTTAAGGACCTTGGGGAGGGAATGAACTTTATATTTCCCAAATTATTCCAATGGTTTTGCATTTACATAGAACAATTTGTGCAATGCCTAGGTTTCCTAAATGCTATATAGTTTATAATACACTTAAGAAAAGGTTAATATTTCACCTTTATTAAAAATGAAAGCAAAAAATATAAAAAAAAATGTAAATGCATTAAAAATATGCACAAACTTCTTCACAGCTACATTTAAAAAAAAAAAAAAAAAAACGTACAGATAACCCATGCACTATATATAAATACTGTGTACTGTATGTGTCTGTATGTTAGTTGACATCAGAGTGCGCAATTATATATTTGTAAAACAAAAACAAAAAGGCCTAAAAAACAAACCCTCCTATATTATGAGCTATAACCATGAGATTAAATGTAAGATGAATTCACTTCATGGTACCTTGCAACATCCTTCATGCATAACTCCCAGCTTGGGAGGTCAGGTGTCAGTGCTTCCACATATGCGCAGTAGCAGTGTCACTCAAAATGACACCACTACCACACATGTAGCTCCCAGATAGACTGGGAGTGGTGCACTTGACGTAGTGCTGAGGGGACATGTCAGCCTATAATGATTGACAGGGGGTGGAGCTATACAAGTTATATTAGCTAGAGTTGACAGGAAATGAGTAGCCATTTGAACAAATAGGTTTTTCCTTTGTCAGGTACCAATTAACATGCCAGAGTCAATTTGCCATTATAATATGCAACAGTCAGTTTGCCTATTAAAATATGCCACCGTTTCTCCATTAAATCAGGGCTTGACAGAGTTAACTGACTTTTAGCCCCCCCTGGCCTCCTCCTGCAGACTCCCATGCTCGTGCATGCTTGGTTTGGGGGCTTTCTGTTAAGCAAGTTGTAACCAAGTTGTGATTATCAGCAAGGTGAGAATCTTTGAGCAGTGATAGAGATCTGTGTCTGTTTAAGTCATTATTTTTACATTATGTGTTGATAACTAGTTATGAAAGCTACCAATAAAAGCCCCATTAAAGCATACTAACTTCTTTCTTGATTATGTATCATCAATTAAATTGACAGCATTTCTCTTGGTTTGAAAATACACCCTAGTTGATTACACCCTAGTTGATTACACCCTAGTTGTGCATTCAAACTTAAGCAACTCCATTCAAAAAATATTTTTAAAACTACTATACTGATTTGAATATACCACACTCCTCCTGCCTCCTCCTTTATACCTGGGGGATGACGACCCAATGTAATGTGTGTCGGGTGTCGGGGTTTGGGAACACCGATACCAGCTATAACAATGTATTTGTAGTTTTTTCCCTGTAATAAACTGATTCATTGTCAAAACTGGCATAGTTCCCATGTTGTTGTCTTTATATGACTTATTATCTGTGTTATAAAATACAATAAAGAATATTGAAAAAAAAGTAACATTGGAATGCAGTGTACTAAGAGACGCATACAGGATGCATTATAAGGTAATCCTTGAAAAACTACAACTTATAAAGCTATGTAGAAGGATAGGCAAAGTGACTGTACTAGGACACAACTGTGATGCTTTATCTAACATTAATAAAATGCCCATCATGTAGGCAAATCAATGTCCATCATGGATAATGCACCTGCCACAACATCAGATTTTCCCCCACAGTATTCGCCAGAGCACCAGATTGCCCCAGCAGGACTAGTCACAGTACTGCTTTGCCCCCACACTTTTAAAAACTATCCTCCACATTCTCAGCTAGAACCACAGAGAATATGTTCAGGCATAATCCTTCATTATTGCTTATTACGGTATTTGCTCGAATATAAGATGACCCTGATTATAAGACGAGCCCCCAAACTTTGGATATTCCTTTAGGAAAAAAACTAAAAGCCTGAATATAAGACTACTATAGGAAAAACAGTTTAACTTGTATATATTCACACGTAAATTGCTTTTTAATATTTAATAAAAATTTGGATATTAAACAAATGCATTTCTTGTTTTTATTTCCTTTTATGTGCCAATGCTGCCTCTCTCTCCCTCCTCCCAAACTTTTCTCTCTTCCCCCTTCCTCCCCTTGTCTTTCTCTCCCCCCTTCCCTTGTCCTTCTCTCCCCCTCCCTCCTCTTGTCTTTCTCTCCCCCCCTCCCTCCCCTTGTCTTTCTCTCCCTCCCTCCCCTTGTCTTTCTTTCCCCTTGTTTCTCTTCCCCCCTCCCGCCCCTTGTCTTTCTCTTCCCCCATCCTCCCTCCCCTTTTCTTTCTCTCGCTCCCTACGTGCAGACATCCTCCATGCTGCCCGACACTTCCGTCCATTATGACGGACAGCCGGTCTGTCATAATAGACGGAAGTGTTGGGCAGCATCCCCCGGCTGCCCTAATCCCCCTGGTGCCTAGTGGAGGCAGCCGGAGGATGTCTGCACGATACGTGCAGACATCCTCCGCTGCTGCCCGGCACTTCCGCCGGGACTTTTATGATGAAGCCGGAAGGACCCGGCTTCATCACAGAAGTCCTGGTGGTCGTGCCAGGTGGCAGCGGAGGATGTCTGTGTGCATCGCGCAGACATCCACCAGATGTTAGAGAGGGGGATCCAGGTCCAGTGCAGCTCTGCGGGGGACCTGGATCCCAGTCTTATAATCTGACCTCGATTTGAGGTCAGATTATAAAACGACCTCGAATATGAGACGAGGGGTCTTTTTCAGAGCATTTGCTCTGAAAAAAACCTCGTCATATATTAGAGCAAATACGGTTGTTACATCAGGATACTTCATTGCTTTGTGATACACTCATGCACTGCACATTACTATGAGTTTTACTGCTGTGGAGTGTATCACAGACTCCACAGAAATAAAACTCACAGATTTCTATGTTTTTTTTTTTAATGGGGATGTATGGTCCATATGATTCTGATCCTCAGCACAACTCTTAGTGACCCGTGCACATGGGTAGCACCTCGATGTCCAGTGAGCTGCATGTAGGACGCCCCTGGTCTAATCCAAATATTAGTGCTTATTTAATGTTTCACCAACTATGCATCTTTTTACATTACATTAACATTTCGTCATCAAGTGCCATCAATATGTGCAACAGAGCACGGTAGAGCAGGGTTACAGACTAACACAAATGGAGACAAACTGATCCACTAGGTGGAGGACCCTGATCACAAGCTTACAATCCAGAGGGAAGCTTTCCCTCTCCAACCACATGAAAGGGATCTGAATGCTAAATAGTTAAAAAAAAAAAAAAAAAAAAACCTTCTGGCATTGTACTGATACATTGCAATAGACCACTACATATTCACGTTTGTATTCAGTTGTGCTTATGGAATTATATTTTAGCTATATTTTTTTCTGATGCTTTTAATAATCTTATTAAATTGAAACAATAAATTGCATCTCTTGCAGAGATATCTAAGCAGGTGAGCATGTTGAGAGAGTTTTGCTTTATCTATAAATACAATACTTCTTTGTAAACATTATGCATGTTAATTGTGAAACCTTTGCAGTTCTCAAAATATTCCTGATAATGAGACCTAGGGAGTAAACATATTTTATTTCTGATGGCTAATGACTATGTAATGATGATAAATTGCAGTATGAAATGTCTTCCTGTTTTACCACCTGCATATCATTACACAAAGTTTCTGCCAAAAATGTTAAATATGTTTTCCATTGGCCTACGCTTGCCAGCAAATGTACTTACAGTACTGCTGTTTCATTGGCATTTTGAAAATAGAATAAAATGTATGAATTTGTTTTTTAAAAAATTATATTTTAAATATGTGTAATTTTACTGGAAGATATCTGGTTTGCAATATTTTCAACAATACCCAATATTCGGGTATTTTTGAGATTAAAAAAAAAAGCAAAAACTGAAATTTCAGAAAAAAACATCAAAGTATCCCAAATATTTATTGTATTTGCAATGTGCACATACATGCATTGCACAGGAGCCGTCATCTGCAACAGCATCTGCCATTTTTTTTCCACAAGGTGAATACGTGATAATTGTTTGCAGTAACTTTTATAATTTCCCTGCGTATTGTAGAATGCGGAGTAACCCATGGGACTGTGTCTTGTTTCTTTTCTATCTGACTGTCTGCTACTATGTAGGGCAGGAGCTTCTATGGTACCCTCAGTAATTTACCTGCATAGCTACTATGCAGCAGACTCCAAAGTAACCATTCATACCCATACATGGTAGTCTATTAAACTGACTGCACATACGCAGTATTTATTTTCTGTTGTTCTGCATAAAGTGAGACCGTTGGGGGGCATGGGTTCTGGGACTACCTTCCTTAGTAACTATCAATATATCTAAATGATATCCACTAGTATTATGATACTGCTGATGATTATTTTCCAAGAGAAAGCATAGCAGAAGCTTTATTAAACACATATCTACACAATGCAGACAGGTAAAAAGACTTGTTATTCACACAGAAAACTCACATTCATTGTGCTACCAACACTGCAAGGGATTTTACAAATAAGGTCAACAATGATCACCATTTGCCTCTATATCCTCTTTATACATGTACCTGTTGGGACATATACACACTGTATAAGCCTTTATCACAGCTCAGGACAGAGGTGCAGAGCCAGATACCCACGCAAGAGAAGGCTAAATATATAAGTTCCTGGTGTCAATTATTTCATCTGCATCACACAGACAGTTTAGGCCTCCTGTAAACCCCCTAAGAGATCCCAAAAACAGGGCTATAGAGTAAAATAAAAGGGCTAGTTGCAGTCCTGATTTCATTCTATGGTTCCTGGACACCAGATAATGTATACTGTGCATGTGCAGTAGCTTGGAGGTATGTACACACTGTTAAGAACTAACAATCTCTAAGATCCCAAGTGCCTTTTTGGAGTGTTTTACCTACAGCCACTTCACCAAAGGGTTGCACTTATTGCTATGGATCCCTAGGTCACTGATACTCAGAACATTGACAGAAATACAGGAGAGCGGACCCAAGATCAAAAGTGGATTGTCAGGAACTAGCCAAGATCAAAATATTGGAGCAGAGAAAAGAGTCAGGAACAGTAATCAAGGTCAAATCACAGGAAACATCACTCAGTCATCACTGAAGGTAATCCTGACCAAAACTGGCAAGTCAAAAGCAATTTAGTACTTGTAGTTATTGCCTTATCACATGCAATAAAACAGCAGAAACACGTCTAAACATTGGATATTTCTGAATAAATTTATTATTACAGGGAGTGCAGAATTATTAGGCAAATTAGTATTTTGACCACATCATCCTCTTTATGCATGTTGTCTTACTCCAAGCTGTATAGGCTCGAAAGCCTACTACCAATTAAGCATATTAGGTGATGTGCATCTCTGTAATGAGAAGGGGTGTGGTCTAATGACATCAACACCCTATATCAGGTGTGCATAATTATTAGGCAACTTCCTTTCCTTTGGCAAAATGGGTCAAAAGAAGGACTTGACAGGCTCAGAAAAGTCAAAAATAGTGAGATATCTTGCAGAGGGATGCCGCACTCTTAAAATTGCAAAGCTTCTGAAGCGTGATCATCGGACAATCAAGCGTTTCATTCAAAATAGTCAACAGGGTCGCAAGAAGCGTGTGGAAAAACCAAGGCGCAAAATAACTGCCTATGAACTGAGAAAAGTCAAACGTGCAGCTGCCACGATGCCACTTGCCACCAGTTTGGCTATATTTCAGAGCTGCAACATCACTGGAGTGCCCAAAAGCACAAGGTGTGCAATACTCAGAGACATGGCCAAGGTAAGAAAGGCTGAAAGACGACCACAACTGAACAAGACACACAAGCTGAAACGTCAAGACTGGGCCAAGAAATATCTCAAGACTGATTTTTCTAAGGTTTTATGGACTGATGAAATGAGAGTGAGTCTTGATGGGCCAGATGGATGGGCCCGTGGCTGGATTGGTAAAGGGCAGAGAGCTCCAGTCCGACTCAGACGCCAGCAAGGTGGAGGTGGAGTACTGGTTTGGGCTGGTGTCATCAAAGATGAGCTTGTGGGGCCTTTTCGGGTTGAGGATGGAGTCAAGCTCAACTCCCAGTCCTACTGCCAGTTCCTGGAAGACACCTTCTTCAAGCAGTGGTACAGGAAGAAGTCTGCATCCTTCAAGAAAAACATGATTTTCATGCAGGACAATGCTCCATCACACGCGTCCAAGTACTCCACAGCGTGGCTGGCAAGAAAGGGTATAAAAGAAGAAAATCTAATGACATGGCCTCCTTGTTCACCTGATCTGAACCCCATTGAGAACCTGTGGTCCATCATCAAATGTGAGATTTACAAGAAGGGAAAACAGTACACCTCTCTGAACAGTGTCTGGGAGGCTGTGGTTGCTGCTGCACGCAATGTTGATGGTGAACAGATCAAAACACTGACAGAATCCATGGATGGCAGGCTTTTGAGTGTCCTTGCAAAGAAAGGTGGCTATATTGGTCACTGATTTGTTTTTGTTTTGTTTTTGAATGTCAGAAATGTATATTTGTGAATGTTGAGATGTTATATTGGTTTCACTGGTAAAAATAAATAATTGAAATGGGTATATATTTGTTTTTTGTTAAGTTGCCTAATAATTATGCACAGTAATAGTCACCTGCACACACAGATATCCCCCTAAAATAGCTAAAACTAAAAACAAACTAAAAACTACTTCCAAAAATATTCAGCTTTGATATTAATGAGTTTTTTTGGGTTCATTGAGAACATGGTTGTTGTTCAATAATAAAATTAATCCTCAAAAATACAACTTGCCTAATAATTCTGCACTCCCTGTAGTGTTTGTAGATGTGTAAAAGGTTTTTCAAGCAAAAGTTAGAGAAGTGTTTTTTTTCAATTTCCCATCATATTTTATAATTTCTTTATAGTAAATTATATGATATGATCAAAATAATGGTATCTTTCTTTTCCTGAAATACTGTGTAGGTTCAGTCAAGGAGAAACAGGAAACACAAACACCACAGAAATTTTTAAAAAAACCTTGGATCTCAACAGGTCAACAAGTCCAAAAGAATTGAATCAACAAGAGGTTAATCAACGTCCTAGACATTAATAGAGCAAGGTTCTTCGAGCTACAGAAGGCAACAGGAATCTTTCCTGAATACATTACAAAACGTTGTTTTTGAAATAATGATACAACCACTTACATTTTAATCTAAGCGCATGGTTATGTCAAATCTCATTTTTCTAACGTGTTGTACTTTTTCTTACTAATCCTAATAACCATATTGTTTACTCTTTATATATGAAATTTTACAGATGCATTGGAAACGACTTCACAAATTAACGTAGATAAACCAATTCAGACCAGATGTATGGGAGTAGATCTTCACATCCTGTCTAAACTCATTTTAGCGCGCTTCAATGTTCCAACTTAATGCTCCGCTGATTTTACAATTTTAATGCATTAAATGGTATGCCATTTTATTGTATCAAAATAACGAAGCAATCATATTGGCCATGAACATTTAAAGAACACTTTATTACTATAATGAATAAACTTATTTGCATGCGCACTCAGGTGCTTGGTGAAGTAAATTAAACATATTAATGGTAGCTTGGTCAGTTCTTAGCTTCTGCTATTCTTTTTACTGTGAAGGCTCAGATCTATATTGAGCGCATATGGGAACAGTCAATGATTGCTGTCAGGCCATAGTACTATCTGACATCACTAGATGCATGATAAAAGTTATGAAAGGACCGCCACATGTGACATTTATATTACACAACACATGAAGGTAGTGGCAAAAGTAATAATTGAGTTTACCCATCTTCAGCTGGCAATGGCAGCCAATGGAGTCTTGTATTCCTGTGCCATCCCAACTACTCAGCTCCACTGGAAAATAGAGAAAACCATACAGGTAACAAATACATTATTTTCACTGCGGATGTTTAGTCCATATTTTCGTCTTTTTGTCCTAATCATTTTTGTCAAAACAGAGTGAACATGAAAAAGACAAAGAAAGCCTGTTATGCCTTGGAAGCACACAAGGTGTTACAGGGGCGTGCGTATGGCGTGGAACTACTAGTGGGTTTGAAACGCGTAGGGCATTCGCTTTGTTTTTATCCTCTTCCCTCTGCTTTGCTGAACATGATTATGATTAAGAAATGAATGCAAATATGGATTAAAGATCCACAGAGTTAATCATTTATTTATCTCTTTATGGTTTTCCCACCTCCAATAATTCATGGACACAAATATGGTTAAGGGATCTGCAGTGTCTTTGACACTTCCGACACATGGGCATCAACCCTTTCTGCAACAGTGGAGAATTGCAATAATTTGAGAAGGGAATTGGAAAATGAAGGCCAAATACTTTGAACCATATCCTTTGGGAGATTTTTTTTAACTGAAATTTGGCCTTAAATTTGCAATGCTGTTTTCAATGATTATATGTACTAAGCAGGAACGAAATATGTAGGTTTTAAAAATACATGCAAACACATCATAAAATATTATTTTAACATCATATAAAAAGATTTACAATAAAAATTGGGTTCAAGATATTTTCTTGTTTATACATCTGGAACAAAACAACATGTATTCTCTATATTCAGAGGGATCTATTTAATAATTATCGAATTTGGCAAGAAGGGGTCGAATTTGGACTTCCCTTTTCACCATAGAACGCATACAAAAATGGAATTCACTAACATTTTTTTTGGGTTGAGTTGGGAGATCAAATTTGACTTACAAATATCAATGCTTTTCTACCCTAAGGTTGGCGAGTTCCATTGGCAATTGCTTGGCAGTCATATTGGATCATCTCCAAGTTGCAAAAATTATTAGTGAATACCATTTTGTGAGGTCAAAAAGGGGCATCTGAGGGGGGGGTTCCACCTCCAAACAAGGTTTTCCCCTTCCAATGAGAGTTGCATAATGCAGTACAAGCAATTTTGAGGTGAGAACACCTTGATCATTTTGTACTCTCTGCATTTACAGTATAAATAATGTGAGCGGGGCCACTTGAAGGTTTCCTGTCCCAAAAGTTACTGCTTCGCCCCCCCAGCTCACGCTGGTGAGTAGAAAGTGGTATCATATGTATATGTGCACAATTATAGGTTTACAATTAGGATGTCCTTCTTGGTTGTCCTGTGAATCAGTTACATTAACAAATGGTCTCACTGTTATAACATAATTAAAGTTTCTTGACCAAATCTGTTCCGGAAAACAAGTCCAGAGACTAACTTAAACTGATTGACCATAGACATGGCATTTCATTAGAGTCTCTACAGAAATGACACACTTTGTTATCAATGTTGTAACCTAATAATGTGAGCACAATTTGTGTGATTATGCTCTATTGTCTGCACTGCTTCAAGAAAAACGTGTTTCTGTTAACAGGCTTAGAGCAACGTGTCTCATGTCTGCTATGGGAAATGCTTTATGGCCCCATTTCAGTGTGTTACCATTAGAACACCTTTAACGCAACATTTACAGCTGTAAACTGCTCCCTTTATTTCATGTCCTTGAAACAGGAAGGAGCAGTATAACTCATAATAGTTACTGAACTTAGTTGTGGTATATTGCATTGAGAGACAGCATGTATTGCTTTGTGTTAGCTGTTAGGAATATAACAGCAGTATTAGAAATATCGATAAAACTAAAAATGGGTGCATCTACTACAAATGCTTACTGTATAGGTGTGTATCATATTTAGAGAAATATGGGATCATTTAGCATATCCTTGGCTTTACTATTATTACAAACAAAACAAAGAACTTTATTCATAAAAGATGGAACTGCAGGGAATTGAAAAGGACATTTCAAACTTAATCCAAAGTAGTCTAAAGAAAATGCAGAGGAGGGCTACAAAATGAACAAGGGTAAATGGAAAGTTTTAGTTATCAAAAAAGGCTTGGAATGTTTATACAAGCTAGAGAAACTGTGTCTTAGAGGGGAAATTATATTGTTATAGAAAAATGTACAGGGCCAATACAAAGGGCTCTCTATAGACCTGTTCATTAAAGGGACTCTGTCACCAAACACACGACAGATGTGATGGCAATGAAGAAAATACTAAATAGTAGCTATCTGTCCTTTTAACACTGGTACAAGTACTGTAAGTAAGCTCATTTTCAGGCAAACAATATTAATGCGATTATGTCATAAATGTGCATAACTGCCCACCAATAGGAAAGTGCGGCATGATATGCTAATGTGGTGCACAACCCCTCCCAATGTGTTGCATAGGGATGCCCACAAACTGGCTTCAAGCACTTCCTCCCAGCAGCTCCAGGCAACCAGACAATCAGTGCTTATGTGATAAAAAAAAAACCAGGACACATATTTCAAATCTGTTTTTGAAATGCGGAATACTTTTTTTGCTTATCTACTACTTGATCTTTTTCCATTCACTATTTATTTGGAAGTGACTGGTTTATGACATATTAGTATGTCTCAATAGGATGAGAGTTAGGTGTTTCTCTGTGTTTTATGAGATGATATGATTTACAGAAATGCACTTTTTGTATTTTCTTATCTTACTAGCCCATGATGCATAGCCTGCTTTGCCAGTTCTATTGTTCTGGGGTTGTGTAATGTGGACTAAGCAGAGCTTTCCTGAATGGGGAACCCAGCTCCTCTATTGGGTCTAGTCACTAAAATTTTACTTTGGAGGTTGACTTTCATTTTGAGACTATGTCAAAACCAGCACCCAATCACTTTGTCTACCATTACTACCATTACTATATAGATTTGAACCTGGGTTTTTTTCTAAGTCAACATCAGGGTGCCAAATTTTATTTTGGAAAAATGGAACAGACCCACCCACAACTTTATTATTTTTTATGAGATGATGAATGTGCTGGTGATGTGCAAAGTTGCATTTGTAACTTGTGCTGCCACCTTGGAGAATTTAAATGTTTGATAAGCTATTAATTTACTCTTGACTTCTATATTTTATATAAATTTCATTGAAGACAATTATGTAGCGTGGGAATTATACGATGGACACCACTATTATAGTTGGCATGCTTGTGAATCTGTAGTGTTACAAGTGGCCAAGATTAAGTAAGTTAGAGAAAGTTATCAGGAAGTTTTAGATCAACATACACCACAACATATGCTACAGCATCAATATGATTTACTATGCCTATCACATATGCATTGTCTCAGATGGCCCAAGTATAAAAATAACATCAATAATTAAAATAAACTTGTTAAATATTTCAGCATTGGCATATGTCTCCAAGCTGTTGCTTTAGCGTATGGATTGAAGTGTCACCATAATTAAAATGTGTATAAAAATATCTTAATTTAGAATTTGTGTCATATACAGTATATTCATTTCCTCTCTTCTTTGAATTTATGTAAAAGGTTGAAATTATTAAAACATATTGTGATATTACCAGCTAATATATGTGCTAATTTCCTATAAAATGTATTGAGGTAGCTGCTCATTGATAAGCTTGTACACCTTAAATTCCCATAGAACTAGATCCTAATGTTACTTGGTGTAATACATTTTATTCAATGATGGAGATGCTTGCCTTGATACATACTTTCAACTAAATTCTGTATTGTATTAAAAAATGTATAACTGTTTTTGCTTTGACATTCTTAGAGCTAGAATTGTACAAGCTCCTTAACAGTCTTCCAGCTATGTTTGGTTGGCAATCTAAAATCTAATTGGCCAAATAGTGGAACCAAACCATCACCATTTTCCATCTTTAGTGGTAGGCTAGTTCCTGTATTTGTTTGCTCCCTGTGTTCCTTAGCCCTGGCCTGTGTGTATCAATGCTCTTTGTCTGTCTGCTGCATTATATCTATGTTATTATCTGTATCTCTGTGTCTTGCATTGTTTATCCATAATTTCATTTCTCCTCTGACCTACTCTAGTCAGTCCATAGCCCTGTACCCTATATTCAATTCTGTTCTGCCTCAGTTGCATTGCTGCTTTTGCTCGGCTTTGTCTGCCTCTTGGTTTATTCTGTCCTAGCCCGCAACATCAGGATTTTCTGTTGCGTTATTATCCATGCTTACTCTAGGATATCTGCAGAGGTATACTTGATACAGCAGCTGCCTCCACAGGCCCTCTGTATGTGGCTGTGCAAATCTGGAGCTTCAAGCTACTGGATAAGTGCAGTTACCCAGCACAAGGTCCTGCCTCCACCCCTGCATCATAGCTCCTCATCCCGGATGCTCAGGGTCCCATATCACAGGGTCCCTGTGCATTACACATAGAAGTAAAGTAGCAACGTGAAAGCATGGAAACATATATGCTGCTATCTTCAGAACAGGATGCTTACTGGACATACATGAGTATTTCAACAAATTACATGGAAGCTAATACATGCTCAGGATGAAGACCCAACATACATAATTATCTGTGTGAACACTTCAACATAAAAGATGGAAAACACCTAGGCAAACTTTATGACCAGTTGCAGTGCATCTACTACTCGTTCACAATAGCAAGACCTCACAATAGGATTGACTAGTATGCTTATTATATTGGAAAAATAATTTTACAGTAGCTAACATAATACACAAACAGTACAGTATTATTTTGTTCATTGTCAAAAATAACTTCATCCATTAGTGTTCTTTATATGAAAGTAGCAAAGCAGTATGCCAGAATCTCTACAAGTGTCTCCAAACTAATGTTGACAGGGTTAGTCTGAGGTCAACCTACTCATAAATCAAAGGCAAAGCAAAAGCTTATGGCGTGGATAAGATCAGGGATTTAGTCAGACAGTAGCATTAACATTACAAAAGACGTATTTTATCTGCTTTCACTCGGGATCTGTTTATCTCTGGTTTCTCAAAGACTGACATAATAAGGTTAAATGGATGCTGTGCCACAGAAAAGAAATACATTCCTTACTATTCAATAGAACACTTTCCATTGTGGATTAATCAGGTTAATTGCTAGAGTTTTTAATAAGTACCTGTTGGATTAAAGAGCTAACAGTGTTCTTTAGTCAGCATCGATGCTTAAATTGACCTACATTTCATTCACTTTTCACATGAAAATAACAATTTGAAAGGGATATATTGTTATTTATGGATACATGTGTATCCTTCAGATGAATAGATTACTAGGATCCAGTATGGGGTTTACCTCCATCTTAGCTGTGTGATATGTAACGACTGCTCCTTATGACTGATTTAGTTTCTTCTTTTGTCATGTGTTAGCATAACTATGGTGCCCATTAACATGTTAACATGCGGTTGAAAAGCAACTGTGAGAGAGTAAACTGGGGCTCTAATGCACTCTAACCCTTATTCTAACCTCAACCCATAAACCTCATCACTAAGCCCTAATCCTAATCACCAACTCTAATCCCAAACTCTAATCCAATCCTTAAACCTAACACTAAATCCCCTATAAAACCCTATTCATTAGCAGTCATGCTAATGCCTTTTCAACTATTTTTGAGAGAATCACTGAAGACCAAATGCCTTTGTGGTCAAACAGAAATCTGATCATACAAGGTTTATTGAGCACTTTGTCTTTATTGACTGTCTCAAGACGTGTGTGAAGTCAGGCTCAATATTCTCTCCTTTTAGGATACTCTTAAGACCACTGGTTGACAATTGAATGGTGTTCAATACAAACCAATTCCCACAAGAATCCAATACACACGTGTAATACAATTTCTTAATAGTTTTAGGATAAATTCCCCAGATAAAGTGTAATTCTACTGAAAATATAATCCTAAAAAAAAGGCCTGGATAAAAGCGATATTACAATTTGGTTATTATGTTGGTCCTCTTGATATTATTTCACTTATTCCCTGGTCTTGGTTAAAACATATGATTCCATGTCTTTCTAAAATCAGAGTTAAAGTAATATGTATGTTGGGTTTGTGAGACCAAATAATTCACTCTTGTGAGTGTATATTTATATCAGTGGCACAGGTTCTTCCTTGCCCCTAATTCCATGCATAGAATGTTGACTTTATTGTGTCCCAACAAAATTGTAGTGGACCAGACTGAAAGTCATTCCACTAAACATGGAAATAATCCTCTATACCAGAGCTTTCCAGATGATGTAGAGTGTTGGTTACAGTGTGCAAGTATGTCACACGAAAGGCCCTATTCAAGCAACATTTTTAGTTTAGGGATCCCGCGTGATGTCACACAGAGACAGTCAAGTTAGGGCTGTGGTTGGCACCCCACATCCAACTGATGTGGTGTTTGTGCCTTGCTGTCATATACAGAAGCTATTTCCCTCCTCCTGCATGTTGTGTGCAGGAGGGAAGACTGCGGATTGAGGTGAACAGTGAGTGAAAAGACAGCTGGTCAATTCAAAGACCAGCAGCCAGGTGAGTACTGGGGCAGGGGAAAGGATGGTGTTATGTTAATATATTTGGGGCTGGGGAATATGTTACTATATTTACTTTGTGCTAAAGCCTTTTTTCTCAATTATGTACCAGTGTTTTCAATGTGAACTTTGGGAGAGAATAACCTCTCACATATTTCATTTTATATCTTGTTTGTGTGACACTTTGCTCCTAATCTTGGTTTAGTGCCTTGGCCCAATCATGCAAATATGCTACACTAATAGATATGGGAGAGTTTTATGCAGCAGAGAAATTGTCAAGCAACTTTTTTGGCCTGCCATAGGATATCATGCTTTTGTATTTCTGTGCTTAGCAGCATAACCTGTCTTGACTCTTCTTGTCATATACCATTATTTAAAACTATTTATTTATTTATTTTTTGCTTACAGTTCAGATATATTTTGGATGACTAAAGTAAAGCTTTACTCGGTGCCAAACTCATTGGCAGTCACAATTCCAGGGATTATCACTTTGACATAATTAGAGTGAAAGTGCCAGAATTTGTTGCTAAGTGCGATATGTGCATGTTTATTTGAATGATCATGTTTTACGCACTGTTTTATTATATTGCCTTTCAGTATAATTCAGTGTCCCATAAGTACCATTACAATGGTAATTCAAGATACAGTTTACTTCCTTTTCTCCTTAATTATCATTTTGGATTTAATCAAATATATGCGCTTCAATATTTATTTTATAGATAATTGCTCCTGCGATAGTTGTAAAGTTGTCTGTTTAAGCCAATATTAAATATGAATGTGCCTCTTGGTAGGAGTGCGTATTTTTGTTAGGGAAATTATCTCCAAAGAAGAAAAATAAGTTAAGGCCTAATTATTCTTGCAAAATGCAAAAAGAAATGTCACCAGCCCAACTGATATATACAAATTTAGTAAGTTATTGTGAGCAGTCATTTTGTTTTTATTGGTTTTTACAGTTTCTATAGTTAATGTAATTTCATTGTTATTAATTATCCCTTTTTTGTAAATCATTGATTGAAAAAAAAAACCCATCTGTATACTTTCCAATCACAAAAACGTCTTCTGTAACTTGAATACAATTTTAAACTACACATTATACAGGCTGACATTATATAAATAAAACATATAAGAAACATAGAATGTATTGGCAGAAAAGAACCATTTGGCCAACCTAGTCTGCCCAAAGTTCTGAATACTTTCATTAGTCCCTCTACCACTTCTGCTGGAAGGCTATTCCATGCACTCGTAGTAAATAAATACTTCCTGATATTACATTTAAGTCTTTGTCCCTCTAATTTAAAACCATGTCTTCTTGTTGTGGTAGTTTTTCTTCTTTTAAATATACTCTCCTCCTTTTCCTTGTTGATTCCCTTAATGTATTTAAATGTGTCTATCATATTCCCAGTCTTGTCTTTTTTCCAAGCTATACATGTTAACATCCTTTAACCTTTCCTGGGAAATTGTATCCTGGAATTCATGCACCAAATTAGTAGCCATTTCTGTATCCTTCTGGAGAAACAGTCTCCAGTACTGCATACAATACTCCCTAGGAGTATGTACTAAACAAGTGCAGTGGGGAAAAAAGTAGGTAAAACATGAGTAAGAAGCAATTATTACAAATAGTTACAAACTATTTGTAACATTTTTCGCTTTTCTTCTGTTTGCGCCTCTTCCGTTTATTTTGAATTACGGTGCATTTTTCCATTTTTGTAAATAAATTGCGATTATATTTGCGCACGCTAAAGAGTTTCGCGAATATTTTGTGAAAGATAATTCTTATTTGCGTGTGAAAATTACACCAGCTGTTAGCAAGTGCTATCAAAACAAGTAGAAAAAATATTGGCAAAATTGCCTGTTTCTATTCGCAATTGTGCCTGTTTTTATTCTCAGTTTGCTCATATGTACTGTTGGAGTGTTAAACGTTTAGTACATTGCAAAAGGAGCAAAGTGCAAAAATAGTTTTGCACATAAAATATATTTGCTTTTTATTTTAGTACATACCCCTCCAAGTGAGGTCTCACCAGTGCTTTGTACACTCCCCTCTCCCTACTGCTAATACCAAATGTTGAGGTTAGGACTGTATCAAATGTTCTATATTCTTGAATTGAAAGCTACTTTTTTCACTTCAGTGCTGGGCCCCATTTTCTCTTTATCAAAATGAAAGTAAAATTTTAGGGAATACACCTATATGACAAAAATTGTTCATCTCACCTCTTTTTTTTAAATTTTATAGTGAATATTGACCTCCAATTTGTGATTTTTTTTTTAAATCAATGTTAGGTCTTAAGTCTTAAGCAATCTTTCCATAAATGTTCTTTTTAAACTGTTTCATTAGATGACTAATTAGTACTTGGGGTAATTGCATTACACGACTAAGGTACTAGATAAATTCTGTCAGCCAGTACAGCATTAAGGGAATTGCTCTGTGCAGCTTATATCTAGCAGCCAATTGTTAAATGAAGTAATTGTGTCGTATGTAATTCATAATTTAATACATAGAACCATTTCAGCTATTCAGATGAGACATTTTTCCAGTAAATAAAGTTAGCCTGTTTTTTAAAACAATATTTCTGGCATACTTAAAAAATATATATCTTTTATGATAATAATTATCATACATGTGTAATTTTGTTTTTTTTCCCTAAAATTAAATCTTTTGAATAACAGGATACCTCTTAAGCATTAATAGCTGATTAATTTAGATATGTTTAATTAAAGAGAGTGTTGTTTTGGTGTCTGTTATTTAACCCCTTAACGACAGATGACGTGCCAGGCACGTCACTGCAAATCGAGGACTTGCCGACAGGTGACGTGCCTGGCACGTCATGCACTAAATGGAGTAAAGAAAGCGACCAGCGGTAGAGGCATTGTGCAACACCCCCCAAATGTGCAGGGGCGCGCTACGATCACTCCACGGAGTGATCGTAGCAGCCATTTAAAAATGGCTGCGCCCGCTGCACACTTGTGCTTAGAAAGCGAACGATCGTTCGCTTTCTAAGCATCTGCGGTGTTTCTAAAGTGCCTCGCTAGCGAGGCACTTAGTAACACCTTCCAGCTCCCCAGAACCGATGGTGGTCGCTCTCCTGAGCGACCCCATCGGCTCAGTAGAAGGGAACGCTGCCTGTACAGGCAGCGATTCCCTTCTAATGGCAAGAGCATCGGAAGTGAAAGTATTTCACTTCCGATGCTCTAGGGGGAGCCAGTCGATGCCGGCACAACAGATCTATGTGATCTGTGTGCAGGCATGTATGGTAAGTGCTCTGATGAGCACTTACCATACTGTCAAAGGCAATATTAGTAAATATTGCCTTTGACAAGTATTGATCTGCCTCCCTCACCTTACTAGTTTTAGTAAGGGAGAGAGACAGATCAGATAAAGTAAAAAATAAAATAAAATAATAAAAAAAATATTTAATACAATTTTAAACACCAAGGGCTTTTATAAAAGCCATTTAACCCCTTCCCTGCCATTGATCGCTGTGTACGCAGTGATCATACACAGCAGCACATTTTTTGCTGTCTGTGCATTTTTTAGGGGTTCATTTTTTTTTTACTGTAATTCATTACAGTATAAAAAAAAGCTCTTTTAAGAGAGATTAACCCCTTTCTTGCTGTAGATCACTGCCTAAGCAGCGATCTGACGCAAATGCAGCAATCTTGCTGCAGAAGCATTTTTAATTTTTTTTAAACTTTTTTATTACACCCGTCACGTGTTAATTATACCCGCTAGGGGACTACGTTTAACGTAAAAAATTTTTTTTTAGCTGTCGCATGTTTAGCGATCAGTAACAGCTGATAAGTGACAAAGGCGGGTTGGCGTTTGCTTAGATGAGCATCACCATTCGTCTGGTTAGATCAATATTTGTAAATATTTGATCTGACCCGTGTAGATCTGCCTCCCTCTCACTTGAGTTTTAGTGAGGGAGGGAGACAGAGCTGTATAATGTAAGTTTTTAATTATAATATATTTAATAGAATTGAGACCCAAAGGCTTTTATAAAAGCCGTTTCCATTATTTAACCCCTTCCCTGCAATTGATCGCTGTGTACGCAGTGATCTTACACAGCAGCACATTTTTTGCTGTCTGTGCATTTTTTTAGGGGTTATTTTTTTTTACTTTGATTTATTACAGTATATCAAAGGCTCTTTTAAGAGCTATTAACCCCTTCCTTGCCGTATATCACTTCCTAAGCAGCACATATGGTCACTGCCTAAGCAGTGCATATGGTCACTGCCTAAGCAGCGCATATGGAGCAATCTAGTCGCAGAAGGATTTTTTTTTGCTATCAGCATTTTTTTTGTCAGACTCGCTAGGGGTTAGTTATACCCACTAGGGAATTACGTGTATTCCTTTTGAAGCTGTCTGAACGCGTGTATAGCGATCAGTAACAGCCGATCAGTGGCAAAGGTGGTTTGGTGATTTCTCAGATGAGCATCACCATTCGTCTGGTTCGTAAATATTGTTCTGACCCATATGGATCTGCCTCCCTCTCCTCACTTGAGTTTTAGTGAGGGAAAGAGACAGATCTGTATAACATAATTTTTTAATTGTAATAAATTAAATAAAATGTTAAAAAATTGTGAGTCCCAAGGGCTTTTATAAAAGCCATACCCTTTGTATAGTGTAGTGTATTAACCCCTTCCCTGCCACTGATCACTGCACAGCAGAACATTTTTTCTTGTCTGTGCATTTTTAGGGGTTAATTTTTTTGTACAGTACTACAAAGGCTCTTATAAGAGCTATTAACCCCTTCCTTGCTCTACATGTTCAAATTCCAAGTTTGAAAATCAAAAAGCGCACCTCTCAAATGTAGACTTTCAACACCCAACAAAGCTGACAAAGCTATGCATGGGTGGTATCCCTGTGCTCGGGAGATGTTGCTGAACATATATTGTGGTATTGTTTGTCAGTGACACATACCGAAATATGTGAATTTGTGTCTAAAGTGCAATGTATGTGGGAAAAAATACACAATAAAATGACTACCACAAACTTTGACAAAGGCTGGTGGTAGAATTGGTGCATGGAAAGTGTTAAAATAACACCATTTAAAATAGCCTAGGGTGTCTACTTTTACAAAATATATACTTTTTGGGGTAAAATACACTGTCCTACTTTAAAAAAAAGTCCCAAATGAAAGATGGGCTCAGGCTGACTACACGTCAATATTCCAAGTTGAAAATGCGCACCTTCACAATGTGGCCCTTTTAGCCCCCAAACAACCCAACAAACCTATGCATGGGTGGTATCCCTGTACTCAGGAGATGTTGTTGAACACATATTGGGTTATTGTTTGGCAGTGACACATACCAAAATCTGTGAATTTATGTCTAAAATACAATATTTGTGAAAAAAAAACACACAAAAATTACTACCACAAACTTTGACAAAGGCTGGTGGTAGAATTAGTGCATGGAAAGTGTTAAAATACCACCATTTGAAATAGCGTAGGGTGTCTACTTTTAAAAAATATATGGGTTGATGGGGTAAAATACACTGGCTGTTTTCAAATATGTCCCAAATGGGACATGGGTGCAGGCGGTCTGCATGTCAAAATTTCAATTTGGAAAACCAAAAACGGCACCTACCAAATTTGGCCTTTTACCCCCCAAACAACCCAACAAACCTATGCATGGGTGGTATCCCTGTACTCAAGAGATGTTGCTGAACACTTATTGGGGTGTTATTTGGCAGTGACACATACCAAAATCTGTAAATTCATGTCTGAAGTACAAGGTTTGTGAAAAAAAACCACAAAAAAATTACTACCACAAACTTTGACAAAGGCTGGTGGTAGAAATAGTGCATGGAAAGTGTTAAAATACCACCATTTGAGATAGCCTAGGGTGTCTACTTTTAAAAAATATATGGGTTGATGGGGTAAAATACACTGGCTGGTTTCAAATATGTCCCAAATGGGACATGGGTGCAGGCTGTCTGCATGTAAAAATTTCAAGTTGGAAAACAAAAAACTGCACCTCACAAATTTGGCATTTTAGCCCCCAAACAACCCAACAAACCTATGCATGGGTGGTATCCCTGTACTCAGGAGAAATAGTAGAATCTATTTAGCATGTTTTTTCGTTCGCTATTGTCGATGAGGAGAAGTTGTTTCAAATAAAAACAAAGAAATTTGTGTATTTTTTTTTTTTTTTACCATATTTTTTTTTTTTTTTTAATAATATAATAAGATATGATCAAAAATATGGCATCCATAGAAAGCCCTTTTTGTCCCGATAAAAACAATATATAATATGTGTGGATACAGCAAATGACGAAGAAGAACATTACTGCTAAACACAAACAGCACAGAAATGTTAAAATAGCCATTGTCCATAAAGGACAAAAATGTTTCAAAGGCTCTGTCCTTAAGGGGTTAAAATGTACCTCTGTGTGGGTGCTTTTTTGTACTGCTCAGTCTCAAGCCAGTAACCAACATCATGCTGACGCATTACGGGATATGTTTAAAAGCTGTCTAATGCAGCCGGTATTTGCACCATGTACACAGTGGATAAGGTGGAAAAAAAGGTGATCATTGTTAACCTTATTTAAATATATGTACCCCAAACCCATTGGAGTGGTGGTAGCTATGCAAGTTTAGGTTTTCTTTGGGAAAAGCATGTCTTCTGGCGTATCTGGTGTGTGTAGTTTTTTTTTTAATAATGCCTCTGATACCCTCTGATTTTTTAGTGGTAGAATTTCCATTTACCCCACCATAACTTATGTTGTGTATGGTTAAGGATCCTAACTATATTTCATAACTGGCATATTATACACATATTAATATTGTGTTCATCTTTATATCTTTAAGTAAGTCTGTTGCAATTGTCTCTTGTGATTTGTGTCTGTACACTACATAAGGCCAGATGTACCCTATGTTTCATTATAATGTTACTAAAAGCATGGTGTATTATACTTTACAGAGTCTTTTATCTATGCCTGTCTATTGTGCCTAAATAAAACACATTGATTGATTTATTAAATGTAGCACACTTCCAGCCAGCTGCAGACATATTACCAGATTTATGCACAAGTTTTATATATCTTTCTCAAACACTTGTAATATAACCTATAAATGGCTTTAATATGGGTATCTTTCTTTTGCTTGCTTACCATTTTCCAAGACTATCTCTAGTTGTGCTACTAAAACGACATACATATCTATACACAGTGATAATATTAACCCCTTAGTGACATGACCTTTTGACCTTGTCTTTCCCTCGTTGACAAAGGCTGTTTTGACATTTCTGGTGTGTTAGTGTTTAGCTGTAATTTTCTTATTTCTCACATACTGTACCAACACAAAGTGTACGTTGTTTTTATCATCAGAAGAAGGGCTTTCATTAGATATCATTATGTTCATCATATCTTATAATTTACTACGAAAAAAAAAAAAATATGATGAAAAAATAATAAAAAACACTTTTTCTAAAAAATAATTGCCACAAATACAATCATTAAAAAATACCACATCTAAATAGTTTCTAAATTTTGTCCCAAGTTCAGAAATATGCTTGTTTCCATATTTTGACCCCAACCCGAACCCTAAATTTAACCCTAGCCCTAAATGTAACCCCAACTCTAACCCTTATGCTAACCTTTAATATATTCTAATTTTATTTTAATTGTAACTCTATCCCTTATGCTTTAATTTATTTGTAACCCTAACAACTATTCTAATTCTAACCCTAGATTTTAGCTAATTAAGACTTTTTGCCTCTAGGGGCAGTCAAGCAACAGCATCAGAGCGACGGAAGTGATTTTTTTTTTTCACTTCCGACGCTCTATCCCCAAAAGGGCAGCAGCCATATTGGAGGAGCATGCTGCTATCCAATATGCCACACACGATTGCTCTGTGGAGCGATCGTGGGTGCCCCAGAACCAATATTTCAGTGCTGCCTAATGCCCGGATATCTGAGTTGCTGGCTGGACGTGCCTGACACGTCGATTGTCGCAAATGGGTTAAAGGTGCATTCATGGCTCTTTCAGTTGAATAAAGGACCATGCGGGATCCAATTGTTGGAACTAATCTTTCAATCCCATACATTACAACATGCTGATTTAAGCAGGACAGACCTGATTCATGAATTTCCATTCTTTAGCAACCATTATTTTAATTACATGTTCCTCAGGATAAGCTTATCACCTGAATTTCAATAGAAGTTACACGAAGATGACAAATATCTCTGCCGACTATCTTTCTTCTGCAAGTCTCTGCTCTCTCCTGTTATCTTTACACTGAATAAATTACTGAACAATATTACCTAGAGTTCACTTCTTCACAGGCACCTTTCCAAGTCTTCACTCGAGTGTCTGTGGAACACACTTCCAAAGACTTTCCAATTCACTACCTCAATCTTTATAAAACTCCCCCAAAAAGTACCAGTTCAAATTGGTCTAAAATTGATCAACTTCAAATATTTGATCCTAAAAATATAGTTGACACAGCCACCCCAAAGCACCCTTTGCCACCACCTTCTTTCCTGTGTTTCTACGGCATTATGTGTCTCCTGTTCTTCATTTTCTTTATATAATAAGCGCATTGAGTTTGTAACATTTATTTAAGTTCTGTACCAAGGTCTCTGTAACATGTTTGACCTATATTAATAAATGTAATTTAAGTAAAGGAAAAGGTCAACAAGTTTCCATATTTATGATAATAAATATTTAAATGTCATCTCAATGCTTTTTTTAAACTCTAAAAATATATATGGTGATTAAGAATGCATTAAAATTATATAATTATAGGTAGAATCCTACTGAACCTAAACCAAAGTGATAGGACAAATAAAATGTGTGGAGTTAAAGTGACACAATCAATTATTCGCAATTTGAGAACATGAGAGGTCAGTAAGGCATTTTATAAACAGACATAGTATACATAAATGCAATTTCAATTATTTGACAGAGTTCTTGAGACTAGAGCAACCATTTAAGAAATGTTGACAAATTGACTAATGAAATACAATGTCTTTAGGCCAGATGTCATCTTAAAATGACTGGAAGAGATGCAATCTGTAAAACTAATAAACATGTCATTATATCAATCTGTTGTCTTTAGTCAAGATGAAACAATAAATAGAAAATTAACAGATCCCATTACCTTTTTGAATGACATGATTAGTCTCTGAAAAGTATGGGAATACAATATATTACAATAATACACAGAATGCTTTGGCAGACCATCTAGTCTGTACATCTCTATATCTACTGTAAAATTGTCATGCCTTCTTTGGTCCCTGGCCTTATTTTATGTTCAGGATGAGGCAGATTTTGACAAAGCACAAGCGTGCGAAACGCGTTAAGCGTTTGCCTACAAGCGGTCTCTAGCCGAAATGTTATGAGTCATCAATCTCAAACGCTGAGGATGTTTTTTTTGCTATTTTCTACTATTTTGAATGATTTTAATAATCCATGGACCTGAAATAAAGCAGCAACATGTTTTATCATATTTTTTGTCTGGAATGTGAGTGCCTTTTTAAGTTCAGGATAGCCTCATGTTTCAGGCTTGCTTGACTGATCTCCTTCGCTGTATTAACCTCTACCATTTATGGTGAAAGATAGTTTCATCGCAGCCCTGTGCAGTGTCACCTAAAGCACGTAGATGTAGCCTTCTCCATCACTAAAACAAGCTTTAATCCCTGTTTAATACATGTATACACTTTAGTAAAACCAGACCAAATAGATACATATATAAATAACTGTGCAACGGGGCCAATTAATCCTCCTCCCAATAAGGCTTGCAAACTGCAACCAGGGTAAATCAAAACAATATCTTGTTGCGCTTGTGACAGACTATACAATATGACATGTTTCCCTAGTAGCATGGACTGGTATTTGGGCCTACTAAACTGAACACATCCTGTTGAGAGTGTGCCTTGACATAGGGGTGCAGTTCTATTATGCTTTATCCAGTTCATACAACAAAAACACTGAATGTTATTCTATTGTGTTTATACTCTTGTTGCTTACTATCGCTAACTGTATAAGGGTGAAAGTGCAATATGTTTTTCTTGTATACACTACAATGTAAACTGTACTGTACTTGCAGCACACTCACCTTCTTTAGTAAATTCAAATTGCAGCACACTCACGTTCTTTAGGAAACAAAAAATGAGTGCCCTTACTTTATTTTCCCTTTGTTTGTTTAGATTTTTCCAACAACATAAATGCACAGACACAATGAAAAAATTGGGGGGAATCTATAAACACGGCGCACACGAACATTGTGCCAAATACTGGGTCAATGGGAGTGTGCACAATATATAAAGCAGACTCCCTATACATTTTGGGAGTCCGGGCTATCTAAGTCAAATGTGTAAATTTAGGCTGTGTTGGTGCTCGTTGCGCTGGCGCAGCCTATGTATAAAAAATTATTCGGAGTGGAAACCTGTACACACATACCTTACAATAAAGGCAAACTGATAAGAAAGGACCTTGGGAAAGGCCCAATCACAATCTGCATGACTCATAATTGAGTATAATTTACACATTTATGAGCTTTAATATAAGATTATATACGCATCACTATTTTTGTTGAGATTGGAAAAAAAAGATTCAAATAAAATAAACATATAAAAAACCAATTCAAAGTTTGGTTATTCATACATAGACAGGGCAGACAATTTTAAGAAACACATTTTACTTTAAAAATGAACTCTTAAATACCATCCGCCTTACACAAGTGTGCAACAGCAAAGATTTTCCATTATGTTCCCTACTCAATCAAATGTCATGTATAATAATCAGCTATTTAAAAAGCAACATCTTTCATTATTCAGTCACTGTGTTACATGTTATCCTGTGCGTTAGTAGCCTTTATCATTTTAATCCTGTGCTCTATTGTGTAATTGTGAAGAGCTTTGAATTTCATTGTCTGCAAATCTCCATGTAAGAATACTTACCATCTTCAGAATTTTTTTTTCTTCCACAATCCGTAGAAGCATCTTGTTTTTCTGAGTATTTTATGTAGCATGTTTGTACCTGCATGCTAATATCATAAGGGCTTCTTGTATCATAGGGCAAACAACCAGTATTTGTAGAATGTTAGTCATATTATATAGATGTATTATAATAATAATAATTTATTTAATAAATAATTCTACATAAAAAAAATCTAATGGCTTTGAATGAATGAAGGAATAGCAGGAAATTTGCAAGGGAATTTCAAGCACAAGGTCAAAGCAGCCACTTGGAAACATTCTTCAGTTCCGCCATACTTCAAACCTGGCGACTTTAGCTTTGGGTTTAAAAATTCCCTTCTAAATTCCCTGAAATTCTCTTTATCATGACAGCCATTATCTAATAACCCCCTCAGACATGTTCATTAGGGCGTAAATTGCCAGCTTAACATAACATAGCCATCAGCTTTTGCAGGCAGTTCTACCAATGTATTTACAAAGTACCTAGTACCTGGAGACATCCCAAACCCAATGTGGGTGATTACCATTTCTGACACCATTATTAGTGCTGGCCAGGAATCATTCCATTACTGCAGCTCACATATGAAATATTGCCTATTTTGAACGAGTATGAGGAGATTGCCAAGGGTTAGTTACAAACCTAATTTGGACATCACCTCCACAAAACACGTCATTAGGTGGACAGGAAACCAAGGACATGAGACTGGTCTAAAATGACCCCCCTGTCTAGTGAGCCTTAGACCTGAGGAGGTATATGAACACCCCGTCACGGAGAAGTGATACCGATTTGGAGATACCCCCTTACCAATTCTAAATATGCCAAAAAACATAATAGCAAAGGAAATTTGCAACAAAATACGGGGAGGACCATAACAAAATGAGCGAGGACAACAAACCGAGAAGAATTTGGAAGGACACTGGACGTCGACTATCGGGGACGCCTTACCCTTCCTCCAGCTGTGCAACCCCTTTATTTGGGAGATCAGGGTTGACCTTTTCAATTGGTAGGCAGAAAACCATGACACAGGAATCTATCCCTATTCCTAATAAGAACAGTACCTTAGCTAGACCTTCAGTCTTATCCTCTGTAATCCTGACACCTATGATGCCAGAGATCTCTGGGAAGGTGCTGGTCACAGATGCCCCTACCGGTAGGACCCACAAATGCAGAATCATCAAAGTAGTGAAGAAGTGATGGCTGCCTAGAGCACTGACTGACTAAAAATAATATGGCACAATACATTGGTAGACATATTGTTATGGACAAATGTCTCTTTTACTATTATACACTTGTGTTTTTGTCTTATTTGTCACACATTCCCTAAAAGAATATCCTTGGCATTAATTTTGCTCAGTAACTATTTCCGTTATTAACTCCTCCCCCACTTCCTTTGTGTAAGTTAACAGTTATGTGCCACGTGCAAATAATGGAGAATCACTGTTAAAGTAACGGTAACTGTTTCCCCTGCAGCCCCTCTTTGTTCAGTAACTACTCACTCCCCCTCCCATCGTGTAACCAAGATGGAGCTGGAATGTGAGTGGGAGAACTCTGTAATGATAAAGTCACATTCTGTAGGGTGGGTTTAGATAAGACCCCTGAAACTATTAGCCAATTGTTGAATGTATACTGTATGTTTAACTGTGACTCTGCACATGACGTATTTCTGCTTTAAAAGGAATCTCCCACTCTGGGAAATAAAGGTTTGCCTGAGGTTTTTCACTAATCAGAAACTTTGTCTCCGGTGTGAATTACTTCTAGGGGAGAGCGCATTAGTTGATCAATTTGTAAGGAGTAGATAGACAATAAAGCAAAGTTTGCTTTGATCCAAATCAGTTGGCGCGCGAACAGGGACATTTGGGTTGTGTTGCTATGGAAGCCGCATTAAGGACCGGAGAGGAGACCCCCAGAGACTGGAAAAAAAGAGCCTGATCACCTCTGGTAATTACCTATATATTTTCCTGTCTTTGGACTTGGCCTGCACTCCGTGTCTGCGCCGGCTTCTCGTGGATAACTACTGAACAGGTATATAGTTTCGCCCAGATGTCCTCTTTATTTGAATAATAGACCTGTAAAATTGTCTATCTATATCCTTGGTCATTCCTGTGTGTGTGTTTTCTGTGTGGAAGAATCTGTTATATTTCTGTTGCATACTTGCCTAACATTGTGGTGTTGTTTTATTTTTTATTTTGGCTAAAGTTTCGGTAAAGAAGGAAACTAGCTAGAGTTCTTATTTTATTTCTTTAATTTGCCTTGTTTGTTATTAAACTTGGTGTTTTATTTGTTATTTTGGCTGAGAGTCTTGGTATAGAGACCTAGCTAGTGTTATTGTTTTACTTTTATGATTTGCCTTGTTTGGATACTTGGTGTTTTATTTGTTATTTTGGCTGAGAGTCTTGATATCGAGATCTAGCTAGTGTTATTGTTTTAATTTTTTTTGATTTGCCTCGCTTGGATCAAACTTGGTGTTTTGTTTGTTGTTTTGGCTGAGAGTCTTGGTATAGAGACCTAGCTAGTGTTATTGTTTTACTTTTATGATTTGCCTTGTTTGGATACTTGGTGTTTTATTTGTTATTTTGGCTGAGAGTCTTGATATCGAGATCTAGCTAGTGTTATTGTTTTATTTTTATGATTTGCCTAGTTTAAAGGTGTTATTTTTGTATGTTTAGTTAAGCTAGTTTGGTGAACAGAAATTGAGTGCTTGTGTGTGACTTGCGTTTTATTATTAGACGGCATTTATTTTTAAGGTATTTGTAATTTAATTACAGCTGTGTATTGTGTATTTGCCTGTATATGTCTTTTTGGGTACCATATATGTTAACTGTCTTGTTGCTCTCCTATTCTATCTTTTGTCTTTAGGTGAGCTGTGCTACTGCAGTCAGATGGTTAAAAATCCTTTGTGCTGGCTGAAACTTTCCTCCCCCCCCCCCCTGCTTTTTCACCCCTCCTTCTTTCTTGGTGTATAAGCAGCAGAAACTTTTTGTGTGCACGGTTTGATTCTTTTGTTTCTAATTCCTGTAATCTGTTTTCTTTTAAGTTTCTTTTCACTTTCTCAGTCTTGTATTTACAGTTTCCAGTTTCGGTTTGTTCAGGGATAGTTTGCATTTCTTTTCCAGTTGCTTTTTCCAGTAATATTACAGTGTGCACATGGGTCAATCAAATGTTAGCTCCTTCCAAGGTCGGTTGGCCTGTGATCTTGTGAGGGAAAGAGCTGGGAAATCAGCTGTAGGAAAATTGGATAAAATTGTTAAGATTTGTGGAATGACTATGTCTCCTCAGGGCAGACTGCAGGCGGAGGATTGGAGAAACTTTTAAACAATAAGAATGGGATATTGTTCGATAATGGATTAATGAAAGCTGCAGATGCTTGGTATAAAGTGGCTAAAGGGATTAAGAAGGAGGGCTGGATTGAGGAGGAAATAGATGTAAAGGGGCAGAAAATCTTTGTGTATCATGAGAAAGATGGTTTTGTTGAAACTGTTACAAACATTTCCCATCCCCCTCCTTATGATGGAGCCTGGCACAAAGGGAAGATGGCTACCTCTGGAGCCCCCACACTGCCCACACCTGTGAGCACTCCCTCTCCAGTTCCTACCCCCTTGTACCCTGTCCTTGGGGCAGACGGATCCTATTATTTCCTAGCCCCCATTCCTTCTCCACTTCAAAACCCAGTCACGCCTTCCCGTCCTGTTTCCTTGCATTCTTCTCTCTTGCCTGTCTCTGTGGATACACCCTCTCTTTCAGCTCCGGTTGCTTCTGTCCCCGCCCAATTCCTTCCCCATCTCCCTGTCACTTCCGCCCTTACCTCTCCTTTCGCTCCCTCCACTTCTGCCCTTTCATTGTCACCATTTCCTGTATCTGCCACACCCATCCCTTACATGGTGGTCATTTCCCCTCCCAACATCCCTTTGGTCACTCCCTCCCTCACCCCTATATCCTCTTCCATTCCTGCCCCTATCATGGCTGCCCCCAGTGTATATTTCCCTATTATGACTGTTGGCTCCACTGTTCCTGCTGCAGCAGTCTGTCTTCCTTCTTCATCCCCTGCTGCATCAGGCCATTATCCCACTACCTCACAACTTGATCCCCTCCAGGTTCCTAATGCAGTTACTTCCTCTGAGTCCAGTGCTACAGCAGTTTCAGCTTCCATTCCCCCTGATGATGGTAGTATCCAGGGGGGACAGCCACCACAGATCCCAAATAATCTCCCTTGAATTCCCCTAGAAGGTCCTCACAGCACCCAGCATGGTCTGGTGGGAGCCCCTGTGATGTATGTTACCTTTAACCCATCCCAAGCTGCAACCCTGGTGAATTCACTTCCAGACCCAGAAAAACAGCCCATGCCCTTTTACAGACGGATTGTTCAGATCCGTAAAACATACTCTGCTGCATGGCGCGATTTGTTTAGTCTGTGTGAAATTAAAGCGGGGGATGCCTACTGGCCCATAATGGAAAAGAGCTTTGATGATGCCCGTCTCACTACTGACACAGATTTTCAATCTGGTATCACATTTTGTGAACAGCTCCATGCATGGGCTCAAGATAAATTAGCTGATCAGGCTACTTCTATTAATGATATTGAAAGATTTAATTCTAGGTTAACTCAAACCTTCTCTGATCTGGGTTTCAATACATGTAATAAGGCCCACACCCAGATGCTATCAGCTGCTTTCATTGCAGACCTTAAAGAACCCATAAGGAAAGGCCTGGTCCTATCCTGGCCCGAGTTCAGGATTATTCCCCTGGATACTCTCCTCCTGGCCGCTAAAGGCCTAGAGTCGATCCAATTGCCCCAGCACAAGAAATCCAATCCTTTAATGTTTTCTTTATATAACCCTGCAATTCAGCCTAAACATCTCTCTACACAGAGACATCTTCGTCTTCAAACGACTTTATTGTTACCCGATAATGTCTTCTTACTACTCAGCTACACTTTGAATCCTGCCACTCTTCTGCCTCTTCCCAAGGGGGGAGTTCCACACTATTGGTACAGCTATCGAGGACCTGAAGAAGTGGCCATATTGAAAGTAAAAACTCATGGAAGACGGAATTCGGAAGAAACGTGTAGCAATCATAAGCTGACCAAGCCGCCATGGATGCTGCATGTCAATCAAGTGAAGTGGACAGAAGAGTGTCCAATCCAGAGTCTGATACAGGCACACACAAGTTGCTTCCTGGTGATTGGGTTCTGGTTAAAAAGTTCCTGAGAAAACATACCCTTGAACCCAGATATGTCCAGCTCCAGAGGAAGCAGATCCTGTTATAACATGAATTTTGTGTATTTGTTCTTGCTGCTAGGTCTGATAAAGGCCCGACAAGTCGCTATAACCAAAGACAATCATGTTTACACATTTTGGTACAATTCCTCTAGTACACGGGTAGCCACATTTGCATTTGATTATTGTGACGTCGTAAATTGTACATTTCCATCGTCATTGTCGTCAACAGTGTACAAAGATATACCTAACATCAAGGACCCATACATGTGTATGACTCACCTGACTGGGTAGGTGCCACGCAAATAACTATTAATCCTCTTAAGCCACACATCAAAACTCTAAAAGACATGATAGCTATAGCTAACCCCACGTATGAGGACACTATGGCTGTGGAGACAGGTTTCTCTGATACTAACTTATGGCTTGAGTGGATGAGATATAACGCTAACAGACATAATAGATCTAACTGCTATGTCTGTGGAGGAGCGAGGCCTCACTTAGGTACTGTCCCTTTGAACATACCTCCGGAGATAGAGATGTGTTTCCTAAGTCTCTATACTGCAATTAAAACTGACCGGACGGAATGTGAATCATGGACAAAGGAATACCCAATTATCCTTAAAGATGTTAAGCCAGATAGAGATATCACCATATATCCAGGACACTACACTTGTTATGGTATATATGATGGGGTAGGCCACTTCTTTGGTAATTTCACTGGTAAGTACTGTGCCACATATAGCCCAATTCCAGCCGCCTTAATCCAGCAACACGTAAGATCACTTGGAGACATATATTGGATTTGTGGGGATATGCAGATTAGAACTAGATTGGAAGGTGTATGGTGGGGAGAATGTGCTCTAGCTACGGTATTTATGCCTATACACATAATCTCTGACGGACACCAAGATATCCCAGGTACGTTACACCAATACTCTAGAATAAAGAGAGGTACTCCAATAAAAAGCAGTTTTGATCCCCATATTTATATAGATGCCAAAGGAGTGCCAAGGGGGGTGCCGAATGAATTTAAAGCAAGAGATGAAGTGTCCGCAGGGTTTGAATCTATTTTGCCAATCATCAAGGCCAATAAAAATGTAAATTGGATTAATTACATATATTATAATCAACAACGGTTTGTAAATTATACAAGAGATGCCCTCCAGGATTTGGCGGAACAATTACAAGCAACTTCCCAGATGACCTTCCAGAATAGAATGGCCTTAGATATGATTCTGGCAGAGAAAGGGGGAGTATGTAAAATACTACCAGACACCATGACATGCTGTACCTATATCCCAGATAATACAGGCCCTAATGTTAAGGTAACATTGGCAATAGAAAAGTTAAAGAGTTTGTCCAATGAACTGAAACGGAATTCTGAGCCACGGATCCATGGGAAAGATGGATGTCTGGATGGCAGGGTGTTCTGGCCCAAATAGGTGTTGCCATTTTAATAATGATAATCATCCTTGCTCTTCTTGTTTGTTGTGTGTTACCCTGTCTTAAGAAATGTCTACAAAAGACAGTTGATCAGACAATTGACCAGACCACCCCGACCTTCCTTCACCAAGAGATTTATGACATAGACCGTGATACACCACATACACCCTTACAGTCCCACCGCACTAAGTAAACAGCTACTTTCTCTTAAGGGAATTCAGGGATAGCATCTGTCTCTACGGGCAGAAGTCTGTCGCGGGAGAAGTAGTGGACAAGCTGCTATGGGCCACCCGCGCAGGTAAGTGTTCGAGGCCTGTTCAGACAGATGTGGAAGATAGCCTTTTTGTTATTTTTCTATAGGGACAGTATTAGAGTTAGAGATAGTAGCTGTTAGTAAAATAGCCATTTTAAGGGGGGACTGTTATGGACAAATGTCTCTTTTGCTATTATACACTTGTGTTTATGTCTTATTTGTCACACATTCCCTAAAAGAATATCCTTGATCATAATTTTGCTCAGTAACTATTTCCGTTTCCGTTATTAACTCCTCCCCCACTTCCTTTGTGTAAGTTAACAGTTATGTGCCACGTGCAACAAAATGGAGAATCACTGTTAAAGTAACAGTAACTGTTTCCCCTGTAGCCCCTTTTTGTTCAGTAGCTACTCACTCCCCCTCCCATCGTGTAACCAAGATGGAGCTGGAATGTGAGAACTCTGTAATGATGAAGTCACATTCTGTAGGGTGGGTTTAGATAAGACCCCTGAAACTATTAGCCAATTGTATAATGTTAATGTTTAACTGTGACTCTGTACATGACGTATTTCTGCTTTAAAAGGAATCTCCCACTCTGGGAAATAAAGGTTTGCCTGAGGTTTTTCACTAATCAGAAACTTTGTCTCCGGTGTGAATTACTTCTAGGGGAGAGCGCATTAGTTGATCAATTTGTAAGGAGTAGATAGACAATAAAGCAAAGTTTGCTTTGATCCAAATAAGTTGGCGCGCGAACAGGGACATTTGGGTTGTGTTGCTACGGAAGCCGCATTAAGGACCGGAGAGGAGACCCCCAGAGACTGGAAAAAAGAGCCTGATCACCTCTGGTAATTACCTATATATTTTCCTGTCTTTGGACTTGGCCTGCACTCCGTGTCTGCGCCGGCTTCTCGTGGATAACTACTGAACAGGTATATAGTTTCACCCAGATGTCCTCTTTATTTGAATAATAGACCTGTAAAATTGTCTATCTATATCCTTGGTCATTCCTGTGTGTGTGTTTTCTGTGTGGAAGAATCTGTTATATTTCTGTTGCATACATTGTGGTGTTGTTTTATTTTTTAAACTATTAGCCAATTGTTGAATGTATACTGTATGTTTAACTGTGACTCTGTACATGACGTATTTCTGCTTTAAAAGGAATCTCCCACTCTGGGAAATAAAGGTTTGCCTCAGGTTTTTCACTGATCAGAAACTTTGTCTCCGTTGTAAATTACTTCTAGGGGAGACGCATTAGTTAATCAATTTTAAGGAGTAGATAGACAATAAAGCAAAGTTTGCTTTGATCCAAATTAATATATCATAGTACCCTGGAAATGCATACCTAGTAACTAGAAACAGTCTGGGTGTATCGGCAGGAGTTTGAAAGCTGACTAGAGTTGAGCGGACATCTGGATGTTCGGGTTCGGCAGGTTCGACCGAACTTCGAAAAAATGTCCTGGTCTGTGCTCGAACTTGACCCCGAACTTGACCCCGAACACGAACCCCATTGAAGTCAATGGGGACACGAACTTTTGGCCACTAAAATGCCTCTAAAAAAGTAATGGAAAGGGCTAGAGGGCTGCAAAAGGAAGTAAAATGTGGGTAAGAGTAGGACAAGTGCCCTGCAAGCAAATGTGGATAGGGAAATAACTTAAAATAACATAAAATACATACAAATGAAAAATACAGCTGAGCCAGAAAAAAGGACTAGATGGAATCTTTGATTTTATCTTTGGAAGAACATAAATCTAAATGGCTGCAAGGAGGATCAACAGAATTATCCATTTGAAAGAGGGTTGGAGTGCGGGGTATTCTCTTTCAGTTTATACTAAGTGACACATAGGTTGAGGAGGCGGTGACCATGGCGGTGTAGGAAGCGGCGCTGGAGGAGGAGGAGAAGGAGGAAGTAGCCAACACTGTTTTTTATTTGTTTTTGGTTTTTTTAAATTGGGGTCGCCCCCAAAATATTGGGACATATAACAACAGAAAACAAAGAATAAGTGCACTTGAGTATAACAATGACTGGGTGAGGCCGGTCTTAATGTCTATTCTGCACAAGGTACAAAGAAGTCTGGTGGGATCCATGCCTGGTTCATCTTAATAAACGTGAGTTTGTCCACGTTTGCTGTGGACAGGCGGCTGCGCTTGTCTGTGATAACACCCTCTGCCGTGCTAAACACACGTTCAGACAATACACTAGCTGCAGGGCAGGCCAGCACCTCCAAGGCATAAAGGGCAAGCTCAGGCCATGTGCCCAATTTGGAGACCCAGAAGTTGAATGGGGCAGATCCATCAGTCAGTACGTGTAGGCCTGTGCATACGTACTGTTCCACCATGTTGTTGAAATGCTGCCTCCTGCTAAGATGTTGCATATCAGATGGCGTTGCTGCTTGTTGTGGCGTGCTGACAAAGCTTTCCCACATTTTGGCCATGCTAACCCTGCCTTCTGAGGTGCTGGCGGTGCCCCAGCTGCATTGGCGACCTCTTCCTCTGCCTTCGCCTTGTGCTTCCATTGAGCCCCCGATGTCATTTTGGAATGCCCTCAGCAGCGCTTCTATTAGCGTGCGCTTGTAGTCGCGCATCTTACGATAACGCTCCAGTGATGGAATTTAAGACGGCACGTTGTCCTTGTAATGGGGATCCAGCAGGGTGGCCACCCAGAAATCAGCACAAGTTAGAATGTGGGCTACTCAGCAGTCATTGCGCAGGCACTGCAGCATGTAGTCGCTCATGTGTGCCAAACTGCATCCTCCTCCAAAACTGTGCCCTGGCTTGACAGTTGTGTACCTGGTCTTTGCTGGTGCAGGAACCCACCCTCCAAGCCACTTGTGAATGACTGGCCTGATAACCGTGGAAATGACCCCGCTTCTTCCTCCTCCTCCTGTGCGACATCCTCTTCCATCATCGCCCTAAGCGTTTTTTCAAGAAGACATACAAGCGGGATACTAAGGCTGAGAACGGCGTCATTGGCACTGGCCATGTTGGTGGAGTACTCGAAACAAAATGTGCAAAATGGCACACAGGTCTCGCATGGAGGCCCACTCATTTGGTGGTGTAGTGGTGCAGCTGATACTCCACTATCGCCTGGTGCTGCTCGCACAATCTCTCCAGCATGTGCAAGGTGGAGCACGTTGCATATGAGGCGGCGAGCGGGAAGGCCTAAGTTACGCTACAGCGCAGACAGGCGAGCAGCAGCAGGGTGAGAACGACTAAAGTGCGCACAGACGGCCCGCACTTTCTGTAGCAGCTCTGATATATCTGGGTAGTTTTTCAGGAATTTCTGCACCACCAAATTCAGCACATGCGCCAGACAAGGGATGTGCGTCAAACCGGCTAGGCCCAGATTTCTCCCATTATTGCACACCACCAGGCCGGGCTTGAGGCTCATTGGCAACAACCACTCATTGATCTGTGGTTCCATACCCGTCCACAGCTCCTGCGCGCTGTGGGGGTTTTCCCCCAAACATATGAGTTTTAAAAGAGCCTGCTGTCGTTTCCCTCTGGCTGTGCTGAAGTTGGTGGTGAAGGTGTTACGCTGACCTGATGAGGAGGTGGTAAAGGAGGTGGTATAGGAGAAGGAAGAAGCTGAGTAGGAGGAGGAGGAGGCAACAGGAGGCAAAGAGAAATGCCCTGCAATCCTCTGTGGCGGAAGGACATGTGCCAAACTGCTATCTGCCTCAGGCCCAGCCGACACTACATTTGCCCAGTGTGCAGTTAGGGAGATATAGCGTCCCTGCCTGTGCTTACTTGTCCACGTATCTGTGGTAATGTGGACCTTGCCACAGATGGCGTTGCACAGTGCACACCTGATTTTGTCCACCAATTGCTTGTGCAGGGTAGGGATGGATCGCCGGGAAAAGTAGTGGCGGCTGGGAACCACCGCCATCAGCTTTTTAAAGCTGTCCGTCTCCAACAGACGGAATGACAGCATTTCAAAGGCCAGGCATTTGGAAATGCTGGCATTCAGGGCCAGTGTTCGTCGGTGGGTAGGGCCATACTTCCTCTTTCTCCCCAGTATTGGGGGATGGACAGCTGAACACTTCCATGGGACAGTGTGGAGATGCTTGAGGACGGTGGTGGACGTTGTGGCGTTGCTGCCACTTCCTCTATTTGCTCGGTGGCAGGTGCCACTGTGACTCCAGAGCTGGAGGAAGAGGCCAAGACAGCAGCAGAAGAGGAAGCAGGAGGAGCCTGAGACCTTTCTTGGGTTTTGAGATGCTTACTACACTGCAGCTCATGCTTTGCATGTAGATGACTGGTCATGCAGGTTGTGCTCAGGTTTAGCACATTTATGCCTCGCTTCAGGTTCTGATTGCACAGCTTGCAAACCACTCGTGTCTTGTCGTCAGCACATTTTCTAAAGAACTGCCACGCCAGGGAACTACTTGTACCTGCCTTTGGTGTGCTCGGCCCCTGGGTGCGGTGTGCAGTAGCAGGTGTACTGTCTAGGGGATGGCCGCTACGGTTTTGCACCCTGCTCCCTCTTATGCTGCGCTGGTGCCTCTTTGCGACCACCGCCTCTTCCTCCAAACTGGACACGTTACTCGCATGACCTTGATTCCATGTGGGGTCTAGGACCTCATCATCCTCCACATCATCTTCCACCCATTCCTCAACCCTGCCCTCCTTGCCGGTCTGCATACTGCCGAAAGCCACAGCATTTGGCACCTGTGCTTCGTCATCATCAGAGACGTGCTGTGGTGGTCCTCTCATGTCCATATCCTGACACATAAGTGGTTGTGCATCAGTGCAATCTCTTCCACTTCTGGGGCAAGGCTAGGATTGATGACCCTGCCAGCAGAGTCATCAAAAAGCAAAAGAGACTGCTGCATGACTTGTGGCTCAGACTGCTTGGCTGATTTGCAAGGGGGTGAGGTGAAAGACAGATGGCCATGGGCTGCAGGTGTCAACTCTGAGATTTCAGCAGGGGACCGGGTGGGAGACAATGTGTAGGAACTGGAGGCACTGTCAGCCACCCAATCTACTATCAGCACAGTATTTGATGGTTCTATTTGACTCTCAGATATGAAGTGCAGGACGCAAATGTAATATTTAATACCAACAAATTGCAGTATTTAAAAATGCCTAGATGTTGCCCACTGAGCTAACAGAACAGGATTAAAGTCATGTGCCTGGTACACATGCAGTTGCAAGTGCAATGCACTCTCTGTGGTACTGGGCTCAGGGCAGGGTACAAATATGTAGTATAGCAGCCACTAAAATAATCACTGTAATTTGAATAATCGCTGTAGTTTGAATAATTGCTGTAGTGTGCAGATTCAACACCAGAATTTTTTTTAATCTGTCCCTCACAGCTGCAGCATCCTCTCCCTACACTAAGAAGTAGGGATGTGCGTGTATGTGATTCCAGCTTATATATAGAGTCTGGGTCACATGCTGCACTGGCCAATCACAGCCATGCCATTAGTAGGCATGGCTGTGATGGCTTCTAAGGGCAAACATGTAAAACGCTTGTTGATTGGCTACCCTGCAGCTTTTCAAAATGCGCCATTAAATCGTCGAACCCCGAACCCCAACACGGAAATACAGTGGAATGTCCGTGTTCGGGTCCAGGGTCCGGACACTGTAATGTTCGGTACGAAACTGAACAGTGCGGTTCGGGTTCACTCAACACTGAAGCTGACTCAACATCCAACTTGGCCATTAAGTGTCATTTCCCAGTCAAAGGATGTGTACCAAACCCTAATAAAACTTACTGGGAAAGGTTAAAGCTTCTTAACATGTATAGCTTGGAGGAAAGACGTAACTAGGGGGATAGGAAAGAAACATTTAAATACATAAAGGGAATCAACACAGTAAAGGAAGAGAGTATATTTAAAAGAAGAAAAACTACCACAACTAGAGGACATAGTCTTTAATTAGAGGGGCAAACATTTAAAATTAATGTCAAGAAGTATTAATTTACTGAGAGGGTAGTGGATGTATGGAATAGCCTTCCAGCAGAAGTGGTAGAGGTAAACACAGTCAAGGATTTTAAGCATGAGTGGGATAGGCACAAGGCTATCCTAGATATAAGATAGGTAACTGGGGACTAATAAAAGTATTTCGAAATATGGGCAGACTAGATGGCCGAATGGTTCTTATTTGCCGACACATTCCATGTTTCCATGTTTCTCTGTTTCTACAATCCTCTTTATCTATCTACCATATACCAAAGACAGATGATGAATCATCTGGAACTTACCCACTTCGCTCTTGGGCACAATTCCTAGTGGTGAAATCAAAGGGTGGGACAACAAATGGTCTTGCAATGTGACCTACCTCAACCTCCTTCTGAAACTTACCAGCAACTACCTCCTCCCTCACTGAATCAAATGTTAAATTAGGCTCAGTTGTCGGAAACTCTAACAGAATAAAGGGAATCCAGAAACCTGCCCTTAAACCATTGTCCAACAGCATGAGATACATGACAAGCATGGGGAACATCCTTTGGGTGCTCACCGGAGTCCTTGCCTTTCTGCTGTTAAGCCCTTCCACTACCCTTTGCACCAGGCAACTTACCTCTCTTGAAGCAGCAGACTGCTGGGTGGGAATCCTCACAATGTGAGTACTTGTGTCGAAAGCAACACAAGATGAAACATCTGCAATGCCTCTGATTAAAGAGCCAACAGATGCCCTTTCATAAGGCCACTGCAACACACGAGAAGGAGGTGGTGGCAAATTCTTGCTTTATGTTTCACACAGAAAGTGGTGAAAAATAGATGGGTTAAAGCATATTCTCCCTGAACAGTAAGTAAACATAGCAGGGTTCCTAACAGGATACTGTCGAGTGGCTATTTATATAGGCAATGATTTTACACTATTAGTCTTCTTTTCCACATTGTCTGGGCCTCACACAGCAGATTCAAGTTTGCACAGTTATTCTTCTCCTATGGGAAGCAATGAACCCAGTTTAGTCATTTAACCCTTTGCAAATAAAATCCTTAATTGTCTAGGGTTTAAATACAAATCCACTACATCTTTGTCACTGCTGGAATCCCTATTTACCTCACCATTGGCCAGGTTTCACATTGCATAGCTGTTAAAATGTGTATAATTTAAAATGCAGAAAAAATGCAGAATGTAAAACGCATGTGTGTTCAGGTAAACGATAAGTACTATCTTTCAAATAAAAGTGAGCTGTCCATCAAAAAAAATGAATGAACGGACATTAAGTCAGAAGGTGGATTTAAGGTAGGATCTATATAGGTTCATAGCAAGAATATGGTAGCAGTTCAGAAATTGTGGTGGAGAGGTATGGATGCTTAGGGTACAGGTAATAAAACACTGGGGAAGAGGGGTGTGGTTCAAGTGAGCCTTTAAAACTGGTTCTTCCTGATGATCCTGGCATGTCATGAATGTAAACAAGGGGCTGGACCAATTTAAAAAGTATATAATAAATTCTGCTTTATAAAGGAGGATAAATATAGCATCAAATGAATGTCATACATTTCCTTAAAAAATAATATATTTTGTTTGAGTAGAAGAGTAATTACATTAAAATACACATATTGCATGAAAAAAAAGAAAAACCTTTTATTTCAATTTAGTTAATGCCACTTCAATTACAAATTATTTATCCAGTGTTGGGACTGTGTAAGTTTTATTCTTTGAAATGAGACTTGTAACAATGCAGCAGTAAATCGAATCGACACTTTTTACAGCTTTTGCTTTTTTAGACATTATTTCTTACCTCACTTCTTCTTAGAAGACCACATGCTACTTCTTGAGCTTCGAAATTGCCATAAATTTATAGTAAAAAAAAAACCCCAAAAACAAAGCTTTCAAATTTAAGCACTCTCAGGAGTCACATTGATTTCTCTGTTATGCTGACTGAACAAGAACTCTTTCTTTTACAGCAGAGGATCATGTATCTCGCTCCTCACTGAGCGTCGATGAGGTCTGAAAAAAAATGACATTTCATATTTGCTAGAAGTGTTATGGGAAAAATATTACTCTTGTTTGAGTGACAGGTGTAGTGTAGTAGAACTAAGACTTCTCCAGTTAAAAGCCCACCATGAGAACTGAATAATAAGAATGAACAGGAAGAGTAAAAACATGTACGATCTGATTTCTATCTAGACATGAAGTGAGAACTCTCGGGACGAATTTCTTTTTTCTTATGTTAATAGGATTTTAAATATTTGTCTTACGCTCCACTAAGATGCACAATACGTTTAGTTTTTAGACATTATATTGATTCTTAATATGGATGGGAGCAGATAAATGCTACTGATAGGAAAATGGGTTCCAACATTATTTGACTAAATACTTAACATGTAAACATAGAATGTGTCGGCAGATAAGAACCATTTGGTCCATCTAGTCTGTTCAAAATACTGTACGTAGTCTCCCACATCTGGAGCTTTGTGATGTGTCACTCGGATAGTTTGTTAGCTGTAATATAAATTACTGGTTCATTGGTAAGTAAATTACATTACCAGCTTAAATAAAATAATATAATTATACATGTTGGTAATATAATTTCCAATAACCTAGTGTCAATGGATAGGAATACTTAGTTAAATGCCATTAAACTAAGTCCACGTAAATGATATTCCTTTCACTAGATACTTGGGTCCCTGGGTCTAGATTTCCATCCAAAACTTCTAAGTTGTTCATTTCTTTTAGTAAATGATAAAACTCACTTGTGGCTTATTGAATAGTCATTTAAAGTAAAGTATTGCTCAACTCAAGGGCCTTTATTTTGTTATACCTGCATACAGAAGTATATTGGTCTTAAAAGAACATGATTTAATATTGATTTTTGAAAATGTTGTTTTAAAAAATGTTAAAAGAAAGTAGTGTACCTTTTTTACAGTGTGTAAGCCTGGGTTATGGAGAGAACCTACAGCAAGGGGTTTCTTCCCCATGGTGGATTTGCTATCATGGGCATATACATTTTTTTTCCAGGGGAAGACACAACATCCTTCCCATTTTTCCCATCTTCCATCCCTATACTTCCTTATATCCTCCCCATTGCCTACCTTTCTTGGCTCAGGACAGGAGTTTCCTGGTAGGAGCCAAATGTTGCTTAGTTAACCATTAATATGAAAAATTAAATGACTGTGGTAATAGGTGCTAACAGACCAGCATGTACCTGAGCAACATGAGAGCTTTACTTTACTGTAAAGTTCTCATGTTGCTATCTGAGCTACAGTATCGGTCCCAAGGTTCCCAAATTATTAAAAATGTTTCCACTGAGTCACTTTTCCAAACTGTTTCTTCTTATAAACCATTCCCGGTATGAGGGGGTTCTCACCTCCAGCACTTTTCAGATACTGATGGGTAAAACATACTCATATCGGCCAGGATGCTGTACCATCTTGTAATAATTTTGAAAGCCAAATCATTTGAATACCTAAATCTCTTTCACATTGTCTAATGTATCATCTGAGACACAGCAGTTCCTGGTTGTCTTGTGCTGACAACGTCAGAGTGCACAGCCAATCAGAGCGGGGGGCTCGTCCTGCTCCGACTGCTGAATGTGAGAACCTGTTGCCAGCCAGGCGACTACCTGTTTCCTCTGGAAGCATGGCAGCTGCCAGTCAGAGGATAAACTGGCGTGATCTATCAAAAGTACATGCCAGTTCATCCTCACAATAGGAACAACTAACATTTCAATTGAGCTTCTATATTAGAATCACAAGTGAAATAAAACGTTAATGTTCCTTTAATGAGGTGAAGAAAATGCTGCAGGGGAAAGTATAAGGAAGGGATCCTGCCACCTACCAGATCTGATCTGAAAATGCTTTCTAATGATAATAGCCTACCTGTATCTAAGTTTAGTGGGTAAATTAAGCATCTTCCCTAATTTTACAAATCCGTCCTTTTTGATTTTTAATTAAAATGTTTCATAATTATCTATGCCAAATCAGAAGTCTTTGTTATTGGCAGGTTAGCACCTGGTCAGTATTTTACTGGTACAGCTGGTGATCCAGCTGTTGAGGCCAGTGCCGCCATGATTAGAATACTGGCAATACAATGCCCAGTAAAAAAATGTGGGTTGTGGGAGGAGATTTGCAGGACAGGCTGGCTAGTTCACACCTCTAGGGTATAAGGCTACAGCTGCCAACTCCCCCAGACTGTGGCTTGTACAGTGAAGCACAGAGGGCTATGCAAGCAGTGCTGTCATTCTTGGAGTGCAGTGAGAGAGATGAATGCTCTGCCCCCTCACACTCTGATTGTCAGCCAGGTGTCAGAAGAAGATGGGAGTTCACACACATTAAGAACCATCCATACACCCTTCAAAAAGGTAAACGAGCAGGGAGGGGGAACAAACAGCATAACTTTTTCTTTTTGGTTAACAAAAAAGAAATTACCGTGTGTGTGTTTGTGTGTATGCGTGTAAGAGTGACTGTGTGTATTTGTGTATGCATGTGTGTTCATGGGACTATTCAGCTGTGTATGTATGTGTGACTATGTAGCTGTTTATGTATGTGTATAAGTGTGACTATGTCGCTGTGTATGTAAGTGTGTAAGTGTAACTATGTGGCTGTGAATGTATGTGTTTAAGTGTCACTCTGTGGCTGTGTATTCATGTGTGTAAGTGTGACTGTCATGCTTCATCCCGCATGCTGGGTCATCCCGTGTCCAGTTTGTATCCAAGTTCCTTTCTGTCCTTGGTGTTATGTTTATTATTTATGCTCATTCCTGTTTTTTCTTTGGATCTCTGTTCATACCACCCTTTCCAGTTTGGCCAAAGTGTGGTACCCTTTCCAGTTTGGCCACAGTGTGGCACCCTTTCCAGTTGGCCCTAGAATGGCACTTGTCCTAGTTTAGCTATTGTCTGGCACCTGCCTAAGCCTGGCCATCAGCGTCGCACCTGCCTAAGCCTATCAACTCTGGTACCTGCCTGAGTCTGGTTATTGTCTGACACCTGTCCATGCTTAGCTATAGTCTGGCTCATACCTGTCCTGGAGCCCCAGTTGGGGTACCTTTTCTGTCCTAGAGTCCAGTCCTGTTATAGGATTCTACCCTGTCATAAAGTCCCATTCAAGTATTTCTCTGTCATAGCTTTTCCCTTCTAGTGTTACTTTATCCATTCCGGGTTTTCTTTGTCTGCTTTGCTTTCACTTCCTCTACTTAAACTATACCCATTTCTGTTCAGTGGTTTAACTTCCAGTCTGCAGTCTTCGGGTTTGCTTTGTGTCTGTGTGGCTGTTCTATGTAAGTCTTTGGATCCTGTTGTTTATTTATTAGTTTGTTATTCAGGTAAGAGTTAGGGACTTGCCAGGATGTGGTGGACCTTGATGTGGTTGGCAAGCTTAATCATTTGACCAATTGGTATAATCAAATCCGAGCTAATTACTTCCTTAGAGTTCCAGGCTAGTGCATGTATCTATGTTTATTGGTTTGAATGTTTTAATGTGTTCCTACTTCTTAGCCCTGGCCTTTGTATGTAGTGTTGTCATTATGTGTGTTTGGGTTTACAATATCCTTGGGAGAATGTTCCTTGACAGGTGATACACTCTTGTATAATGGTCAAGATGTCACTTTTGGTTGGGAGGTTGTTTATTACTTTGTGTCAGTCAGCAGAAGGAGGGACATTTGTGTATCAGAGTATAATGTTGCTGCAGAAACTGTGCTCACAGCAGTACCTGGTGTAGCTATGAAGTGTTTATCGGTGGGTACTGTAGGTGATACCACTGTTGTATTTTGTGCTTCTTGTGTATTTTGTGTTTTATGCCAAAATGTCTTTACAGTTGTTCTTGGGCTCAATCGGTTGCACTTTCATAGCAACACCACTGGGGTTGCGCTTTCCCAATATTACATTTAGAGCTGCAACAGTTTCCTACTCCTTACACTTTTACCAGTTGTGGGAGCTTAGACTGAAAGTTGCGCAGTGTACCTGAATATGTTATCAGGTTTCACTCCCATTACGCAGGGCAGTAATTGCGCAACCTCCATTGGAATACTAAATTATGTGGATTCCACTGGCCTTAAAACTTGACAATGTCACAGCCTGGTCCATGACTTCACCATAAAAGAGATTAGTGCATTGCACTTGGATTTTGGGGGCATCTGTTCATCTTACCTATGCTAAAAATTACAGGTGATGCTGGCAACAGGTTTCTGTGATGCAGACTGATCCATTGCCGGTTCCTGGAACACTGATAGATGTGTGTCTGTTATGTACCAATTTGCCTCTCGCTGTCCTTGTTGTTCCTCCAATGTCCAATGGACAAATGTATTCGCAGTCAGCTTCATGAGTCACTCTCTCACGCTTCCATCACTAAGCGCACACCTGCAATCCAGAAACCGGATACCGCAAGTCAGAGCTCAAGACAACTTCCCCCTCAGTGCCAATGTTGGAACTGCTCATTGTTTTATACTTGACTCCATTATCCAGATAGCACAAGGATCCAGATACGCTTTTACTGTGGCACATTTGGTCTCTACAGTAACACTGAGCTCACAAAGTAGCATTTGTATGATTCTCTGCACAGACACGCTTCAGAATATATTGAATGTGTTATTATGTAGTCGCTGCACTTCATTTGACTTGACTTGAGAAGCAAAACCAGTGCGGCATCAAATTTGCTTTAACACTGTTCTTCCAACTTCCTCACCACTCTGTGTTATCCTTGTCATAAATAAAACACAGGCACATAAAAGCTGTGTTGATAAAGTCACCGCTGAAGATAAATGTATACAGTTCAATAAAATAACACTGCCTTGCTCACCATAAATGCTGTTCTACCATTGGTTAATTACAGTAGACTGGCAAGTAGAAGTTCAGCAGTCCACTTGATAACATACGACTTGGTAACCAGCCCAGTAAATCAACCTTAAATATAAAGGTCACATGTTATCATTTGGTTTCAAATAATATGGATACGTGTGAAGGCAGGAAGCAAAGGGACAAACGGCCATTACGGGATCTCTAATATGAAAACTACAAGGAACAAACTGTTTAACGTTTATTGTTGCCCTAAACACAAATACTCAATATAACCCAGATATAGGTCTACTTAATAAAGAGAGAATTGCAGGGCATTGTAGGGAAGTGAGATGGAAACTTCAAACTTTAGGCCAAAGTAGCAGAGTTTTAAAAATTCTCCAATGCAGCCGAATGTGAGGATTGGGAGTGACTGTGCATTTTTTTAAACTTTCTGGCCCACTTTTATTTTATAAATAATACATCAGTAACCAACCATGATCTTCCTTTATGTTGTTAAAAGAGTTCAATATGCTTCAAATACAAACTTCATTAAAGATAAGGCTAATTCTGAAACAAAACAGTAAACAAACAAATATACAATTGTATATGAAAAAAAGCCTATAAAAGCAATACAATGTCCAACACATTTAAAACCATAAAAGTAAAGGTTTTTTTTTGGTTGACTGGTTTGTTATGAGAAGTGCAAATATTTAACAATGATACTGATCTGCTTTTACTTTTAATTGTATAGCACAAAACTGAGCAGGGAGCTGTGCCACATCCTTTAACTTCATTGCATTATGAAATGGTCTCTGTTACAGTGAAGTAACTATCCTGGGCTTATCTGCGTCTAACCATGTGACATAAATGTATTGAATTTATAGAAAAAAGATTGATAATAAAAAATACTTCGCACAAGCTGTCATTATGTTAAGAGAATCTATATGCTTTGAAAAGAAACCCTTTAGAGAATGGAGGCAACAGAAAGCCATTATTTTGTGATTCTCTCCTCTCTATACAGTGGTGAATTGAATGATCAATAATGTTTGCTTTTCAAAGGATGTGGAGGTCCTTTTGAAGTTAACATCAAATCTCACTACTTGATACAGTGCCAATGTTGGAATAAAGGAAAGTCTCTCAGGTGGAGCTCCAGTCAACGAGAGTTGATAACTTTCAAATTAGATGTGATAAAATAAATCTGAGTTTGATGAATGATGTAATTATGACTAAAAACCATAGAATGGATCTCGTTCTTTTATGAGCTGCATATTTTGTTCTTTTCAATTTATGCATAATATAGGCTCAAATAGGGACACTTTGTATAGGCTTATTTTATAAAGCGAGAATATGTTACTTTACATGCAATAAAACATAAAGAATGTCATGGCGTTGTTCATAGTCATTGGAAATTCTCACTAAATCTTGGATTACTCAATAGGTCATCTTTGCCTTAACACACAAGAGATACCCAACATTTCCCTTATATTCCCTTAATATGTTGTACTCTACACAGTTCAGACTATTCACTAACTTGGGCTGAAGAGGGAAATCCCCTTGGTTTCGGGACCTTTTATTTATTTATTTTTTAACTTAGTTTATGGTTGCTATATACCAATCAGTCATAACATTATGACCACCTGCCTAATATTGTGTAGGTCCCATTTTGACTCCAAAACAGCTCTGACCCTTCGAGGCATGGACTCCACTAGACCTCTGTAGGTGTGCTGTGGTATCTGGCACACCTACATTCGTGGCAAACCCTTTAAGTCCTGCAAATTGTGAGGTGGGGCCCTATGGATTGGACTAGTTTATCCAGCACATCCCACAGATGCTCAATTGGATGGAGATCTGGGGAATTTGGAGACCAAGTCAACACCTTGAACTTGTTGTTGTGTTCCTCAAACCATTCCTAAACCATTTATGCTTTGTGGCAGGATGCATTATCCTGCTGAAAGATGCCAATGCCACCAGGGAATAGCGTTTCCATGAAAGGGTGTACATGGGCTGCAACAATGCTTAGGTAGATGGTATATGTCAAAGCAATATCCACATAAATGGCAGGACCCCAGGTTTCCTAGCAGAATATTTCCCAAAGCATCACACTGCCTCTGCCGGCTTGTCAGTGGTTATAATGTAATGGCTGATTAATCTATATAAACATTTATTTAAATATATGAATGCATATTATATTATGTGTTACCTTCAGTATAATTTTAGATGTTTAATACATTTACAAAAGTTGGGTTAAATATCTGGGGTTAAAGATTAAGAGATATTAATTGCAAGACATTTTTATTTAAATAGTTTTTAAAGCCTTAAAGAAGAAACAAAAATAATCATTTTAAGGATTAAGTCCAAAGGGAATTGGATGATGTTCTACTTGCCTGATCTTATAACTCTGTAGAAATCAGTGTTTGCAAGAACCATCCTGTTTATGCTTTCTCATCCTTCTTTCTCTTCTGTCCTTCCAGTTATCTAATCTTCTTCCATCGTATAAGCATTGCCCAAACTGTTACTATTTTTATTTTCATAACAGTCAAGTAGAAGTCCAGTGGGGTGAATGAGTAGCGTGGTAATATAACTGCAATTTACGCTGACTATCTGGGCTATTCCTATTACCATCTCCTGCAATTCTTTTCTTGCTGCTTCCTGACACCTGGATATGTGTGTATGTGTCCTTTGTGTCCTATGTTGGGATGTGGATACAAACCTTTGGCGCTGTAGGCTTGTCAGGAATCTCTAAATCCCCCCCCCCCATGTATTGATTAAGAGAAAAGTGATTCTTGTGGAAGGAGTCGGAATAAACGATAAATAAGGTGATATGTGCCAGGATAGTCCTATTGGATGATTTATATAATAGAGTAGCTGAGAACATTATTTTGTTATGTGTATGCCCACCCCTAGACTCTGGATTGGTTAAACGATAGTGTTTCTGTTTTTGTTTACGGGCTCTCCTGTATGTAAATGTTTATTGCATTTTTGTGATAATGTAATAAATATATTATACTTATTTTTTTTTTTTAAACTTGAAATTATTGTATATGCTATTTGCAATTGTGACTTCATATACTATTTAAATGAAAATGTCTTGTATTTAATATCTCCTGATCTTTAACCCCACTTTGTAAATGTATTAAATATCTAAAATTATTCTGAAAGTAATACATTATATCACATGCATTCATTTATTTAAATAAATAAATAAATATATATATATATATATATATATATATATATATATATATATATATATACACAGATCAGCATAACATTATAATCCCTGACAGGTGGCAAGCTGGCAGAGGCTGTGTGATGAAACCTTGGATCCTGCCATTCATGTGAATGCTACTTTGACACCCGCTAAATAAGCGTTGTTGCAGACCTTTCATGGAAAAAATACTCCCCGAAGGCATCGGCCTCTTTAAGCAGGATAATGTGCCCTGCCACAAAGAAAAAAGTTTTCAGGAATGGTTTAAGGATAACAAAAATGAGTTCAGGGTGTTGACTTGGCCTCTAAATTCCCCTCAGTCCAATCAAGCATCTGTGGGATGTGCTGGACAAACTAGTCCAATCCATGGAGGCCCCACCTCGCAACTTACAGGACTTACAGGATCTGCTGCTAACTACTGGGTGCCAGATACCATAGCACACCTTCAAAAGTCTAGTAGAGTCCATCCATTGATGGGTCAGGGCTGTTTTGGCGTCAAAAGCGGAGCTACACAATATTAGGCAAGTGGACATAATGTTAAGGCTGATAGGTGTATATATATAAATATTTTAAGATATTTGACACCCTTTTTAAAAATGATTCATATGTTTGATAAAGTAAGAGCATGGCCAATGCAAAGGGTATATACTCTGTTTTTATACACCTTTTCAGCTGTTTATTCAAATATAACCACATAGTGATGCTATATGAATACATATTATTGTATGATTGAGTTGTAATTTGCAATCATATTTTAAATGAAATAACCCATCTTGTATTTAACCTTACAACTTACAATGTATTATATGATTATATTTTCCATTGTGTTCAATTTCCATACAGTCACAGACCATAAATTAACCTATTAATCAAATGACATTGTATCAGATGCAATTGTACACAAGAAAATTCCGCTCTAATTAATCGATGTGAAGCTGGAGATTGCACCACATGAAAATAATAATTAAAAGGAATACTAGATCCCCAAAATGCATCTCCCAAATGTTAATGCATATTTTAGTGATTTTAAAGTACTTTAAAAATGCTTATTTTACATTTTGCATTGCGTAACATATAAATATAAAACATTTACAGCTGGAACCAATGAGAATAATTCACATTCATTTGAATGTAATTTCCTGTTTTAGTGATGTCACCAGGCAGTGTACTAAACATGTTCATGCCCTCACTGTTTACGATCAGGAAAGTTAGTTCCCTGTCACTGGGTGTATCAAAGAGAAATATTTCCTCTTGTTTATACTATTAAAGATACAACTAGGTAACAATATTCTAATAACCTAATCATCCTATGATTATGATGAACACTGCAGTCGCTATCATTACAGTCCCTAGCATGGCAGTATGATGGCCATTGCAGTCTAATTTAGGACATTATGGGCATGATGGGAACTGAAGTCCATTTTAGGGCTGTATGAGTATGATGGGTATTGGAATTTGTTCAGGGCCATATGAGTATAATGGGCATTGCACAAATCTCAGCTGATGGACTGTGTAGAGAGCCTCTGCCTAAAGCACACCACTCAGTGAGTTAGTTGCCATGGAGACTCCTACAAAGATAGAGAGGAAGTTCCCCAACTTATAGGCGATGACACATGTGCAGTTGGATTCTCCTTGAGTGCATGCATGCTACCCGTGTTACAGAGGCTCTGCCTGTTTGGGAGGGCTAGAGAAACTAAATTAAAAAATCACCATTTTAGGAGAATGACAGGAAGTTTTAAAAGACATTTTACACTTCTTAATTTCTGTTATAAAGAATGGTCGCATATTCGCTAACGAAGAGGTAAATAAAGAAGAGGACAACTTTGAAACAATATTGCTGAGGTTCCAACTCCAGAGCTGCATCTCAAGTTTAATAATGCATGCAACAAAGTTATAGTTACCATTTATCATTCTGAGAGACAGTGGATCATTGTATCCACAGATTCTCAACCATAAGGTATACTATCAAAATACTAGCCATCTTAACCTTTTCTGGGGAGGGTACCGTATTTTCCGGCGTATAAGACGACTGGGCGTATAAGACGACCCCCCAACTAAGTCATCTTATAAGCCGGAAAAATCGCATCTATATTTTAACCTTTTAGGTTAAAATATAGAGTTTTCCACCCTCCTCCCCCTTTCCCCAATCCCCAGTACTTACCTATTTTCTGCTCTGTCTCCCGCTGTTAAGCCGGTTCGTGGCTGTGAGGGAAGCCTTGTGAGCTCCCCTCCAGCCGCGCGGTCAATAAAGTTTTGTTTAAAAAAAGTTTCAACAGACTTTATTGAAGCCGCGTGGCCTGAGGGGAGCTCACAACGCTTCCCTCACAACCACGGACCGGCTTAACAGCGCGAGCGGAGACAGAGCAGAAAATAGGTGAGTAAATCCCAGTACCCGGCGTATAAGACGACCCCCCAACTTTTGAGAAGATTTTCAGGGGTTAAAAAGTCATCTTATACGCCGGAAAATACGGTATTCATCTCTGCTGCTCCACCTAAATCTGTGTCGCACTAAAGCACATAGACACAACAAATTTCTCACTCATATTTGATCATTTTTGATGCAGATGCAATTTCTAACATAGAAGCAAAATTGTATTAATAATGTTGCTGTCATAATTATTTGTTTTTATTGCATCTTATCATTGTGCTAACATGTTTATCATATGTGTCAATGTTATTATTAAATATCTTCTGTCATTTATAGAATTTCTGACATTTTATTACACCAACTTTCTCTCTAGCGCTTCCACCATATTATTTATATGTTCTAAAGAATGTTATTTTTGTTTCCTTTAGGGATATATGTAGTGTAAATGTGTAATTTGTTAGTGCTGTAATATTATTTTATATTAATGAAAGATCAGTGAAAAAGATGTGTCAGTTTGTAGTTCCAGGATAATTATTTTACTCTGTCAGCAAGGGAGTATGGATGCCAAAAAAAGGGAATTCCAAAAGTGTCACAGCAAAAGGGTTAGGCAAAAGAGTAGTCAGTTCCAGTCCAAAAGGTTGAGGCAAGCTGCAAAGGGTAAAAAAGCGGGTAAACAAATCCAGGTAGGGGTACAGCAATTTGGATAGTCCAGGGGAAGAAGCCAAGGTGGGTACACAGGAAGGCAGCAATGGATGGTATACAAATCACAAAGGAATGGGATTGAGAACAGACACCACAGCTCAACAAGCAAGCAATGAAGAAGGTGAGTGTGTGTTTTTTTTTTTGGGCTGCTGATCAAGGACCTCTCCCCTTCACACCTTGAACCAATTTGTGAATAGGGAGAAGGAGTAGAGACTCTACTCCCTCTTTCTCCTGCCCCTGAGTATCACGAGTAAGCCCTGCCCCCTAAACCTCTTGGAAGTAGTTACATTCACCGTGAACTTTTACAATTTACAATTAATTCTGGAGGATTCAAATCCCCCAGTATTGAGGTACAGTGAGGTCTCCAACTATAAATTAAATCTAGATAAATCCACGGTAATGGCTAGATTTTTAGAAGAGAAAGCGAGAAAAATAATAGCCCTTAAATATGGATTTAGATCAGCTTGAATATTTGGGGATAAAAATGACAGCAGACCCGAATAAGATTGTGGAAACCAATTTCCTCCCTCTAATGAAGCAAACAAATAAAAACCTAAAGGAATGGAAAAATCTGGAAATCTCATGGTGGGGGAGGATAAACGTGTTAAAAGCCTATGTTATCCCCAAATGGACCTACCTCTTCAGGATGATCCCCATGAACGTCCCAAAGGTTTGGTTAAAAATGGTCCAGGATTCTTTCTCCAGATATATCTGGCTGGGGAAAAAAATGCGCATATATAAAAGAGTGAAATCGCTACCACCCAAGCAAGGAGGTCTAGGTGCACCCAATCTCCACCAATATCAAGAAGCGAGCATGTTAGCACATGCATTAATGACTCAAAGAGAAAGTGCCAGCCGAGAGAAATGGTACCAAATGGAAAGGGCGCTATCAGGATGTGAACAGATAGGCTCAATATTCTGGTCGACTAGTAGAAAAGGTCTTATAGACTGCAAAAAATGCACAAAGTCTTTGATTCTGGACCACATGTTGAACTTTTGGCTAAAATTTAAAAGGAAATTGAAAATTAAGATTCTGACTGGCCTCCCCCTACAAATACTGGAATATAATATAGGAGACATTAAACTGAGTAAATGGGTAAGGCACGGAATTGTAAATATAGAAGACTCACTGGAAGCAGGCAATGTTATCCCTTTTCACGTTTTGAAGACAAACTTCCAGCTAGATAAGGGTGATATTTTTCCATATTTAAGATTAAAACACTACCTGACTAATACAACTATTACCAAGAGCTCAAGAATCAGTAAAAACTTGATAAATTTGAAACAAAATGAAAACACAAAACACATCTTAGCCAAATGCAATCAGATAATTAGAGAAATGAATTATATCCCAGAGTTATCGGTGATTGGAAAGTGGGAATCAGATCTAAAAAGGAATATTCAGAGAGAAGAATGGAATAGGCTGTTTGAACAGGCGTGTCATGCTAAGGCATGATTTGGGCCTATACAGGCCCTGTATTTCATATTCTGTGGTGTGTGTTTTCATGTTCAATGGTGTGTGTTCTGGAGTCCTATTGTCTAAGTTCCTTTGTAGACTAATTGCTAATTAACATCTTCTAGGAAACAGCAAATGGGCCTATGCATATCCATCCCAGGCAAACTCACACTAAGGTGTGATCTGTTTGTTGGTAATTGTAGCATCCTGTACTCCAGTACCAAAATCAGACATTGTGGCATCAACCAACCCTGGGGGGTCCCAGTATACATTTGGCCCAGAGATCAGAAACAAATGCCCACATAGTTCTAGAAATTGCTGTATCTGGACACAGGTTGGGATGGGGTTCATAATCAATATATATATTTGAAACCAGCATGGTCCAGGCTTTTGAGGGACACCAAACAGTAATAGAAGGTGGCGGGTGGAATGGGAGATATGAAAATATGGCATTTGGACTAGGTGCACACATATCATGTGTGATCTTAAACTGACCGGCTGGAACAGGGCATTAAGATGAGCCCAGTGTCATAATTATGCCACGCGCAGGGAACCTTCTATTACATATTTTGTGTTGTAAGGCAAAAGTTTAGCAGTTATGACCCCGCCTTCAGGATGTCATAATCTGTTAAGCCACTTATGCCCATCCTCTTTTCAGGTGACAAAGTGGGGCTGTCTTAGCTAAGGACAGAGGGGGATATAGTGGTGTGCAAGGGATAATGGGGGAGAGTCATTTTTACCATCAAAGGCCACAACAACGCTAGACTCCAGGAATCACCTATGGTATGATCATTTCTGTTTTGTCCTTTTTATTTTAAACTGTTTATGTACTTGCATTTATGTCTATGTCTCTTTTTATATACATTTTGGTGTAACAGCACTGTGACTTATTTTACTCAGATTAAATATTTTTAATCAGTTCTGTCTCTTGTTCTCTAATCGAATTCAGCCTAGAGGTAGTTTTTTTATAACACGTTACTAAGGGGTTAATTTGCTAGATATTTGGTCAGTAAGTGTTTATGTGTATACTACATTTTACTGTGTTTTTGGGGTAACTAAAGACGCCCATAAGTCTTAGTGGTGGCAGCTTTTTGTTCTTTTAGCTTGGAGTTTTGGGGGTGACTGTTGGGGGTTCGTGGTGGTTGCTTTGTGCCCTGTAGGGAAAGATTAGCCCCTTTCACACCCATACTCCCACGTCACAGCTTGGCCGATAGCCCTGTCCGTGACAAGGCGTATAGGGGAACTCACTGTTTAAATATAAGGGAAATGTTCTTTAAACTACTCAATAGATGGTATTTCGTCCCGAGTCATTTGGCTAGGATTTATAAGGGGCAGAGCAGTAATTGTTGGAGATGTGAAAGAGGAAAGGGGGATATACTACACATGTTTTGGAGCTGTGGGGATCTTGGGGACTACTGGAATTAAGTTTTTTCACAAATTTGCCAAATATGTGTGATAAAATTAGAGAAAGCCCCTGAAACGGCATTACTCCATCTAAATTTAAATGGCATTAAAAAATAAATAAAGCTAATCACATCTCAGATTCTAATGGCTACGAAGTTAGTAATCAATCACAAGGAATTGGAAATCAAAAGTAATACCACATTGGGAAACGGTGAAAGCACAAGTACTGTTCCAACTGAAAATGAAAAGAGGTATCACACAACAATATAATTTTTCAGTAGCAAAGTCTTAGATGTGGTCTAAATTGCTTGATAAATTGTCTTGCTAGAAATTTTAATGTGGAGAAAGGTAGGAGCACACTCTCTTCAAATTTTCGAAACTTGTTGTTTGTTATGTTTGGGTATGTATGTACAGCATGTCTAGTCTGGAGATATTTAGGACGCAACATCTGGGAATGTTTGAAATCCAGTGTACAATATACACATGACTAGGAGTCCATCTGAATGATAAAGATATATTTATTGTACTTTTTGTAATTTTGTAATAAAAATTTATAAAAAAAAAAAAAAATCCCCCAGTATTTCTCCGGTCCTAATCACATTCTCTGGTGTCTGGGAGACTAGAGAAGGTGAGTAAAGCTAGAATAACATACTGTACCATCCTGCATGCTGACACTCAACCTCAAGCTCTGTCCCCGCATCCCGATTCGCCAGGGGGAAATGTATGTAGACCTACCCACCTCTATTGTGTGAGCTTTCTTTTCTAAACAACTTGTAGTTCTCCACATTGATTGACCCCTCATGGTTGTCATCCCACCATGTTTCCGTTATATCAACCAGACCATGTTTTTCAATTGAAGCTACTAGCTCCAATTCCCTTATTTCACTAGTTAAACTAAATTTGGAAGCAAACAAATGTTGTCACTACCATGTTCCATTTCTGATTTAATATGCCTTTTTCTGTACTAGCCAATTGCCAATAAACTAATAGTGCTGCTTAAATCCAATGTGAGATATTGGATTAACAAAATCTGCGCTGTTGTGTGAGAAACATGTTCCATTGCAAAGACACAAACCTTCATTGTAGCCATGGGGAATTCAGACGGAAAATGTCTCAAGTTGTGATTGCATCATAGAATAATGGATCACAGCGGGGGCTACTAAAGAGTATGTTAAGGATTAGATAACTTGCAGTGCTCTTGTAGGATTCTGACACTGGCTCACTTGTAACTCAATGCCACAGACTTGTAAAGTAAAATGGTTAACAATGAACAAAATGAAGTAGGAAAATACAACCTAAAAAGAGAAGACAAAAATATACAGTTATTATTTTAATGTGTAACAAGAAAAGTAAAAATTTGAATAACATACTGGAGAAAAAAAACTTTTATATTATAAAGTAAATATTTCAAATAGTTTATTCGGTATTTTAAATATCTGTGCTGCTTAATGGCATGTAATGAATGAAAGACCAAAATAATGTGCAACAAAATCTTGTCTTAAGGCATCACGTGAAAACAATAAAGTAAACAAGGCAGTTCAAGAGTTAATAATACACAAATAGGAAGTTAAAGTGCTGCCATAACTTTATGCACAACCCAAATGTGTGACAGACACACCCAATAGGTATAATGTATACTTATATTCAATGAAGTGGTGATTTTTAGCTGGATCAAATTTTATATATACATGGGAAAATAAAGTGTTATCTGTAAACAACATTACAATTGCAATAAACCACCAAAGTAACACACTCATGGAATGTAGAGCAATGTAAAGCTTGTTCACACTGTCTGACTTGATTGGGAGACCCAAGGCACTTCAGTATCAAGAGTGTTGTATGTCACTCTGGGGATGTAGATATTTCCCCTCAAATGGAGTATCAGCAGTGTGGTGAATGGAGAATCACCCAGCAAGGCATATCAATAGACACAGCATTGCGCGGTATGATATAGCGGCATATCTACTATTCAGCATTGCAGATCTACTTTCGGGTGTGCATGATGATGTTAGCACACATGACGTGTTTCGCTCAATCGGTGCACCTGAGGTAGCCGATTGGGTGAGACGCGTTGTGCACCGATGTGATCATGGCCACTGTAAGTATATGTGCAATGCTGCATACCATTAAATATTAGTATATTTCACTCACCAGAGTTGCTTGTTATACAGAGTCTTATTAGGATTTTGCAAAATTAAAAATACAGAGCCAAAGCACTACAAGTTAGTGTGTTGACTTCATAGCTAAGTATCACCAATGAGCTTAGGCACCTAGAGATGCCACTGTCAAGGTTGTGCTACTCTACCCTGAGGGAACCTCTCTGGCAGGTACAGGTATATGGTATGAATATGATACATGATGTAATTATCACATCTCTTTATTTGCCAGCTACATATATCTACATTGATGCTTTGATATTGATTGAAAATGTTGTTTAAATCTTAGTTTGTTCTTGTTGATTTACATCCTGTCGCCATAATACGGAAAAAAAAGGAAAATATGAATGATTAATTCATTGTTTATTTGCAGGTCTTACTGGAGCTGAACAGATGCCTGCAATTTGTATTATTTATGTCCACTGCGCAAACACTCTGTGACAAATATACACCCACTGTTAATGTAGATTGAAAATACGTATTTGGATTTCATCTCTGGGTCAAATACGCAAATGGGAAAGTAAATATTTCCTGGGGAAAACCATTCACGAAACTCAATAAATATGTGACTGTGAATTATTGTACCAGCCGGGGGATTTATATGCCATTTTCTTGCCATTAAAGTAACATAATGGCTTAATTTTTCTTTCATACACATTTCATTGATCACAGTCAGTAATTAATTGACTTCTTGATCTCTGGTTTCCTTGATTGCTACATTATCTACAAGGGTTTGATTCAAACATTTGAGAAAATAATGAATGTACACCTAGTGTCCACACTTTTCTATCTGTAACTTTCTGCTTCACGCAAACAAAGAATACCATGCGGGCCAATGGACAAATACCACTTAACCCAAAAGTTAGCATTGAGGTTGCACTATGGAAGATGTCAGGTATATATTTTTTGATCATCTTGTAAAGTTGTAGCGCTTGTATCTCAGTTCTGGACTGTGTCTGGGGTCAAGTGTGACATAAATTCCACCCAATCATATTTTCAGAGTGTGTTCATCATGTTGTCTCCAGACTTGGCAGATTGACCATGGCAGATGAAAATGGTGTTATGTATGAGAGAACCCACTGACTCTGTCTATGATTTAAATTAAATTAGCAGCTTTATATTATCCAGTCTTTGCTCCTTGGTGTTCTAACTTGCATGCTGGTTAAGGTATAAGGTAAACCATCATATTATCTACTGTAAAATAATGTGTGTATCTTGGTGGATGGAAGATAGTGTATAAACTGATCAGCCATAACATTATGACGACTGACAGGTGGTAAGCCGGAGGAGGCAGAGTGATGCTTTGGGCTCGGTTCTGTCGGGAAACCTTCGGTCCTGTCATTCAAGTGGATGTTACTTTGAAACATACCACCTGCTTAAGCATTGCGGCAGATATGTACACCCTTTCATGGAAACGATATTCCCTGATGGCACTTGCCTTTTTAAGCAGGATAATGAGCCCTGCCACAACGCAAAGATGGTTCAGGAATGATTTGAGAGACACAACAACGAGTTAACTTGGCCTCCAAATTCCTCCGATCTCAATCCAGTCGAGCATCTGTGCTGGACAAACAAGTCCAATCCATGTGTAATGGCTTTCTGACCCTGGTCTCTGACCATTGGTTATTGACTCTTGACCTTGTGCCTGCGACCCTGTCAGTTGTGCTCATGGACTGCCATTAGTGCCTGTGTGTGCCTGATAATTATACCAGCTGACGTCTATACTACTGTGGTCTGTGACCATAAGGCTGCTAGGTGATGCATTTCCTACAATTTTCCTTAAAGATTTTAGTTATCTCATCTTTACCTGATTTAAGCATTTTTCTTTGCCTGTTACACAGAGATATATGTTTTAACAGCAAATAAGAATCCAATGGCCTATCCGATTTAATTACACCCTAAAAATTGCTGATTGTTCATTTTATGTTCGGCTCTAGAAAACTTGCCATAGTTACCACCATTTCTGCTGGTTTCCTATTACAATTTTCTACTAACATTTTTACCTTGAACATATTTTGTTAACAACCTCACTTGAGACTTATTTTTTTTTAAATCCCATTTGCTGCTTGTGGTTTTCAGCATCATACAAAAAAACAAGATACACAATCCAGTGCAGGAGTTATTTTCTAACAGACTTACATTGCATGTTAAGTTAATCATAATAATTAAAATATAATCATATTTTTAAACGATCCATTATATTTATCTTTATAAGGTGATGAAGACAATAGTGTGAAGACTGACACATTTAAAGTTCACTTAGGATTTAGCTCTGTCAGTTGAACAAATGTCTCAGTAAGCATAGTTTGTAGAATGCTGGGTTCCAACTAGTATACTACTAGAAAACAAGTACTTCAATAAAACATTATCATCATAGAAACACAATATAAAAAGCATGCCCTCCATAAAAGTGGGCATTTGATTAAAAAAATGTCATCATAATTTTTTTTAAAAGGTTTTCTTATTTTTGCAAAAGATAGTTTTTTTTTTAAAAGACCCCTGTCATCTAAAAATTATTTATACATAGTTACATAGTAGTTTAGGTTGAAAAAAGGCTTATGTCCATTAAGTTCAATCAATTTCCTAATTCTTGTTTACCACTGTTGATCCAAAAGAAGGCAAAAAAACACAAAAACACACGTATTCCAGCACATTCGATTTCTCTTTGGAACAACAGGCACTAAATAAATATTACTGCCTATGCTAACATACAAAGCCCTCTATGTTCTGACTACATTACATTTAAAAAAAATGATCCATAGCCCTTTTTAAGGCATCTATTGTGTCTGCTAGCACCACCTCTTTAGGTAGTGAATTCCATACCTTTATTGTCCATACAGTAAAGAATCCCTTCCACTGTAATAGACTAAATCTCTTTTCCTCAAGTCTTCCAGGGTCTAAACGATCTAAACATCATGAAAGCAGATGCATAGATTAATAGAAAAATATATTTTAAATCTGTCTGTGGTATCTTCTGTTTATGACATCATCTGTGGCCTGATATGCAAATTAACCACATTTTAATGGGAAATTTGTAATTTGCATATCAAGTCCCAGGTGATGGCACAACCAGGAGACCCATTTAACCCCTTAGTGACAATACATTTTCACCTTGACTTTCCCTTGGTGACAATGGCTGTTTTGACATTTCTAGGGTGTTTGTGTTTAGCTGTCATTTTTTTCTTTCACACATACAGTACCCACACAAATTATATGTTGTTTTTATCGTCATAAGAAGGACTTTCATTAGATACCATTATGTTCATCATATCTTATAATTTACTACAAAAAAAAATCATAAAATATGATTAATTTTTTTTTCTAACTTTGACCTAAAATATAATTTACACAAATAAAATTATTAAAAAAGACCCCATCTAAATAGTTTCTAAATGTTGTCCCGAGTTCAAAAATATGCATGTTTCCATATTTTTCGGTATTTTTTTGCGAGTTATGGGGCAAAAACCAAAAATAGTGTTTTTTCCTATATCGACCTTTTTGACCCCAACCTGAACCCAAAATTTAACCCTAACACTAAATTTAACCCCAACTCTAATCCTTATTATATCCCTTAATATTTTTTAATTTTAATTTAATTTTAACCCTATCCATTGTGCTAAAAATTATTTAATTTTAACCCTATAGGCTAATATAGCTTTATAACCTGTTTTTAATTAATTAAATATGTATTTTAAATATTTTCCATTGCAATGCTACTTAACTACCACTAGGGGCAGTCAAGTAGCATATTCAGAGTGACGGAAGTGAAGTTACTTTCACTTCCGAAGCTCAGACCGGCAGAGGGCTTAGCCATATTGACGGAGCAGCATGCTCCGTGGGGCGATCGTGGGTGCTCCAAAACAGAAATTTCAGTGCTGGCTATTGCCTCGACATCGAGGCAATAGACCAGCACCGTTAAAGCAGTTTTCGCAATCGTTGAAAACAGCTTGATTAACCGCAGGTCGTGCCAGGCACGTCCTTTGTCGCGAAGGTGTTAAAACACATTTTCTTATAATCTATGCATTCCTTGCAAATTTTCGAACACAATGTATAGATAATTTTTCATGATGTTTATTCTCTGCATTCACAGTATAAACAATATTTAGGGGACAGAGTCCCTCTAACACCGGTTTTTGTGTGTGCTAGCTAAATGCACTTCACAACAGAAATGGTCTCTGATTCCATTGCAGCAACACATCATTTCTAATTAACACACATTGTAGAAAGATGATCATTTCCCTTTTGAGTTTAGGAATCCCATGCTTAGCTCTCAAATTCTAGTGCCTCATTTTGCAAGATTTAGCACTACTTCCTTGCTCACTAAAATTCATTGCCATTTGATTATTCCAAGCCCAAAGTGTTACATTTACTCATGAATATTTTTTTTAGAAGTCATTCCCAGCATCTTATTGCAATTTACTCTAGAAAGCATAATTTGGAACACTCTGTTTCAATAACATACAAAGCAATTTATTATTCTGGAAGGCAACAAACAACAGATCTTTGTTTCACTTTTTCAAAGGTATAATTCATATTTAATGCAATAATACTACTGCCCTCCATTTCATTCTTTAAAACTAAGCATCCTTGCAGCTCCAAGGCATTTCATACTGCTAGGTCATTTCATATTAATAAATGTTGTACCACTCTTGCTAAAAATAGGGGTAATTTCTTTAAGCAATAGCAATGAAACTGTAACACTACTTATGTTTATAGAAGTGTAGAGATGAAAATGACCTTGGACCTCCTTCTGATTAGTTTGGCTTGACTCCAGAAAACCCACATGCTCTGAAAGTCATTTTACAATCTCACGAGGTACATAAATAATTTCCTGAGTCTCCATGGCCTGCTATTGGAATTCTTTGTTTGCTTTACAGGTTTTCTAGAAGTAATGGAATCAGATAGCTAAAATGTTTTTAAACTTTTTCTCAAGTACATTAGATGACATTTTTACAGAAGTACAATAATTCATTTTGTTTAGTGAGACAAACTACTGAAACGGCAGATCTAAAAATACATTATATATGAACAACACCAAAAAAACATTTAAAGGTCACTGGATACACTATGATGTACTTTAAATAGAAAAACAAAATACATTCCAATAAGAATAGGAAAGGCAAGTTACAATATGAAAAAAAGATAAATGCAATATTAATCTCTGATATAATGGTATTTTTATTACCAGTAGTAATTTATTAAAAGTTGTACATTTTTAGAGAAGTAAAATAATCCTATTCCACTGAGTGTCCCAATTAAGTATTGAAAATGTCCATTAAACCATTGTAAAAAGTGTAGGTTAATCATCAGTGTAACATGCAAATATTTTGTGTTTCATATTAATCTAATGCCTCTATGAAAATTTGAAACCATCTTTTATTGTCACTTATGGGTCTATTCACCAAAAATTCTACTTTGGAGGTCAACTCATTTTGAGACTAAGTAAAAATTGGCTCCCGAGTTGGACTAAACCCCAGCCGTCTAAATATACAGTATTTGCTCGAATATAAGATGACCCTGATTATAAGACGACCCCCCAAACATTGGATATTCCTTTAGGGAAAAAACTAAAAGCCTGAATATAAGACTACCCTATAGGAGAAAAGTTTAACTTGTATATATTAACATGTAAATTACTTTTTAATATTAAAAAAAAGATATTAAACAAATGCATTTCTTGTATTTATTGTGCCAATGCTGCCTCTCTCTCCCCTTGTCTTTCTCTGTACCCCCTCCCCTTGTACTTCTCTGCCCCCTCCCTCTGTCTCTCTGCCCCTCTCCCCCCCCCTTGTCTCTGTCCCCCCCCTCCCTCCCCCTCACCTGTCTCTCCCTCCCTGGTGGCTAGTGGGGGCAGCCGGGGGATGTCTGCACGATACGTGCAGACATCCTCCATGCTGCCCGACACCTCCGTCCATTATGACGGACAGCTGGTCGGAAGTGTCAGGCAGCATGGAGGATGTCTGCACGTATCGTGCAGACATCCCCCGGCTGCCCCCACTAGCCACCAGGGAGGGTGCAGATATCCCCCCGCTGCCAAATATTCCTGGTGTCTAGTGGAGGCAGCCGGAGGATGTCTGCACGATACGCGCAGACATCCCCCGCTGCTGCCCGGCACTTCCGCTGGGACTTTTCTGATGAAACCGGAAGGACCCGGCTTCATCATAGAAGTCCCAGCGGTCGTGCCGGGCGGCAGCTTGGGAAGTCTGCGCTCATCGCGCAGACATCCCCCGGCTGTTAACGAGGGGGATCCAGGTCCTCTGCAGCTCTGCGGGGGACCTGGATCCCAGTCTTATAATCTGACCTCGATTTGAGGTCAGATTATAAGATGACCTCGAATATAAGACGAGGGGTATTTTTCAGAGCATTTGCTCGTCTTATATTCGAGCAAATACGGTAGAAGGCATGATCTGAATGTGTAAAATGCACATTTAATTTATTTTGAGGTTTCTTTTGCTAGTTCTGTTTTTTTAATTAACTCAAAATTGTTTTACAACTAGTTGATTTATTTTGTCATTTATTACACCTTTTTAGCAAATGTAAAAAAAGGTTCTGCTGCAAGTAAAATGTATACATACATTTAAAATAGGTGTCTTCTTCCCCCTACCCTCTTTATTCTGTTTCTCCACGCACTGTATTGTTCTTTCAAAATGTTCTCAATTGTTTCGGTGATTCGGTTTGCAATTCTGCTCACCAAAATACAATGGTTTGCTACGAGTATACTCCTGAAAATGATGTTTAATTATTCTTATTCTGAAGCACTTTGTTGAATTGTGTCACACCCGGATGGTGACTGCAGAAGGCAGCATGCTATTATAATTTGTTGGTAGAATAATGTTCAAATATTTTTGGTTGTTGTAATTAATTTGATTTCATTAACTGTATTAAATCCTTCTAAAACCCAAAGCATTTGTTTTAATGAATTTTCTTTAATACACAGAATTTAGTATTTTTATATTTTGTTTCAGGAATATGTTTTATATTATGAAGGTTTAATTATCCTCGAAGAATTCTTACTAAAGTGATCCATGTTGATAGCATTAAAGGTGTAAACCAAAATCACTCTGAGGTCAACATAAATCATATACTAAATACTGGTGTATGGTAACATACTAAAAATGAGAACAGAAAAATACATCGATATTTGGATACCCACAATGCTCTGATCACCCCCAAACACGCTGAGAATTCGGTTAAACATCGATTTTAGCTGGAGAATTGAATAGAAAAGTGTAAAAGAACTAAAGTAAACATATTTTACACACAAAAATATTGATATACAATAACAATATATAAATGTTATATTTTGTAATAATATATTTGCATTAATATAATACTTTTTAAATTAATAAAAAAACATATTATTCTATGTTCATTTAGTTAATGCACCATGCTATTTTTTTATTTACATTTTTAATGATTTTTCTTTTGTTACTATTAGGGCCAATTTTGGCTATTGCTAAAGTCCTCCCATTGAATCTGTAGGACAAATTCATCTACATTTGTTGTAGCCAAGGTTCTCCCGTAATGGCGCCAAAATAAGACAAACATCGAGGTTATCATTTTGTTTCAGTTAACTTGTGGCTAATTTTGGGGTTGGGAGATATCGGCATATAATAGGCTATGATGTCCGGATTGCGTCCACAATGTCTTAAGACCGGAGTACCCTGAAACCCTACGGTATCTTTATGTGATTTCAGTGTGTGTTTATTTAATCTATATGTTTGCATTTTAAGATCTATTTCAGTTACACCAAATTCTCAAATTTCATTCAATTGGATATTTGTCATTTCATTTTTTTTATTAAATTCTTCCACAACTCAAAGTATTGTGGACTCTGATAAATGAGAAGATCAGTAGGCTAATTGATATTTAAGTGGTCCAGAAAATCCTTAACGTTCTTATTACAACATGCCATAGTAAACGCCAACATTGACAAATACAGCAATATAATGTTACATAAAATGATAAACCAACATGACCCAGTAGTTTATCTTCCTTCCTAAAAGGGGATTTCCTGGAAATTAAGCAATATATTTTCAAGACAGCATTACTACAATTTCTAAAATTTGTTCAACAGGAACTTAAAACCATAAATAATGATCTGACCGATTATCTGATCATATTGGTAAATAAAGCTATACATAATTCAGGATTTTTAGTTTTTTTGAGCAGTTCTAAATTGAAACAATGACCTTATGATTTCCCTAATTTCAAATTACAGCAATGTTTGTGCAGTTACTGTAAAATGTACCTTTTAAACAACAAAAACATTTTTTTTACAGACAGGTTTGTGGTACTTCCTTCTGCCATCCTATTATAGCATTAAAGGGGGATGTTCCACATTATTTTTTTTTCCTGAATGTTGCACATGTTTTGAATATTTGTGAAATACTGTAATTATACTAAATATAATATTTATACTACATTTTTAGTAAATATACTAAATATGTATTTATACTTTACATTTTATTGTCCTCCTGTTGTTTGTGTTACGTCATCAGTAAGAAAGAGTACACAGGTGGTCGGTTGGCTACCTGTGCAGCAGTTTTCATGCTTCCCTCTGAAAAAGTTCTTTCATTCGCCATTCCTGTAGAATCATCTCTCTCTGCTGTAGTCAGCTGTTTCAAGTAATTGGGGTGCATAGGGTTTGGTTTCGAATGGCTCTGTGCCCTCTGATGTAACACAAGAAGGATAGGATTGTGTTGTATTGCATCATATAACCACTTTTTAGAAATGAGAAGAGTTTATAAAAACTAAAAACATCGACCTTTTTCCTTTCCGTTATATGATGCAACACTTATGTGTTCAAATACTGTAGTGTAGTTAACCCCTTATGGACAGAGCCTTTGAAATTTTTTTGTCCATTCTGACTATTTTAACATTTCTGTGCTGTTTGTGTTTAGCTGTAATTTTCTTCTTGTCATTTGCTGTATTATATATTGCTTTTATCAGGACAAGAAGGGCTTTCTTTGGATGCCATAATTTCGATCATATCCTCTAATATTATATAAAAAAATAAATTAAATATGGTAAAAAAAAAAACACCCAAAAACATTTATTTGAAACATCTTCTCCTCGTCAACAAAATCAAACAAAAAAATCTGCTAAATAGAATCTACTATTTCTCCTAAGTACAGGGGTACCACCCATGCATAGGTTTGTTGGGTTGTTTGGGGGCTAAAAGGCCACATTTGGGAGGTGCAGTTTTTGGTTTTCCAACTTGAAATTTTGACATGCAGACAACTTGCGCCCATGTCCCATTTGGGACATATTTGACGCCAGCTAGTGTATTTTACCCCATAAGCCTATGTATTTTTAAAAAGTAGACACCCTAGGCTATTTCAAATGGTGGTATTCCAACACCTTCCATGCACTTATTCTACCACCAGCCTTTCCCAAAATTTGTGGTAGGGATTTGTTGTGGGTTTTTTTTTTCACATACATTGTAATTGAGACATGAATTTACAGATTTTGGTATTTGTCACTGCCAGACAACAACCCAATATGTGTTCAACAATATCTCCTGAGTACAGGGATGTCACCCATGCATAGATTTGTTGGGGGCTAAAAGGCCACATTTTGAAGGTACGCATTTCCAACTTGGAATTTTGACATGTACATCTCTACATAGAGGCATTGTAGCAACACTGAAAGAGTAAAGAAAGCAACTGTTTTTAGTGCATGACGTGCCAGACATGTCACCTGTCACCAAGTCCTTGATTTTCCGTGAGGTGCCTGGCACTTCATCTATCGTTAAGGGCAGTGCTGTATTCACCGCGAGGCATCCTAGGCGGATGCCTAGGGCGGCAAATTTTGGGGGGCGGCAGCGCCCCCCAGCACTGAAAAGAAAAAAAATGTGAAAAAAAAAAAAAATGTAAAAAAAAAAAAAAACGCGGCCCTTTAAAAAAAAAAAAATAGACCGCGCTTGCAGGCAGAGACGGAGGTGAGAGGGGATCGGAAGATCCCCCCTCACCATCGCTCTGCCTGCCAGGCTGCACGGGGAGCCGAACAGGCAGCACAGAGAAACCTCCGTGCTGCCTGTTCGGCTCCCCGTGCAGTGTGCCGACACGGAAGTGCCGACAGTCACGTGACGGGCGCGCTGACGTCATACGCGCGCCCGGTCACGTGGCCTGTCGGCACAATCGCCGGGAAGCCGAACAGGCAGCATGGAGGGACCATGCTGCCTGCCTGCCAGGGAAAGGTAAGTGCTGATGGGAGAGTGTGTGTGTGAGAGACTGAGTGTGATGGGAGTCAGAGTGTGTGTGATGGGAGACAGTGTGTGTGGCTGAGTGTGATGGGAGTCAGAGTGTGTGTGATGGGAGACAGTGTGTGTGGCTGAGTGTGATGGGAGTCAGAGTGTGTGTGATGGGAGACAGTGTGTGTGGCTGAGTGTGATGGGAGACAGTGTGTGTGTGATGGGAGACAGTGTGTGTGGCTGAGTGTGATGGGAGACAGTGTGTGTGTGATGGGAGTCAGAGTGTGTGTGTGATGGGAGACAGTGTGTGTGACTGAGTGTGATGGGAGTCAGAGTGTGTGTGAAGGGAGACAGTGTGGGTGACTGAGTGTGATGGGAGTAGGAGTGTGTGACTGAGTGTGATGGGAGTAAGAGTGTGTGTGATGGGAGACAGTGTGTGTGACTGAGTGTGATGGGAGTCAGAGTGTGTGTGTGTGATGGGAGACAGTGTGTGTGACTGAGTGTGATGGGAGTCAGAGTGTGTGTGATGGGAGACAGTGTGTGTGACGGAGTGTGATGGGAGTCGGAGTGTGTGACTGAGTGTGATGGGAGTGTGTGTGTGATGGGAGTATGAGCTTGATGTGAGTCTGAATGATGGGGCATGTCTTAGGTGTGTAACGTGGGTGTACAGCTTGGGTAGGGGGGTGCCCGGATTTTGTCTGCCTAGGGCAGCACAAAATCAAGATACACCACTGGTTAAGGGGTTAAACTACAAGTTTAATGTGTATTGTACAAAAACACAAGTGAGAGTGTTTTCTACATATATTTATTTAGAATTGTGCAATATTGTTCGAACATGGTTTTCACATGTTCACCGCTTTCGGGGTAAAACTTCTAACACAAAAATTACAAGCAAAACATTTGAACCTTGTTCTAGATTGAATAATTTGCTAGGAATCATTCTACCTGTAAACGGCTATTAAAAGTTAAACAGGTTTATTTGACCTGTGGTATATTAGAGAAATGTTGGACACTGACAAAACAAAATAATGAGTAGAATATTTTTTTAGGATGTGTCTTCTAATAAAGATATTGTTTATGAGGTAAACTATATATCATCTTCCAGGTACAGCAGTTGTTTTGGACATTTAAAAAACGGCACTAAATACTTTCACTGAAATATAAAAGGCAGGCAGATGATAAAAGGGAATCAGGAGGAGTTTGTCATAACATGACAAGAGGATATGCCTGTTGCTGCATTATATTTAAAGGTTATATGTTGGCAATAAAAATCTTCGACAGTGTCACCGTGAGTTCTCTAAAGGATGTTAAGTCTGGCTTTTTAAGCACAAGGAGGTCACAAATGTCTTATAAATAAGACTAAAGCTCTCGCACAAAAGCAGTAAAAAGGGAAAGGCCACGTTTAATTATACCATTCTTCTCAGTCTTATAATAATGTTACTATGGTCATATCATGCACTAAAACATTTCACTGCAGTAAAAAAAAAGAAAAAAAAGAATGGAAGATTTTGTAGATTAGGGAACTCTAAAATAATTTAAATATTTTTCAAACAATATAATGACCTCTGATGAAAAAGCTCCGTACTCTAGATACATCTCAACAGTCAATTATTCTCATCTGCAACTTTTCTATCCCTGACTATAGAGCTCGAAACATATACATAAATAATAATCCCACTGTGGCTTTATATTCCAATAAACTCTTTTTTTTTTTTTTTAGAAGTTTCCCATTTGCATTTCAAACCACAAGCTGACGTAATTAACACGAGAGACCACAGATTTGTTTAACACATATATTTCTCTTATTTTGTGCATGTATGTGCAATTTTGCTAAAACAATGTAGAGAAAATGTTTCATCATTTTTTATTCTCTACATTCGCAGTATAAGCAATATTTAGTCTGACAGTGTCCCTTTAAGTAAGGCCTAGTAAGCATTTACCTTTGTGATCAAGGTTGAAAGCTTTAGTGCGACAAAAGTGTCTGTGCATAATTTTATTTTCTGATGATGTTACATTTCTATGTGTATTCCAAGATACTAACGTACAATAATAACATGCAGGGTTGTTGTCTTGGGGTGTTAACATAACATCAATACAGTGATCCAGGAAACATCCGATTAATATGTATTTTCCACTTTGAATGTCTGGTAGAGCATTGTATGTTTGTGAAAGCAGTTAGAAGAGATAGGTCTTTCTTTTTACATGTTTTATTGATCTAGAATCCCTCATAAACGCTCTACCCTTAAATGCTGGCTAACGATACACCCTCCTCATTTATGTGTATAATGCGGACACTCAGAAATCAATAGAACAAGGCATTGGCGACATGTATCAATTAATTGCTCTTTAATAGAGTCTCATAATGTTTAGCAGCACATTAAAGTAGGCCTAATAAAAGAGTTACAGGGGCAGGATGGGAATATTAGAGTTACAAGCTGAGTCACATAGAGATGCTAATTCTAATTGTAAACACTGCAGCTTTAGTGAATGCTCTGGATAAATACATTTATAAATAAATAAATAAATATATATATATGCGTGTGTGTGTGTAACAAGCAAAAGTTAACCTGCCTTTTTTCTTGGCTTAAAAGCTCTGAATGTGTTTGATATTTTCCTTCTTTCCAGCACAACTTGATGTGTCCAGAAAGTGAATTTTCAATTATTTCATTGTTTTGTCAAACCCACTTCTACTAAAAGGCTATGCCATCTGCTCTGAGCTATACCAAATTAACCCCAGAGGTTGTGTCTACATGCCTGCTGTGAACCCTGTTATAAAGTAACAGTATTCGTGCGCATTATATTTTCTATTTATGACTGAAAAGGAGAAAAAGCAGTGCTGTACGGAATTTCCAATGGCCATTTGAATTTCATTGTTATTTGTGTTTTGCTACTTTGTCACAAGAGCACTCTTCCTAACACTAGTTACCTAATACCTTAGCATTCTAATAATATATGGCTTATATTTGCCTGTCATGCTTTAGACGTTACCTATCATGGTTTGAGGATGATGGATTTTGCCTATCATGATTTGGGGATGATGGACCTTAGCTATCATGCTTTGGGAGATGATAGACATTACCTATCATGGTTTGAGGATGATGGGTTTTACCTAGCATGATTTGGGGATGATAGGCCTTAGCTATGATGGTTTGGGGATCATAGACCTTAACTTTCATGGTTTGAGGGTGATGGACTTTAGCTATCATGATTTGGGGATGATAGACCTTACATGTCATTTTTTTGCGGATGATAGAACTTACCTATCATGGTTTGGGGGATGATAAGCCTTATCTATCACAGTTTTAGTCTGACAGTGTTGTACTTTTCTGCTATAACAGTTAAAAATAACTGGAATCTTTCTCCTGAAATATAGATATGTGACAAGCACTGTAAGCAGTTAAAAGTCAGCACTCACAAAATAAGGCTATGTATAAAACCAGAGCACATGGAAATAGCAGGCAAAAATAGTCATAATCTGATCTGCTCCTGCACTTCTGGTGTGCTCTCTTTTACAGAGTCTCTGCCAAATCCATTTTGGTAGAGGTGCTATTTACCCACACACAACAGTGTTGGGGTGTATAATAAAAGAGACAATCGCCATTATACGAATTGAGTTTTTCTACCTTCCCAACACTTTCATGATCAGAACAAATAACCCCTAATTACAAACTCTTCTAATTTGTTTACAACATAATTATTATAACCATAAACATACAGTCAATAAATGCAATTATATTAAATATTCCATACACATGTATTAATTATTCCCCCAAAAATCTTATTTTGCTTTGTTTTCAAGTACAGTTCAAATAATACCATTTATTGGTTAACCGAGAATTTGATTGCAAGCTTTCAAGACCAACTTGCTAGGTCCTTTTCTCCGCCATTAATGAGGCTAAAACAAAAATCCTAATTACAAAACATATTTAGCTTTTTTTTAAAAGGGCAAGAAAAACCCAGGACATTGAAGAATGTTCTCAGCATTAAATCAGCCAGTTCTAAACAGTTTGCGCCGACTACACTTATTTTATGTGTTGGCAGCCACCAGTTTTGTTTTAAAACATAATAATTAAAAAATCTCATATAAATTTGACATATAAACAGCAGATTCAATACGCTGACATTTTCCATAAGGTGCAGCTGCTTTCTGACACAAGAAAATGGCTAAAATGCACTTAGCACCATACCACATTACTCGTTATGTTATGTTCTTTCTTAGATCCCATTGTCTTTTACTGCATGTGCTAGGTCAGCTCCATTCGATGCGTCCCATCAATTTTCACATACTTTAATATTATTGTATGCTGGCAGTGATGTGCAAACTTAATTAGAAACACTGCTTAATTTCTTTAATTTTATTTCATTGTCTGCAAGTGGTTTATAGCTCATTCCAGCATCTTCTCTCTTGTGCTTCACGGGCGCATGTTAATAGTCTCAGCATATCACGCACCAATCATAATTAAGTGCTGGAACTGATGGAGATCGAATTTCACTTGTATATGCTATTGACCCAGAGTTTATCAATATAATCTCCTAAGATTCCTCTGTATTACTAAGTACTAAATGTTCTAAACAGAATGTAGCATGAAATCTCAGTTAACTGGAAATTCATAGAAGCATCATGACAGCTTATTCCTACACTAGAAGCAGGACATGGGTATAGTAGTAAATGTTACATTCTATTTACTAGCATAGTGCATGGAATAGTAATGTTGTATAATACTTATGTGTATATATAATATTTTCATATTGTTCCAGTATGTACATTTATCACTGCATATTTGGGGACAAAGCTCTTATGGGTGGTCATTTATCGTGGGTTCCCCTGGCTGGTGGTAAATATAACTTGTTGAATGTTCTATATATGTTTGTAGGTTTCTTTTGAAAGACATCTTGATAAAAGTTCCAAGAGAGAAATAAAAAGTTTAGCCATTACCTTTGCCTTATATATTTAGAGATCTAAATAAATTAGAGTAAACTGCTCAATAGTTTTTTTTTAATCAGCTGACTTGTAAAAACTGTAAACCAATCCTAATTTTATTTGTAAATAGCTAGATATATATTTACTTTTTTCCCCATGTGTAAACAGTCTTGCCATACTGCAGCTTTTTTCTATAATGTTATCTTTATTTATACAAACCATATTTAACTTTAGCTGTGATTTAGAAATGTACCATGTGCCATGTAGTCCTGTAGCCTTGTATTGCTTCCTATCATATCATCAGAGTCAGAGAAGAAGAAAAAAAAGCTAATGTAATTTGTTCAAGCACATTTGTGTCTTGGAATAACATGACCGTTATAATACTGTCACACTAATGTGCTATTATACATTTGTCTAATCAGAAACCACATTAGTATAAACATCAGTATGTCCCTCTGGAAGCCTTGTGTCTTGACACTTAACAGATTACATTTACAGAAATCACTTGGCTTCTGGTGATTTCAACATGTTCCAATCGAAATATAATCAAATAAATTCCAGTCTAATTCTATAAATTACTTTCCATTTATCCCCAGGCATGGAGAAAAGAAAACATATCCAACATTCTTTAATGGAAATGAAAATGACAACTCACATAATGCATTTTTTAATATTTAAATATTTAATTCTTTCTTTACAAAAATACAAATATATAATAACATTTATGTAACATGCGAGATAAAAGATTTACAAGCTGTACGTCTCTTATACGTACAAGTTAATGCACAGATATCATCTTGTTACGTTATCTTCATTTAATCATCTTCATGCCTGTTATCACATATATACACACAAATAAAAGACAAAAAACAGAAAATGTAAAGGTGTGAAAGAAGCAAAAGGATGTCCTCAACATTCCTCTAAGATTTTCAGTTTTTCTATCCAAACTTACCAAGTTTCAGATTTGTTATCACAATAGCAACTTTGTCTGAGTACTCCTACTTCCATTTTTATCTGCCATATTACTTGTTTTTTTTATGCTTCCATGACAGGATATTTGTGGTTTTTCAGTTTATTGCCAGTAGTATTTTAGCTGCAATGAGAAAATGTGCCAATAAAGATTCTTCTGTTCTTTTCATTAGAGGCCAGTTGTCAGGGCCTTTACCAGGTCAGGTAGGAGTTTTAGTATAGCGATAGTGGAGGTGTCTGGTTGCATGTTATTTATTGTGCAGGGTGAGAACAGAGAAAGAAACAAAGAGATAGGGATTGGAATAAGGACTGAAAGAGAGACAAAAGGGTACTTTAGCAAAGAACTGCAGAATAGTGAAAGGGTTTGAGTAGGAACTGCAGTATGAACAAAGCTGAGGTAAGGGTTGAGGTCTGAAGTAAGGGTGAGGCCTGAGGTAAGTAGCTAAACAGGAACACCCGAGAGAGGGTGAGGTCAGACATAGGTAGCTAAACAGGAACACCCAAGAGGGGGTGGGGTCTGAGATAGGTAGCTAAACAGGAACACCCTAGAGAGGGTGAGGACTGAGAAGGGTAGCTAAGCAGAAGCAACACCCTAGAGAGGGTGAGGACTGAAAAGGGTAGTTAAGCAGAAGGAACACCCTAGAGAGCGTGAGGACTGAGAAGGGTGACTTTAAGGGAGCAACTTAGCTGAAATCTTGCTATAGTCAGAGGGTCTCATGAGATGCTGAAAATCATCCACTGAGCTGTTTGAGCCACCCAGGTTCAGATTCACATTTCCTGGACAGGGTCACAAATCAAATGAGCTTAATGCAGAGGATTAGGAACAAAACTAGCAACTCTCAGAAGTCAGACATCCAACTTCAATGCAAAAGCCCTGTTTGCAAGAAACTACAGCTATTTAACCTGCAACCAGTGTGTTGCAAAAGGTAATGAGCCCACCTGACACCAAACAGAGTGGAAGAAATATAAGCAAAGTAAGATAGGGAGGCCTCTAGAGGAGGCAGGAGGTATATAAGCACAAAAATTATGACTTTTAACCCCTTGACGACAAAGGATGTGTCAGGCACGTCCTGGGAGAAACTCCCTTAACGACAAAGGACGTGCCTGGCACGTCCTGCAGTGAATGAAGCGGTTTTCGCGATCAACGATCGCGAAAACCGCTTTAACAGTGCTGGTCTATTGCCTCGACATCGAGGCAATAGCCAGCACCGAAATTTCTATTTTGGGACCCCCGTGGTCGCCCCACGGAGCGATCGTGGGGAGCCATATTGACGGAGCATGCTGCTCCGTCAATATGGCTAAGCCCTCTGCCGGTCTGAGCTTCGGAAGTGAAAGTAACTTCACTTCCGTCGGTCTGAATATGCTACTTGACTGCCCCTAGTGGTAGTTTAGTAGCATTGCAATGGAAAATATTTAAAATATATATTTAATTAATTAAAAACAGGTTATTTAGCTATATTAGCCTATAGGCTTAAAATTAAATATTTTTTAGCATAAGGGATAGGGTTAAAATTAAATTAAAGTTAAAAAATATTAAGGGATATAATAAGGATTAGAGTTGGGGTTAAATTTAGTGTTAGGGTTACATTTTGGGTTCGGGTTCCGGTCAAAAGATCAATACAGGAAAAAAACAAAAAACACTATTTTGTTTTTTTGCCCCATAACTCGCAAAAAAATACCGAAAAATATGGAAACATGCATATTTTTGAACTCGGGAGAACATTTAGAAACTATTTAGACGGGGTCTTTTTTAATGATTTTATTTGTGTAAATTATATTTTAGGTCAAAGTTAGAAAAAGTGTTTTTTTTTTAATTTTTCATCATATTTTATGATTTTTTTTGTAGTAAATTATAAGATATGATGAACATAATGGTATCTAATGAAAGCCCTTCTTATGACGATAAAAACAACATATAATTTGTGTGGGTACTGTATGTGAGAAATAAAAAAATTACAGCTAAACACAAACACCCTAGAAATGTCAAAACAGCCATTGTCACCAAGGGAAAGACAAGGTGAAAATGTCTTGTCACTAAGGGGTTAAATGCATGAGACAGAAGGTCAGTGTAGAACCCTGACACCAATCTAGATGCAACTGTTTTTTTTTAAACTATCAAGTAAACTCTTGGTGTATTCATGCCTGAGCTATAGTACGCAAAAAATCTTATTCTGTGATTTCCAAATGTAATACTTTTCTTAAATACAGTCTGAAACCAGACCCCAAACAGGTTTGGACTGAAACATTGCGGTGTTAGGTTAATTTAACCAGTATGCAAATGCTTGTTTCATTAACATAGATTTATTCCCAATATTATTGGGACTATTCAATAAACAGGGAACTGTGGTAAAATGACAAGTGTATAGCAAATGTCAGGTATTAGTAGCTGAGTTGTATAGGCAAGTTGTAGTTCTAATACAATCCAAAAATCTAGCACTCCCTGTGAAATGTATATACGTTGTTCTTCTAACTCAGAATGGGCTATACTACCATTACTACACATTGCTCAATGTCTATCTGTATTATTAAGTTTAAATAAATGTACCCTTCATTAATTTTCAGCCACTTTAATGAAAGTTTTGGGGGAAAATAGCTAATGGGGGCATGTGCAGTGGATATGTTCTCTCCTCAATACATCCTGTGCTATAGCATTACAATTATAGTCTTGTGTCCAAAATGCATCTTCCAAATGTTAATGCATATGAAAGTACTTTAAAAGTACTTCAAAATGCATAGAGAAACATGTCACATCGCATTAGTCCCTGGCCTTTTCCTATTTCTAGTATATCTAGTTATGCCTATCCCATGTATACTTAAACTCCTTCACTGTGCTTACCTCTACCACTTCTGCTGGAAGGCTATTCCAAACATCCCCTTACCTCTCAGTAAAATAATACTTACTGATATTACTTTTTAATATTTTCTCCTCTAATTTAAAACTATGTCTTCTTGTTATGGTAGTATTTCTTCCTTTAAATATAATGTCCTCCACTGTGTTGATCCCCTTTATGCAGTTAAATGTTTCTATCTAATCCCCCTGTTATGTTTTTCCTCCAAGCTAGACATGTTAAGATGCATAAAACCTGTCCTTGGTTAGGACCTACAGGTCACTCCCAAAGATACTGTTACTATACACACAGGTCTAAAACCTCAATCCTCATTTTACCCAGTAAATAGTAGAAACCATGTCATTGATGCTTATCAAAGATTGGTAGAGGAGGACTTAGTAAAACTAGCAAACAAGGAACCTGGACACACAACACGACATAATCTCAGTAAAAAAGAACAGGAAGCTCTAAAACAACTAACTAATAATTTAGATATAGTCATCAAAAATGCTGACAAGGGTGGAGCGGTGGTTATCATGACAAGGGAATACTATATGAAGGAAGCCTACAGGCAACTTCTTGATTTGAAAACCTATAGATGTCTGTCTACCAACCCGACAGAGGCCTGTCAGAAAGAGATCTCTAAACTATTAGATCTCGGCATATATAGAGGGATTCTAAATATTGATGAAGTTGAATTTATCTATAGAAAATACCCAGTAATGCCGATTTTCTATTTCCTCCCTAAAGTACATAAGACACTGGTGGACCCACCTGGTCGCCCTATAATATCAGGTATTGGCAGTCTGGGAGAAGGCCTCTCCGAGTTGGTTGACCTATATCTACAACCTATCGTAGTGTCCCAAAAAGGTTACATCCAGGATTCAAAGCAGGTCTTACAACAAATGACCTCTATTACCTGGAAAAAGAGCTTCTCCTGGCTATCTTTGGATGTCTCCTCATTATATTCTTGTATTCCACACGACAAGGGTCTAGCTGCCATTTCGTGGTGTCTAAATAGGTTTAGCAATTATAGCTCACAAACGATACAATTTTTGCTTATGGCAGTTGAATTCCTCCTCACCCACAATTGCTTCACCTTTGACTCAAAATACTATGTTCAGATACAAGGCACAGCGATGGGGGCACGTTTTGCTCCGTCGTATGCAAATTTGTACATGATCTATTGGCAGGAGCAATATATCTTCTGTAATGAAAATCCTTTTATATCAAACATTAGGTTCTATGGTCGTTACATAGATGACCTGCTATTGATTTGGACAGGTGGTTACACTGAAATAGAGTCCTTCTTACGCTATGTTAACAACAACTCTTTAAATTTATACTTTACATTTGAGTATAAAGAAAATACTATTGCCTTTCTAGATCTGGAGCTAAGTGGTAACACCATTAATGAGCAAGTAGGCACTACTGTCTTTCGCAAAAAGGTGGCGGGTAACACGGTACTTCATGCAAAAAGTTGCCATCCACCTCATGTTATAAGGAGTGTACCCACCGGTCAATTCACTAGACTTAGGCGGAATTGCTCCTCAATGGAGAATTTTGAGACACAGGCTAGAGATCTAAAAAACAGATTTAGAGAGAGAGGATATTCTGAACAAAATATAGAACGTTCCTACAATCTAGCCAAAGTAAGAGACCGTAATGACCTCCTGTCTGGATGCTCATCTCTAAACTCCACACTCCCAAAAAATGAGATCAGGGAACAAATCCACTTTATTACGGAATATAGCCTTGAATTTAATAAAATATGCTCTATATTAAAAAAACACTTACCAATACTTAAAACAGATGAACCTCTGTCTAAAATAGTAGACAGAGGTTTCAAATATGTGCCAAGAAAAACCTGTACCTTGGGCAATCGTCTAGCTCCCAGTACTCTTTCAAAACCCACTAAGAATTTAAAAACCTGGCTCTCAACTGAGGGGATGTATCCCTGTGGCCACAAAGTCTGTAAATGCTGCACCTATATTGATAGGACTAGCAATTTTGTATCCACTGTGGGGGGAAACATGTTCCAGATTAACAACTACATAAATTGTTGCAGTGAATATGTCATCTATTTGATCACTTGCACAAAATGTGGCATACAATACGTGGGCAAAACCACACGACAACTGAAAGCCCGTATAAGAGAACATTTATCCAGTGTTGAGTTGAGAGATGAGCAATCACCAATAGGCAAACATTTTTTGAACTGCAATAATGGATGCTTAAATTACTTTAGATTCTGTGGTATAGAGAAGATCCATTCTCCTCCTAGAGGAGGCAACCTAAATACTATTTTGAGCCAAAGAGAAGTCTTTTGGATATTCCAATTGAAAACACGTATTCCATATGGCCTTAATGCCAAGTATGATGTTTCATGTTATACCGGTTAAAATTAATTATAAAACTAATTATTATTTTGTGTACATTCTTGCTCTCCAGATATTGTATTGTCTCAAGTTCATACTATTTTCACTATAATGTCCGGTGTGTGCTTATATACTAATAGATTGTCCCTTTAGCTTCTCGACTCATTGTTTTATGTTTGTATATATACATATTGACTACTAGGGTGTTAGGTCATAATATAATTTAATGTAATACCGGCTTTATCCTGTCTCTATATTAAATTGTTTTACCTGTGATAACATCGATTATGGTTATTATGATTACTGGTGTTTATTATTCTTTATTTATCTTCACTATTTCTTTCTCGTCTTCACTTTCTATTTTTTCACCTTTTTTCATCTTCACTCTATTCTCTTTTTTCACTTTATCTCTTTACCCACTTTTATTACACATTATTATTACGCATTATACATTATTATTATTTATTTCATCTTTATATTCATTTTCATTTTTATTTTTATTTATTTTTATTATTTTTTATTTTTATTTTATTTTATTTTATTTTTATTCATTATTTTTTACTTTATATTATTTTATTTTATTTTACTTATCTTTTTGTAGAACGTACATATATCCCTCTCTTTTCACACTTCTCATTATTTGCACTTAATCCTATTTTTGTTATTTCACTCAATTCTCACTTTACCTCATTTTACCTATTCACCCACACATTATCATATTTATTGGGTCACTCTTAGGTTTATTAATATTTTATATTTTATCTATCTATGTTATCATTCATCTGCTCTTTGTACTCCTCTTCAGCATACTATGTGTCACTTTGCCCCTTTGCCCTCATTCAAATCGTTCATTCTCCGCATCTCAGTTGTTTACTTTCATTTCCGCCGCAGTGTAGATGGGAGATGTAGTCCATTGCTCCCTGGGCGGGCGCTTCTCTGCCCGGAGGCGTGCTCAGCCTCTGAGGTCTCAGGCTGGACGCGCCAAGTGTTTTGTGTGCGCGCCCGGGAACACTTACTGTGACGATTGTCTCTCCTCCTCACAGCGGCTGAAGGTAAGATACTAATTACGTTTTAATTATTTGTCATTTGTAATTTCTGTATTTAAACATGCTCTTACCATTTATTGTTAAGACTGCTTTTGATAAAGCACCGTCTGGTGCGAAACGCGTTAAGCGTTTGTCTTTTTGCCTGTCCTCTATCCCTCTGCCTGATGCCTTTTATATATTTTGGATTACAATAAAAGAAGATTCTTCTTTCATGCAACTTCATTTGGACTTACTTTATTTGCCTACCGGATGATTACTGCTGACACACCCTTTGTTTGTTTTCTGCTGAATCCTGGGCTTTGAGTAGACCCTTTTTGTGTTCCAGCACCTGGAGGTAAAATACCATTATACTCACTATCTATCCTATTTGGGCTTCTTTGCTATTTGGATTTGCTTGGTTAGTTTTATGCTTCAACCCATGAACCAGTTTAGTAGCCCTTTGCTAAACTTTCTCCAAAGAATCAAAATCCTTCTGGACATATGGTCTCCAGAAGGATACATAGTTTGCATTGCTTAAAAAATAAAAAACATAGTTAGATCAATCTATGAAATTACAACCATTAAACCAGTTCAGGCATGCCTACTCTGTAAAAGTAAAGAGTACATTTCCTTCTTTTTTTCTTGATGCAAGAACAAACAAGAATTATCACAATTCATTTGAATGGGATTTCCTGTTTAGTGATGTTATTGGGCAGTGTGCTACACATTGCCCTGTCCTCAATGTAGAAAACCATGATCAGTCCATTCTCTGTCATGTGTGTATCAAAGAAAAATATTTTCTTTCTTTTATCCTAATAAAGATACATCTAGGTAACAATAACCTAACAACCTAATAACCTAATAACCATATGATTATAATGGGTATTGCAGTCCCTATGATGGCAGTATGAATATGATACACATTGTTGTCAGTATAATGACAGTAAGATTATGATGGACATTGTAGTCTTATCATTGCAGTATGATTTGGATGGGAATTGCATTCATTATCATTGCAGCATAATTGATGGGCATTATATTCAGTATCATTGCCATATGATAATGATGGGAATTGCAGTCACTATCATCACATAAATTATCATGGAAGTATGACTATGATGGCTATTGCAGTTGTTATCATGTCAGCATGGTTTTGGTACAGAGCTTCGTGCAGCTTCTGCTCAGTGTGTTGGTTGCAATTTAGAAGTGTATGGATGCGTGTCTCCAACACATAGAGAGAAGCAATTACAGTGCTTCCTGGTGGTATGCAGGAGCTAGTGGTGTTGGGAAATAAATGGCACATGTGCAGTCGGCTTCTCTTGCATACAGACTGTGTTACAGATATACGACCACTGGGGGAAGACTAATTACAACTAAAATAAATATATTTAATCAGTATGGACTAGACTATGCCTTTAATCCTGATGTCATTTAGTGCCCTGGACCATGTCACATGGACTAAAGAATATACTAAAATGGAGATAGAGATTGGAGGGTCATTTTAATGCCTGAGTGTTCTGTTTATAACTATTCACAGTAGACATCCTTGTCCTAAGCTAATGAATACAAAAAGGAAAAGAAAAAAACATGTTCACTGGTCACTTCTGTCTATAGGAAGTTTGCATTGTCCCTGTATTATAAGAGAGCTGTAGGATTAAATACTAATCTTCTGATTCTTCACTATATTCTTCCTCATTGACATTCTAGAGGGTTTGATGTTATTTGTTTTTGTTTTGTATGTTTTGAAAGCCAATCAATCATTAAAAGAAAACTGAGAACAAACTAGCAAACTCAACCCTTAACAATCCCAATAGAAGAGATACTCAAAGTAACATCAACACATGTTAAATAGCAAAGGCACCAGTGCAGGGGTATTTTTAGGGTACAGAAATAAATAATGCAGCATGTTGAAACACCTGAGGGAAAAACAATCATGTTAAAGTTCATCCTTAATAACACGTCGGTGTACGCTAAGTGTTTCGCTCATGACTAATTTGTACCTAGGACCAAACGTCTTGCTGCCCACTTTGTGGTAAAATACATTTTATAGAAATCTGAAAGGACATGTATTATTATAAAATGCCTTTATCAGTGATGAACAATCCACAGGGCTCAGCACAGTCAGATTAAAGGACTGTGTCAGCTAAACTTTATTTTTAGTGTGAATGCAGAGAATAAAAAATGATTGAAAATTATCTATACATTGTGTTAGCAGACCTGCAATCAATGCCTAAATTAGGAGAAAAATGTGTTGTAAATGTGTCTGTGGTGTCTCACCTGTTTATGACATCACAAGGACCAGAACACTGACATTAAACAGGTTGCAAACTCTTAAAGAGTTTAAGTGTAATATGGCCATATAACATGACTAAACCTACAATTTTATTATCTTACAAATGTGTATCTAAGTAGCCTTAATGAAAACTATAGCTTTAAGAGTTTTTAACCTTTTTAATGTGACTGTGCTGATCTCTGTGGATTAGTATATAAAAATGTTGTCAGTTCAGTGGCACCCCATATATTAAATGCCAGGCACGTTCGCAACAATGGACGTGCCTGGCACATCCTGCCGGGAACTCCGTTCCTGACAATGGACGTGCCTGGCACGTCCTGTGGTGAATCAAGCGGTTTTCACGAATCAAGCTTTAATGGTGTTGGTCTATTGCCTCGACATCGAGGCAATAGCCAGCACCGAAATTTATTTTCTGGGGCACCCACGATCGCCCCACGGAGCAATCGTGGGAGCCATAATGACGGAGTAAATGCCAGTTCAGGTGAGTGCTTCCCTTTAGGGATTTTATCTGTGATGAGGAAAGAAGGCTTTCTGTATCGTGCAAACACATTTCCTGCATTTATTATTATTATTATTCATTCCTGATGACACCCCAATCATAAGCATAATTTCATGATTTACATGATTTACAGAACACATGCTTATAAAGTCTGATGGAATTAAATGGACTGGTTTACTTACGTCATCTATACTTGGTTTGGAGATAAAGCTTTTTTAAGTAAAGTAAAAAAAAAAATATATATATATATATATATATATATATATATATATATACAAAATCCAAAGATGCGTTCCCTTTTGGATTTGTGTGTGTATATATATATATATATATATATATATATATATATATATATATATATATAATCCTTTCTACTGTACCATGTTGCCACATGTTATTTTCCTGCTAAAAGGACACATGATGCATATTGGCCCATCAGATGGTTAAAGTATGCAGCTCTTGATGTAGTTCACCAGACAAGCTGTTCTGCCTGCTTGCAACTCTATCATTTTTACAAATTACTTTTCCAGAGCGGCGTTATGTTTTGAAAGGTAGTTTGTTTTTTCTTGAAATTTGTCACTTTGCCTGGTAAACATATCTAAATTGGAGTAGAGAGTGGCTAGTTCTATATTTAGCTACATGGAGTAAATGTGTCGCTCTACACACGGCATTACGGGACATGGTTAGTCTGGCATACGTCATCGGGCTACTGATAAAAATTCTTTGATCAGAGGTTTTGAATTCATATTCTGCAGGAATGTACAAAGAAAACCATTTATCCATGTACGAATTATCCTATTCCTAGCATTTTTTTGGAAGAAATTATTAAGTATTTCGAGCCTTTTTTGAGAATTTTGACATTGATTTCAGGCTCAGGATTTTCTGGGATATTAGATGGCTTTGTGGATTCTTGGGAATGCTAGACTTCTCTACTCCATACTACGCAACCGTTTTTTTTAACTTATTTGTTGTACCACATACCAAGCTAGTGTAAATAAAATTAAAATAAAACAAAATGTTTCAGGTCTTCAATAACATCATTATAATGCAAATCAAAAGCCAAAGAGGAAAGGTTTACATTTGCACTGGAATGCTTTTTGAATAAAAAGTTGATGCATTTTTAATGAAAAGCTTTTTATTACATAATGGTGTATATTTTGTAAATGTATAATGTATACCAAATTCCTGCCTATTTGGTTTTACTGTATTACCAAATAATAAGGTGCTCGAAATTTGGCTTCAAAATGACCACGATGTACCCAAACCTTTCCAATCTTAGAGCCAATTAGCTTAGAAATATTGCAAGTGCTGTGAAGTATGCTGATATTCATAAAAATCATTTCTGAAATTTGCATAGGTTCATCCATATTTCTACAATTGAAGTAGCACAACAGCAAATGAGATTTCTATCCTGAAGACCTTTTGTTATAGGTTTCAAAGAGTGGCATGGACAAAAGGAGATTATGACATCACTGGTTATGTAGAACAATGACCCATCAACTTTGCATTTTATGTGCTGTCTTATCACCTTAAAATTTAATTAACTCATAACTTGCTAAGGAACAGTGTTCGAAATCTGAAAATAGTTTTATTGACCCAGCAATTCCAGTATGAATAAACTGTGAGAATTTCATGATTCCAGAGTCTAGCGTTTAAGAGTTTTTCCTGCTTCAGACAAACAAACAGACCCAAGAATGTTCTGTTTTATAGTTATAATAATATTCTGGAAATTGTAATAGGATTTGTATGACAATATTTATCTGCGCTATCCATTCCTGTTTGTTTAATCCCCATGTAATTAAAATGAATCCTTGCAAAATGTTTTGCCTTTGGGCAGGTACATTGTACTTTGTTTGCCAGCATCCTTAATACTGATTAGTGAGGAGTGTTCTGTAAAGACATAAACACATTGGACAATAAAGGTCAATAGCTTGAAAGCTAAAATCCACTGTTTTATTGATATCAGATGAGATCACCATTCTACCATATGTCCTATTATATTCAATAGAAATCATTATTTATAAATATATGTCCTATTATATTCAAGAGAAATCATTATTTATAAATAAATGTCCAAATATATTCAATAGAAATCATCTATCAGTATTAGTTCTCTTTTTCTACCAAATTAATTTATGCATAGAACTTGTCAATATTTTCTATTCAAAGCAATTTTTCCCAACAAATGTGTGTTGGAACTTATGGATTAAGTGATTAGTTGATTTAATTAGGTGCAGACAAAATTGATTGATATCTATCAATTGTTTGTAAAAAAAAGATTTACTGCAATGATCACAAAAGGATTAAATCTGAACTATCTGGATCTGAAACCAGTATATTTCAAATGTTAGCATTCAGAAATGTAATAATATATTTGTGAACGTGAATCCATGAGCTGTAAATATTGTAGTCAATCCTTTTAAATTTGTTCATTTGGAAATATTTTCCTACAAAAACAAAACCTCACATTTTATATCTTTTGCAATACACTCTCTTTGCGGTTTATGCATTTTGTAATGTTTATTTCATAAAAAAAAAAGCATAATTTGTCTACAACATTCACTTCAATTATTTTTAAGCTGTCTTTCCCATAAATCTACACTTCTTTTCTATTCCCTTTTTTTAAACAATATTAAATTGTTGTCATTTTGCCAAATCAAAATTTTACCTAATCATAATTTAAATTAGTTCAGGGATTCCATCCCATTACTTGTATGAGATGAAACCTCTTATTACTGTTGTTAAAGACCCACAGGTATGATCTTCTGTTAATGTAATCTCTTATTACTGTTCCTTATGACCTGTGGGTATGCTGTCCTGTAACAAGTCCAATATTGCATCTTTTTCGCTTACTGTATGTAAAATGACATTTAGTTGTTACCTCAGGCTCATATACCAGACATGCAGAGTAACCAAACAAGAAATGGCACTGTCAATATGGAGGAACTATGTAGATAGTATTTAAATTTAGGTCAATTATATGTGACCTTAAAAAGTAGAGCTAATACTTGATGCAGTTAACATTTGATTTTGGGTTTGTAATAAAAACACCAAGATTGTAGCACATCCAGTTTAGGGAGTAAGCTGGGGATTATACAGTTCACAAAGGAGAAGCCTTTTGTAGTGCGGAGATTTGATATCAATTCAGCTGGGGGTCCTTGGCTAGACTCTACTGTAAGGACAACAAGCAAAAGAAATAGGACATTTGACTGGGTGGTTTTGTTACTTTGTGGGGTGGGGTTAAAAGGCCTGAATTTTAACACACTCCACTAGCACTAAGCAGAAATATTGCAGAAACAGAGCAGCCAAATCTGTTCTTATGTCAAACAATCAGGCAGTCACAATCAGCATTGAAGGGGTTAACTGGATCAGACTCAGTGGTTTATATGTGGATGAGAGTATAGGGATCCAGTGAGTAAAATAAATATTGTCACTGGATATGCCTGCTATTTATTAACTAAGTACTAGTCATAAATTTAATGAATATCCAGTATGATTAAGAATAGGACAGATTGCAATTATAATCATCAGCACATCATGTCTGTCACAAGTTGTTATATAAACTATATTTTGTGCTTTTACGAGTGTTAATTTAAAATAAAGAATTTGTTTTTTTTGTTTTTCCCACAGTAATCAATTGGGGGTTGGGATCTGAATCTAGGAGGGGCTTGTAACTTTTGTAATTAATATAGCTGAGGTATAAGCAGGTGCAGTTGGTTTCAATAATTTTGCTAGTGTCTCTTTAACACAGCAATTATTGTGGAACACTTTACACCAATTAATCCATCCAAAGCCACGAACCACAACATGAGTCAACCCATATGCAGGTTCATCCCAGCTGTATCTAGTAATTTCAGTAACCTTTTTCTGTTTTGTTTTCCTGTTCATTATCAATGCTTTTTCCTGTCTGATCTTTGTATGTGGTTTTCCTGCTCTGTCCAGCCACACAGTGGTATCTACCTAGCTAAGCTATTGTCTGGGCTCCTGCAAAAGCCTAGTTACAGACCGGTACCTGCTGAAGGTCTTGCTATAGTCTGGCACCTGCCTAAGCCTAGCCACACACTGACACCTGCCAATGTATAGCTATTGTCTAGCTCCTGCCAAAGTTTAGCTTCCAGTCTGCAGTCTTTAAAGGTGGGGAGGATATTTTGTCTCCTAGACCTCCAATCCTGTTGATGCCCATGGTTGAGTGGAATAATGGATACAAAATTATGTTTGTGTTACAATACAATAAACAGCTGGGTTAATATGTCGATGAGAAAGAACAAAGGAATTATTTATGTGTTGAAAACTGCCACCAAATAAATAAATTTTTGTTTAATTGAACAATAGCATCAGGTACAGGCATTTGAAATATAAATGTTTTAATTAAATAATCCACATGAAGTACCTTATTGAGTCCTCTTTGCTGTAGAGCTTCATCGGGATGGTGGTGGTGGTGGAAGATCTGACCCATCTGACCCAAGATGTAGTGCAACACAAACAAAGAGGGCTGGATAAGGTACATTATCTATATTTTTTCCTTAAAATATTTCTTTTTAAAATGCCTACATTCAATTAAACATAACTTAATTTTTTTTTATCCTACAGTGGTCCTTTAATTATGAACTGTTGTCTGCATACAACAGAATAACTGCATGTGCCTACTGCTAAGTAACACAAAGTATGTTCTATGGAATCATTGCCTTTTCATGTAATTTATCTGCAGACATTTGGTTCATATTTCTGAAATTAAAAAAAAAATTAATCTTCTCCATTTCATTACATTAGATAAAAAGTGGTGTGACCACCTGCTGGAAACAGATGGAGAAGAATAGAACAGACCTTTATAGAAAGGATAACCCCACAGACATACAGAAGGCAAACTGGTGTAGCACAAATGTAGACATAGCTACAGGCTATAGGGAGGCTGTTAATGTTATTATGTTCAACAAGGTTTTCAGAATGCATACTGTCACAATTAAGACGTAAACAATAAATACATTTCATGTGCTAATTAACCCGTTCAAAGCCGGTGGGACTGAAAAGGTTAATCCAATATGCACACTGTTTTTTCTAATAAATCCTAATGGATTGGTGTTACAAAAAGCTAATTTTTATAATGTTTTAGTGTTTTCTATTTTATAGTATTCTTTTTAAAAAAACAAACAAACAAAACAATATTACTACTGGCATTTGTCTTTTTAGAAAGTGCCATTACATGTCAAAATAAGCAGTAATGATACATAGGAGTCGGCACTCACAGTGATAGGAATTATTCCAAATTAGCAGCGTCTCAATTCAACAGCATCTTTATCTAACTCAATAAGATTCTGTTGGATTGAAACTTTGCTATCGTTTGGAATAAATCCTATCACTGTGAGTGCTGGCTCCTGTGTATCACTCCTGCTTATTTGAGGATCAAGATGGAGATCACTGGCCTGGCACCCCCTCAATAGAGTGTGGCCCCCTCATTATAGTTTACTTTATGCCAAAGGATTGCACGATGAGAAAAAACTAACAAAAATAATAACAATTTTAGACAAACAACTGAGCCAACAGTCTTTTCACTAACACGTGAACCATGGTAAAATGAGAAATGAACTGCAAATATCAGACATTAATAGCAGAGATGAAGAGATAGGCAAGTGGGTGATTGTTCATCATGTTAGAATGACCAAAACAAATCCAAGCAATAGGCATAGACCAGCAAGTGAATCAACCCCACACTGTTCCTTCCCAAACAAGACCAAAAATGAAATACAAACAATCTCAATAGGGGAATGAATATCAAAAATATTGTATTAAGCATCATAATAATACACATAAAAATAATAAAAGTGTTACAAAATACAGCATATAAACAACGATCTAATATATAATAAAAAATAAAGTATAATACAAAGACAAACAGTCAATGAGTGCCGCTAGAGTACAGCCAATGAGGCTGGACCTATAAGCAAATAAACTCAAAAAATAAAGTAATCAAGGGAATACATGGTGAAAAATAGACCTCCAACAATTCTGCTTAAATAGCCCTTTTCACCTCTTTTTTATTTTTATCATTATGATACTTAATAAATAAAAATGGTATTGATTCCCCTATTGTAATATTTGTAGTTCACCACATTTCATTGTTACAAAAGAAGTCATATTTTTATTACATACACATTTGTTGTATCTGGTTTAAGCTAGTAATATATAAAATGCATGGTTTGGAGATTGTCTAGTTGTGAGGGGCAAGGAGTGTCAGTCTCAGGAGTGGCACCGAAGCAAAGGAACTTGTGGGGTAAGATTGACAGTTACATGGTAGATTACGTTGAAAAAGACTCACGTCCATCAAGTTCAACCCTTTTCTTAATTCTTGTTTACCACTGTTGGTTCAAAAGAAGGCAGAAGAAAACAAAACTTATTTCAGCAATTTCAAATTGTGCTTTCAATAGGTTTAACCATAGGGAGACAGTCACAGGGGAGGTTAAGTTTTTTATGTTGAGTTTTAAGAAACAAGCTGACATCCAGCTAGAAACGAAGGAGAGACAGTAAAGGACACATTTCAAGAAACACAGCTGTGAGTACTGTCAGCATACAGGTGGTACTGAAATCCAAAAGGATGTTAGATTGCTAAAACATGATAGGAAGACAGAGAGCAGCAAGGTATCTAGAACAGAACCTTCAACTAACTCCAAGAATTAGAGAAGAAAAAGTCAGTCAGCCACATATACAATTTAAGTTTTTATCTGTTGACAAATTATTATCTAATTGTAATGTAAAATAATCATTTTTATAATGATCATTTTATATATATATATATATATATATATATATATATATATATATATATATATATATATATATATACTTATATATTATAAACCAGGTGCATAACATTTCCTTGTGTGTGCATAATTAACATCCCATGTTCACATTCAGATGGGAGACATAAGATTTCCAGCAACATGTCATCTGATCCAAGATGAAGAAAAATCTGAACCAAATATTCCAACATGTTCTCTCAAAATGAAACCTTGTTTGTATTAACCCCGTAACCACAATGCCCGTACATGTACAGGCTACCAATGTAAAAGCAAAATCATTTAAAAGGACAGGTCAGTGAGAAACGTCACTAACTTGTCAATCATGCCCTCTCATCTGATACAAATCAGGTAAAGGGGGTTCCAGGATGCATCTGGATAGAGTTAAGCCCGGAATGTCCACAAATGAGCTGTCTTAGCATGCAATAGCTGTCTCAGCCATTGCAGTGAGGATTTTAATACATCTAGGGGCTCATCACAATCCACTACAATCCTCATCCCAAATTTTGGGGGGATGGGTGGGTAAACAATAAATACATTTCATGTGCTAATTAACCCATTCAAAGCCGGTGGGACTGAAAAGGTTAATCCAATATGCACACTGTTTTTTTCTGATAAAACCTAATGGAGTGGTGTTACAAAAAGGACATTTTTATAATGTTTTAGTGTTTTCTATTTTATAGTATTCTTTAAAAAAAAAACAAAAAACAATATTACTATTGGTATTAACTATTGGAGTTGATCCTAGTTGCCTTAACAGACCAGGATCAACCATTATTTGTTATATTTATTGATGTGATCACTGTGAATATCAATCTAATTGATTAAATTCAATAAATGTAATGAATACTAAAAATGACAATTAATGCTGCGTGAACAAAATCCTCCTTCTCTCTCACTGACACACTTTGATCTTGTGAAAGAAGAGATTGATATATTCTGTCCCAGAAAAAAAAGTTAAAATAAAAAAAACACTTGTTTTACCATGTTTACAGTATTTATAAAATTGTATACAGTACACAAAGTGTTAAGTCTCAAATAATGACCTCAAAAGAAAGTCATATCTGTTGTTAAATAAAAATATATAGTATGTGAGAATAATTTATTTTGCTGTGGATGCACAGTATAGTTTTTGTGAGAGAGCACTCTGGTGGTGTAGCAACGCTGTACTTTAGCAGTTTCTTCTACCAGACTGCCTATCACTCCATCTTGCAGGATCTATTTTAACTTTCTAGATTTATATTATTGTGTATTGTTTTAAAAACATTTGTATATATTGCCTGTATTTTTGATGTTATTATGTGTGGTATAGGTAAAAAGTGTTCTCACCTAGAGGATTTTGTTCAGTTGAGACCTTCAGTATATAGGTGGTGAGTGTCCTTTAAACAGACCCCCCGTTTTGATCTGTAGCCCTCCTCAGGGGTGTCAGTTTAGTCTCTTCTCCATTTTAGTTCTGGGTCTGTAGGAACCCATCCACCGCTTGGCAGTAAAAAATGGGGGGTTTTTCTACCCAGGTCTCCCTTTTCAGTTCATATTATGGTTGATGCAGGTTGTCACTTTGGTTTTATTCTAAAAAAAGGTACTGATATGCTTACATAGGTTTCCAGAGCTTACGAACATAAATGGTTAAGCTTGGACATGTAGTGATAAAAGCAACCTGCCCAAGAATCACTACATTATGATTTCGGATCATCTGTAATGTATTAATATCTACCAAGAAATATCTACCAAGAAATGCAATGCTTTTCCATCCGCAACCCCACTGTCAGCAAATTCAAGCATTCACTTCTACTTTTGAAAGCTGCAATTCCATTTGCACTTTTAAACTGCTGAAGAGGAACCTACTGTATCTAAGAAAATGCTGTCATTAGCCATAACTGTGGAATCAGCTTCTCTCTATTGAAGCAGCAGCGTTAAGGCACTTGAACTTTGTATGCAGTTTTTAGGCGGTAGGAAGAGTTGTGGAAGAATGGAAATACCTGCTTTTTTTTTTCTTTAGTTGTTGATGTAACACTCGTCCAGGATTATCTTATTGAACACTACAGGTGGAATATGCTCTTTAAATGCATCATTGTTGCATCTCCACCCCAAACTCTGTCAAGCATGTACTTCAACCATTGACTTCTCCACCTATGTGTGCTTTAAACATTTAACCCCTTCCCACTTGTAGGATGTTCTTTTCCTTACTACTTTTTAGTGCCTTAATGCTCCTAGGATGGCATAATACATCCTGCATTAAACAGGTCATCGCGGCTCCCCGCAATGAGCTGTGTACAGATCCCTCTGCAGGGACTTGCAGCAGGGTCCCCACTGTCAGATAAGACAACTTTGAGTGGCCTCAGTCTGACACAGAAAATGTAGCTGACGCGCAAAGTGAGCATCAGCTATATTTGCTAAAAAACCTGCAGGATGGCATAGACTGTCCTGACAGTAACAGCTCATCGCAGCTCTCTGCAATGAGCTGTACTGTGGATCTTGCAGCAGGGACTGGTAGCGGGATACCCAGACTTTTAGTGGCTTCAGTCTGACATTTAAAATGTATTAAATGGTCAAATTGAGCATCTGCTACATTTTTGGCAAATCTTCATACCAGAACATCCAGGGTTCATGCATGTCTCTGAAATATCGTGGGATGTTGGAGGGACCCACAGGGTCTCTGATGGCATGTTCCTGGTTCCCGATCACAAAGTGATCAGTGCCAGCAGCACAAAGACCGGTTTGGTGCTTTGGTTCTTAAGGACCAAAGCACAATCCGGCGCAAAGAAGTTTAAAGGTAAGTAATGGAACTAATAATGGAATATATGACTACAATAGTAAATATAAGACAAAATAATTTTGAAACATTCTGTTAAAACACTAGAAATGGAATACTTAATTTTAAGTTTGTGAATAGTTCAGTTAAATAACCAAAGGAAATCCACCAACTGGTAAATGACAACATGACCTCTTTATCCCTTTTGCAATACAATCACGTTAAATTTGTCATTTTTATCTTGGTTCTTAACTGTATTTATTCAGTTTGAAGGTGTAATTATATATACAACTACATATTATAAATATCTATAAAGAAAAATATCCTAAAACTTTTTCTCAAAGGGAAATGTGGTTTTGTGAAATACCTCTGGGTTTCTTTTTTTTTTTTTTTTTTTAGCAAACCTTTATTAACCGTTTTATTGTTATGGATTAACTACAAATCACTTTCTAATAAGCTAATAAATCTCTAATTACAATTATGTAAGTATTACCTGACTACCACTTCCTTGAAGCTGAGATAATTCACAGAGAACAAATAAAAATGTACATACAGAGAAAAACCCATTACAAATTAAATTGTATTTCTAACCCAGGAACTCATGAGAAAAGAGATATCACATACTGTACTGTTATTACCAACAATAAAATAAAATGATAATGCACATTGTTAACCTTTATGTAACTTTCTGCTTTTTCTTACACCTGCCTACATCTGCCACAGATTTACTACCATATCAATCTAGAGAAACAGTAACACCAAAACACTAATCAATCACTTATCAATAACAGGGAATGTGCAGGGCAGTAAAGAAATGCCTCTTAAAGATATAATATAAGCCAGGGTATAGGGAATTTGAAGCATTTTTATTGTGGGAGGTGGAACTTTGAGATCTTTAAAGGGAATACTGTATTTGCTCGAATATAAGACAAGGTTTTTTTCAGAGCAAATGCTCTGAAAAATCCTCCTCGTCTTACATTCGAGGTCTTCTTATAATCTGACCTCAAATTGAGGTCAGATTATAAGACATGGATCCAGGTCCCCCTCTCTAACAGCAGGGGATGTCTGCGCAATGAGCGCAGACTCCCCTGCTTCAGCCCGGCACGACCGCCGGGGCTTCTGTGAAGAAGCCGGGAACTTCCGCTTATGTCACAGAAGTCCCGGCGAGCGTGCCGGGCGGCAGCAGGGGAGTCTGCGTTTGTCGCGCAGACATCCTCTGCTTCCCCACTAGGCACCAGGGAGAATCGGGCAGCTGGGGGATGTCTGCACGATACGTGCAGATATCCTCCATTCTGCCCGACATGGCAGTCTATTATGACGGACCAGCTGTCCGTCATAATAGACTACCGTGTCGGGCAGCATGGAGGATATCTGCACGTATCTTATAATCAGGCTTTTAGTTTTTTTCCTAAAGGAATGTACAAATTTGGGGGGTCGTCTTATAATCAGTGTCGTCTTATAATCGAGCAAATACGGTAGTTTTTTAGTAAACTGCACTGAATGACTAATTTTATACAGTAAATAAATTAACTGAAACGTTAGGGTCCAAACTCATATCCGTACCTCAAAATGGCTATTTACAACCCACTCATAGAAACACTGATGTGTCAGCATATAAGAACCCTTTGGCATATCTAGTCTGCCCAATTTCCAAAATACTTTTTTTAGTCCCTAGACCTATCTTATATTTATGATAGTCTTGTGCCTATCCTACGCATGTTTAAACTCCTTTGCTATGTTAACCTCTATCACTTTGGCTGGGAGGCTATTCCATATATCCACTATCTTCGCAGTAATGTAATACTCACTAATATTACTTTTAAATCTTTGCATCTCTAATTTAAGACTATGTCCTCTTTTACTTAACTTATCTTCTCTGTTTCCTAACCAGAAGATTAGGCAGAACTATATAAGTGACAACGTTTCTTGCTAACATAGAAGGGAGTGTAATCCTTTCTCTTGGCTTCATTCTCCTCTAGTGCAGGGTAGGTATTTATAGATGCATGAGACAGTGTGGCATGCTAATGGTATGGATTTTAAAAACTAAATGAGAATGCTTCATGGGTCCCCATTCCCATAAATGGGGATGGTGTTCAAAAAAATTGAATCGGGGGCTTGCCATACATCTTTCCCTTTGGAATAAGGTTGAATTAAAATAAATAATCTAGAAAATGCTTAATTCACTCAGGCATTGTTAACAAATAAAACAAGGGCATTATTAAATATTTCAGTCAAAATGAAACTATAGGGTTATGTATAAAATCTCCTACACTGTGAAGTTTTGGGAAGTTAACATAAAAGATGCATGCACCATTTATTATGTATAGCTTATATTACACATTTTTTATGCATGCCAATGCTTCACAGTGCAAGCAAAGAATCTCTGCCAAAACCTGAAAAGTGCCTGATCGTGTATGCACCAGTACAATTGAGAGATATGGGACCGCCAGAGGCAGCACTGACTCCCAGCATCCGCATACACACTGGGTTTCCCCAGTTGTATTTATAATTTTACTTGCAAGCACATTAATGACCAAGGACATTTGGCAGATGGTTTGTTTATTTTAACCTTAGCCCCAGCCTTATACATGGGGTAAAGAAGCATGGGACTATTAGTAAATTGAACATTCATGCTATAAATAATTACTTGGCCCTATGAATTAAATAGGTGTCTAATAGTAATGGTGTGAAAAATATTCTAAGTGTTTATAATAGATTAAAGGTACAGCAATTTGTTTGTTTTAATATAGCCCATGTTAACCAGCAAACTTGCATTATAATGCTATAAAAGGGTGCTTGAAGGGATTAGAGAATTTGGTAGAGACCCAAACTCTTGATATTTATATATAATAAATATGTCAGAGGATCAAACTGAGACATTAAACCGGCTATATAACTGGGATTTGTCCAGTGACACCATGGACTATTTAGGAATCAAAATTGAAAATGGGTCTGGAGAAGATGGTTAAGGAAAACTATTAACATATGTTAAATAAAGTTAAATCAGATATCTTTATATTGAACGGACAAGAGATCTCCTGGCTAAGACAGATAATCACTGTGAATGCATACATTGATTATCTTATTTAGATTTTCCTCTTAGACTATCATTAAAGGTCCTGGATCAGTTTCTAAAGATTCTGACAAACTATATTTGGGGCAATAGGAGGCCAGAGGAATGTGGCTTGTCCTTTCCAGATGTTAACAAAATCTATGATAACATAATGTTCACACTTTTTTAAAAATAGAGCAATTGTTCCAATTCTATACCTAATTGGGTGGTTATGGAAGAAAATGCAATACCAAAAAAGTTCCTTATACAATCTTTTTGGGACTAACTTAATTGTTATGAAATTTGACTCATGAGAACTTCTTTAAGTTAGAGCATCAGTGGTACTTTACACCTTTAAGAATTCAGAATTGTGACAGAAATATATCTAATCTTTGTTGGCGTTGCCAAAGATCAGAGGGTACAATGTTATATGGCGGGGATGCGAAGGGTTTACTGAAATGAACTGTTACATTTCTTATTTTTTGGAGAATAAAATGCCAGTGGCCCCATGAGGGCCATACCTATTTTTTTTTAGTGACTGTGGACATCACGCCAGCCCATGGTTACTATGGGCCACACATTCTATTTCATGGCGCTAGTTGGAGGCCGCTGAATTATTCTTTTTTGGGGGGTTGGTCACTATTGCAGGGGGTGATTATTACGCAGCCCTCTAGCATTATAATAATGGGAAAATAAGGGAATAACTACGTTTTGCAAAAAACACTGTTATTCCATTTTCCAATAGCAGTGCTGGATATTTGGGGTCACTGTTGCAGTTGAATCACACGTTATTCCGTTAGGAATAATGTGCAGTATTCAAACTTTAAATCCTTGTTGACATAGGACGAACTAGGTCCATCCTGTCTGGAAAAGCGTTGCCAACATTGGACGGACCTAGTCCGTCCTTCGGTTAAACAAGCAGTGTTTGATCAAATGGTGATGCTTTAATGCCTTGAGGTCCACGGAGCAAATTGCGGGCTCCATTTTGGAAGAACAACATGCTCTTCCAATATTGCTGCTGCCCTCTTGTGGGAAGAGCATTAGAAGTGAAAAAAAAATTCACTCTGATGCTGTTGCTAGATGCCCCTAGAGAGAGTCAGCAATATTGCAATGAAAAAAAGACTTAATTAACTAAAAATCTGGGGTTAGGTTTAGAATAATGGTTATTAGAATGAAATTATGGTTAGCATAAGGGTTAGGGTTACAATTAAAGTTAGAATAAATTAAGTGTCAGCATAATGGTTAGAGTTAGGGGGTCAAAAGTCACTGTAGGTGACCCCCCCCCCCCCACACACACACACTATTTTTGGGTTATTGCCCTAGTACTCACCAAAAAATGCAGAAAAACATGGAAACAAGCATATTTCTAAACTCGGGACAACATTTTTAAACTATTTAGTTTACACTATTCTTTTGTGTAAATTATATTTTGGTCAAAGGTAGAAAAAGATTAATATAATGGTATCTAATGAAAGCCCTACTTATGGCGATAAAAACAATATATAATTTGTTTGGGGGCAGTATGTGAGAAACAGCCCGTGTCACCGAGGGAAAGATAAGGTCAAAAGTTCATGTCACTAAGGGGTTAACTTTTACCGGCCTTACTGGTTAGTGTTGAATATCTATGTCATGTTATTAGCTATCCAAATGTATTATATTTGATGGAGGAACTGCAGCTTGCACAGCATCGTTGCCTTCCATATTACTTGGCTCACTGCCCAAAAAAATTCTGCTCGCTCACAACTTTGAAGACGGCTCTTAATTTTGTTTTGATGTTTCAGCCGACCTATTGCTGTATTGACTTCATGGCAGTCAAAACATACATTTGTGATCTCATTTTTGCTTTGCACTCTTTCCACTCAATCAAACATGCACACAAGACTCCACAAAACAGCAGAATGCTTTTAAGACACTGAAATGCTCATGGGGATCAGGCCATAGCAAAAGACATTCTCCTGAAATAACATACATACTGTATCTTTTTGGCTGTCTAAATTCTAGATCCTCTTCTAATATCTTCAATATGGGCACGAAAATCGAAATTGTTCATATAATTACATTTTATAATAGCGACGTTTAACCCATCAAAGTGAATATTATACGCAAAAAGCGTTTTAATTTTCACCAGATTACCTGGGATAATTTTTTTATAAGATGCGATTGTCAGTTTAAATTATTGTCAGAAGAGTGTTCTTGCTGCAGACACGGAAGGGGAAAAAAGTGTCTAAAAATGTTACATCTGCTGGAGGAAAGAAAATATTACAATTTAGAAAACTTACAAAGTTAAAGTATTTGTTTATTGTTAATTCGTGGGTTACATGATCACCGACTATTGGTACTAATAATATATTAATTTATATATTTAGTATATTGTGGTATGTTTCTATACAAATTTTAAATGTTTATTATTATTTTTGCAAAGTGAGGAAATAAAAAGTATAGTTTTATGCATTATTTTATTTTATTAGTTTATAATAACAATAGCAAAACTGTGTTAGATTATTATTGTCTCTAAAAAAAAAAAAAAAATTTAAAAGAAGGGATTAAGACAATAAAGCAGGTAACAAGTAAAGATGAGGCATTGACCCTCAGCCCAATATTATCTGGTTTAAAAGCTGGTTGCGCATCACCAGCTTGGACCAACTACAACTGGGAAGCTATTTGTTTGTTATCTCTGACCTATAACACATGGAGAATGAAGACGTTTTCAAGATAGAAAGCAATGACTATTACAGTATATTCTTATTTAATAATTGAAAGTAAGTGAGAAATATTAACATAAATGAACTGAAGAGGGCGCTCTTCAACAAAAGTCTGATTTTGCAGCATATAAGGTGTTCATCCTCTGGGATGCAGATAACACTAACAGTATTAGGAAGAATTGCTCACTTTACTTATAACTATAATACACTATTTCCCAAAATAGCATCGTTACACTTATTAAATTTTATGTCATGGGAATATTGGTTTCAAAGCATGCATTTTAAAATGGGCATTTTTCACAGCAACACACAGAACTAAAATGAAATGTTTATTTATAGAAGAAAATACATTTTAAAATTAAATACTGGGTATCACTTTAATTAGATCTGCAGGCTAAATTGCAATGGCTGTAATTTTTCCTCTTTTCTTAATGGGAAGGATGCTACTAAAATCTGGATTGTAGTAATGTGCGGTAAATTATCTATTTCACGTGTTTATTCTATTTTTTGCATTTTTATGCAATCACACCAGAAGATGATGATGCTAAACTAATTTTGCTTTTCAACAGCTGTTTGATGCATTTAAATATGCCCCCTGCTTGTCACATTTTGAGACTATTATCCCCCCACCATGTGATCAATCTCCAATGCCTCAATTCTTAATGTACGCATACATGGTTGTTGCGTTCACACAGCCATGCTGCATGACTTGACTCTCCACCCTCAAAGACACTCCCCTGTTGGCTGGAAAGTTGTACTAACCTTGATAGACGTAGTTGTGTCTCTGCTGTGTGTCTGCTGCAGGAGTGACACAGAGGGCAGGGCATCTGTGGCTCATATTGTAGACATTTTTCTTCCCCATTGTATGATGTCAAATTGTGCTCTTACTGACCACTGGCATACTAAATAGGACATGGGGCAGAAATGTTAACAGCAGCATCAGATTGCTTCCAATATATTTACAATGAAAGCCATGTTACAATTGAATGTTTAACCTTTTATACTTAAGAAGACCCTGATGAGACACATACATGGAAATAGTTAAAAGAGTAGTATCGTGTTAGCCGTGTAACCTACTTGGACCCAGTACTTGGGACAAGCACATCAAAACATTCCCATGTACACTAAAGTATCCCAAATTAATTGTCCATATGTAATTAGATATCTGTCATTTTGTTCTACCAAAAAATAAATTCTCAGGACCATTAAAAATGATTGCAACTGATGAAGTTCTATGCTTCATGCTAAGAACCACATTTTTTTAGTTATGTTATCATATCCCATTATATATCATTGTTCATTTTGAAATGTATGTATATCAGATTTAAACACGGTTATACTAAGGTTACGGAAGTTTGCCTATTAAAATGCACTCTACGAATAAATAATCAAAAGCCATCTGAATGGGTAACCCTGAATATTGAATTGTAAGATAACATGGATACCAAGAAAAATATGGAATTTGTAGAAAACCTATTTACAAACCTGTAAATCTTCACATTCGTATATTACAGAAGTTAGAAATATTTTGATAAGTAATAGAGTTCCACAAAGTTTACCATCTATATAAACTCCCTCTATTAATTGCAAGATCTACAGATTGCATCCTATCTATATTGCCAGTTCTATGGAAGTCCCAGTCTACATGGAAACCAATCCACAAAGCAATTACAGAAAATATATTCAGGACAGAAACCGATCAGTGATGTTAACATTTAGATGAGCTTTTCACTGGATTTGGGAAAATAGTAGGTTTTACAAATTCAGTTTGAACAGCTCCATAATAGTAGATTTTACAAATTCAGTTTGAGCAGCTCCTTAACATTATGAAATGGCTGAAGTAAATACATTATATCTATTTTCATTTCATTTTATAAGGTTAAGAAAAGAGAAAAGTATTCTGAAGAAGGCATGGAATCCTTCTGAGGTAACCATAAACTACCGCCATTTTGTTCTCTTATATTTCTATTCTGATTTGGTTGGTTTCTGGTGCATTCTAATGGTATGATATATTTTTAGGAGAAATAAATTTTAAGACAAGATTTTCAGTTACTTTGTATTTTGTTATTTAAACCCTTATGTTAACATTTAATTGCCCTGTATAATTAGGCAGTCTTATCACCCGATACAAACAGGGTGATGTTGGAACATCCTAGTTTGGTCAAACATCTCAGAACTGCAGGTTTGCTGTTTATTTGCAAAAATATTCATGTAAAAGAACAAAACCTTTAACCTCAGGGTCCACATTTTCTGAAAGAGATCTTCTCTTAAGTGAGCGAGCTTGTCATTCCTGACAGCGGTCAATTTTTTTCCCTGGGCATTTAACAATGCTACTGCCATATTCTGAAACACTAACTGGTATATGTTTGTAAAATATTACATGTAGTACCAGATAAAAGTATGAGCACATAGAAATATGGTAACAAAAATTAGCCCCAAATTGATGCCTCTGAAGTCCAGCCTGATACCGGACACGTCAGGAACATATCAGGATCCAAACTGCAAGCTACCCAATATGCCCTGATTTGCCCCTGCAAAGGTATGCAATTTGGACATTTTAGACAATTACACGTCAGTAGCTTCCAAAACTGAAAGGACTTGAAATGGAGATGCCCCTTTAAATAGTCGAGGGGTCCAGGGCATCAGTCTTGACCCATCTATCAAAAATGTATCTGGGAGGTGCCAAATAGGCTATCAGATTCTCTGTTACCATTATGGGGCATAGTAGGTCAGGGCAGGTAGCCCTGATTTTCACTACCCCCGCCCCCCGGCACCCAAAGGGTGACTTTTTTCAGGTGAATACTACCCCAAACTACCTGGGCAATGTGTAGGGGTGGTAGATAGAAGCATAATTGATTTATTTATTTTCATCGGTTCTCGGGGGCCATTTTTCAGTCCCCAGGCCTTAGAGTAAGTTACTACATTTTTAATAGGGTCTAGCAGCCTTTTGGTGGGTCTGTAGGCATGTTTCCAGCCTCCAGCACCCAGAAGAACTTATTTATTCTTGGAGAAATGTTAATTGTGGCAGGGGATGTTTTCAAAATCTAAATCCATGAAATGCTATAATAAACCGCTGAATCTGAATTGTATTTGAAGGGGATCAGGGCCTATTGGGTAGCTGAAAACCTATAGTTTTCATGGTGAAATTATCCGAAACATAATTTCTCCGATGCTTTGGTTTCTAAACAGGTAGAACTGGTAATTCAGAGCCAAATTCATGTGAATTGGGTAGCCACATTTTGGGATTTGTGAAATGCTGATCTGAATCCAATTCAGTATAGATCAGTGCAAATTGAGTACCCGCTATATGAGGGATCGGCAGATAAGAGCCTTATGCCTATCCCATGCATGCCTAACTGATTTACTATATTAACCTCTACTACTTCTGCTGGAAGGCCATTCTATGCACATGGAATAGTACAGGATATTAAACATGTGCTTATAAACACTCAGTAAACCACTATTTAATTACTTTTCTTATGTATGCTGATAATTACAAATTAATTTCATTACAAAATTGAATTTATAAATGAAAATAATACAAAAAACAATTGCCTTTTAGACAAAACCCCAAGTAAATAAAAATTACAGGTTTGTCCTCAGATAGCATTGTAATATTATGCTCCATTGGATTTACTGTCTAGGGAATGGCTAGTAATTCATTTAGCTAGTTTGTGCCATTGCAGAGAATACCTTCCCATGTGGATTATAGACTAGTAACTTCCCTGTGGTAAAAATCAGAACTGTGTGTAGGAAGATATCAAGGGATTTCCTGCTTAAACCTGTTAATCAATATTTTATGGCTATTATTAAAGGGCCACTCAAGTAAAAAAAAAAATATGGGGAGCATCTTGCATTAAATATGCCTTGTTTAGGCATGCTCAACCAGGTGACACTAACTGCATGCACACTGGAAGTAATCTTGCTTTTTTATGCAAGTTCTCTAAATGACTTTGAAGGTTGAAGGTGGGTCCACAAAAAGTTTTTAGTTTTAAAGTTCAAAAATATAAAATAATGAATCCATATTTTAAAAAAAAACTGTTAGCTTTACTATATCTTCATATTTTTAGGTGCTAGAGTATTTTAAACTGCAAAGTTTGGGTGTTTTAAGAAATCATTGTTCGTTACTTTCATATTTTGTATGTTATTATGTATGTCTTTATTAGGGAGTATTTAATAAAAGTTATGTGATATATAAAATATTGTCATTTATGAAATGAACCTATTTTACAGCAAATGCACCCAAATACTTAACTGGTACAGTCTCTTGTAGACAATGAAAGTGAGATTTTTAAGGTATAACTGAAATAACTTATTTAACTTTTAATTTAAATCTTTTTGCTTTACCATTCAAAATTAAATTTAGTCTGAACATGTTTAGTCTTAGAAATAAACTCAGCTGAAATACATTGGAGAATTTTCTATGACAAATAGATTTGTCAAATAAATATTTTGTGTATAATATATACATCATTCAAACATTCACAGTGTGGGCTGAAAAAGTATGTTATTGACTTGGCTAAAGGAGTTACAAATCCTGGAGACCAAGCAATGAAGCTGGATTTGACTCCAGGTCTTTTGACTTATAAAAAAGTACTCAAACATTTTGAGTTTGCTACTAACTTGAAGCATCTGCTGATGTGAACAATACATCATTAAAGAGAAATCTCAAAAAACATCTACGATTAAGAATTGTTTATTTGTCTAAAGCTGGAAAGGGTCATAAAGTAATCTCAAGTAGTTTACATATTCATCAGTCCACAGTACGATTTAGTACTGTGGTACTCTTCTTAGAAGAAGGCACCTGGCCAAGATAACTCCAAGGGCACAATGCTGAATTCTCAGTGAGGTAATAAAAGAACCCTAGAGTAACAGATAAAGATTTGAAGGCATCATTGGAACTGGTTAACATCTCTGTTCATGAGTCTGCCATTAATAAAACATTGAATAGGAATCGGGTCCATGCAACACCACAGAAAAAGCCACTGCCAAAGAGCACCTGGATACTCCATGACACTACTGGGAAAATGCTCTGTGGACTGATGAAATTTAGGTTGAATTTTTCTGTAAGAACAATCTGCACTATGTATTAAATTAAATGGAAACATTAAAAAGTCATCACAACGGTGAAGTACGGTGGAGGGAGCATCATTATTTGGGATTTGTTTAGTGCCTCTGGGCCTAGAAAGTTAGCAATCATCAAGGGGACAATAAATTCCCCAGTTTATCAATGTATCATATACGATAATGTCAGGATAGCTATCCACCAGCTGACGCTCAGTAGAAATTGGGCAGCAGAGCAGGACAATGAACCTAAACATCACAGTACATCTACTACAGAATAGCTTCAAAATAAGACAATCATCCATTTGGAGAGGCTTAGTCAGATACCAGACCCAGTGCTGTATTTACCGTGAGGCATCCTAGGCGGATGCCTATGGCGGCAAATTTTGGGGGGCGGCAGCGCCCCCCAGCACTGGAAAAAAAAAAATTAAAAAAAAAAAAAATTAAAAAAAAAAAAAAAATCTGGCCCTTTAAAAAAAAAAAAACCCCACCGCGCTTGCAGGCAGAGACGGAGGTGAGAAGGGATCGGAAGATCCCCCCTCACCATCGCTCTGCCTGCCAGGCTGCACGGGGAGCCGAACAGGCAGCACAGAGAAACCTCCGTGTTGCCTGTTCGGCTCCCCGTGCAGTGTGCCGACACGGAAGTGCCGACAGTCACGTGACGGGCGCGCTGACGTCATACGCGCGCCCGGTCACGTGACCTGTCGGCACAATCGCCGGGAAGCCGAACAGGCAGCATGGAGGGACCATGCTGCCTGCCTGCCTGCCAGGGAAAGGTAAGTGCTGATGGGAGACTCTGTGTGTGTGTGTGTGTGTGTGTGTGTGTGTGTGTGTGTGTGTGTGACTGAGTGTGATGGGAGTCAGAGTGTGTGTGATGGGAGACAGTGTGTGTGACTGAGTGTGATGGGAGTAAGAGTGTGTGACTGAGTGTGATGGGAGTGTAAGCTTGATGTGAGTCTGAATGATGGGGCATGTCTTAGGTGTGTAACGTGGGTGTGCAGCTTGGGTAGGGGGGTGCCCGGATTTTGTCTGCCTAGGGCAGCACAAAATCAAGATACACCACTGACCAGACCTTAACCTAATAGAGATGCTATAGAATGTTTCATGGATGTGTTTAATAAAGGCAAGAAAGATTATTATAGTTTGTGTGTCATTAGCTTAAGCATATTATGTTTATCTTTCCCTTTGACTAGGATGAAGAACATATATAATTTTATGACCAATTAATGCAGAAAACCAGGTAATTCCAAAGGATTCACTTACTTTTCTTGCCACTGTGTAATAGAGGGTAAATTGTGATAGCAATTTGTCAGATTTCCTTTACAAAGGAGTTATTGTCATTCCTTTTGAAACTGTTTTTCATTTCAGAAGATCAAAGATCAAAGCCTTTTGATACTCTACTTAAAAAAGGTAATTTGTGTTGGAAAGTTATTTATTGTAATGGATAAATGATTGATAGGACAAAAGGGTCAGAATTTTTTTTAACAAAGGAACTTTACCGCCATCAGATTCTTTGAAGTTATAAATCTCAATGGAATATAGTAGAAATAGAATGCATAGAAGGTAGGCAATCATATAAGATTGTGTTTAGTGAGAACCTAAAATGTTTCAAAATTATACTCTTTTCTTTTTTTTTAGCGTACCCCTCCTATGGCAAGACACAAAAAAAATGGTTAATGTCTTCTCGTTGACTCTTAAAGTTTGTATTTTATTGTTGCAAGAAAAAAATGATGTGGGTTGGTAAATACCAATAATTAAAGAGGGAGTGATGACCCCAAATAATAAATCTAATAGGCATTACTAAGTCAACTGCATATTTTTTTTCTTTTACCTTTGTTTTGTTTTCAGTGTCAGTTATTTCTCATTAGTAATCAGCAGTGTCTCTTTGTGCTCCAATTTTAAGTCTTCTTTCTGTTTCACAGGTTTCTTTGGAAAATGAAAAAAGAAATGGATTGATTATTGTTTATGTAAAAATTGGAAACACCAGAGTTTGCAGAAGTTCTTATGTTTATGCCAAACAGTGGTGTTCACATGCTTCCGACAATGGCATGCAATATGTAAATAATCAACCAGTATTATTAGTGTCATATACAGAGCAACATATCAAACTGTGTGAAAATTACAATTTTATTTATTTTTAAATTAAGACTGAATATACTCAATTTCTTAAAGTTCTTCTTAAGGTTGGAAACATACACAAAACAGAATCAGCCTTACTGTAATCTTATAGATTGTGAATGTATGTGTATTCATACAAATTTAAAAAGAGATGGATTGAAAATACAAATGGGAATTATTTGTAAAACTATTTAAAGTATACTGCAACTTTGATAGGTTTTCTAACATAATTTGAGGGTAGCACACAATTAAGGAATTCAGAAATGGCCAGGGTTTGTATAAAGCAGAAACAAAAGATGGTCATTTAGGAAGATAGATTATTGGGGAGACGAGGTACAATAATTGGCTCATAATTACCAGGAAAGGTTAAAGAATCTTACCATGTGTAGCTTGGAGGAAAGACGTAACAGGGGGGATATGATAGATGAACATACCGTATTTGCTCGATTATAAGACAAATGCTCTGAAAAATCCCCCTCGTCTTATAATCGAGGTCTCTTATAATCTGACCTCAAATTGAGGTCAGATTATAAGACATGGATCCAGGTCCCCAGCAGAGCTGCAGGGGACCTGGATCCCCCTCTCTAGCAGCAGGGGAAGTCTGCGCAACGAGCGCAGACTCCCCTGCTTCCGCCCGGCACGACCGCCGGGGCTTCTGTGAAGAAGCCGGATACTTCCGCTTTCGTCACAGAAGTCCCGGCGAGCGTGCCGGGCGGCAGCAGGGGAGGTCTGCGCTCATCGCGCAGACTTCCTCTGCTGCCCCACTAGGCACCAGGGACAATCGGGCAGCTGGGGGATGTCTGCACGATACGTGCAGATATCCTCCATGCTGCCCGACACGGCAGACTATTATGACGGACAGCTGTCCGTCATAATAGACTGCCGTGTCGGGCAGCATGGAGGATGTCTGCAAGTATCGTGCAGACATCCCCCGGCTGCCCCCACTAGCCACCAGGGATCAAGGTAAGGGGAAGGGAGGGAGGGGGGGCAGAGAGACAGGGGGAGGGAGGGAGGGAGGGAGGGGGGCAGAGAGACAGGGGGAGGGAGGGAGGGGGACAGAGAGACAGGGGGAGGGAGGGAGGGAGGGGGACAGAGAGACAGGGGGAGGGAGGGGGACAGAGAGACAGGGGGGAGGGAGGGGGGCAGAGACAGAGTCAAGGGGAGGGAGGGGGTTAAGAGACAGAGACAAGGGGAGGGAAGGGGTTAAGAGACAGACAAGGGGAGGGAAGGGGTTAAGAGACAGAGACAAGGGGAGGGAAGGGGTTAAGAGACAGACAAGGGGAGGGAAGGGGTTAAGAGACAGAGACAAGGGGAGGGAAGGGGTTAAGAGACAGAGACAAGGGGAGGGAAGGGGTTAAGAGACAGAGACAAGGGGAGTGAGGGGGTTAAGAGACAGGCAAGGGGAGGGGGGAGAGGAGAAAAATGGGGGCAAGGGAAAGAGAAAGGCAGCATTGGCACATAAAAAGAAATAAAAACTAGAAATACATTTTTTGATATCATAATTTTTATTAAAAAAGCAATTTACATGTGAATATATACAAGTTTAACTTTTTTCCTATAGGGTAGTCTTATATTCAGGCTTTTAGTTTTTTTCCTTAAGGAATATCCAAAGTTTGGGGGGTCGTCCTATAATCAGGGTCGTCTTATAATCGAGCAAATACGGTACATTTAAATACATAAAGATAAAGAAAACAGTAAAGGAGGAGAGTATATTTAAAAGAAGAAAAACTACCACAACATAGTCTTAAATTAGAGGGGTCAAAAATGTAAAATTAATATCAGGAAGTATAATTTACTGAGAGGGTAGTGGATGTATGGAATAGCCTTCTAGCAGAAGTGGTAGAGGTAAACACAGTGAAGAAGTTTACGCATGTGTACTATAGGCACAAGTCTATCCTAGATATAAGATAGGGAATTGGGGACTAATAAAAGTATTTAGAAAATTGGGCAGACTTGATGGGCCGGATGCTTATTATCTGACGACACATTCCATGTTTCTATGTTTAATCTATATAAATTATCAATCGAAAACAAAATAACTGTCTGATTTTTTCTTTGCTAAATGGTAGTAATTGGATGATATGTGTAAAGATTAATATTTGATCAAAAGTTGAACAATCACTTTGGAAACCAGTGGACTTATTCTGCTGAGTTTCATACTATTCCTATTTATATATAATCCCCTTGGTTTCTAGGGAAATTGTGTTTGCCTTTACTGGATAATTTTTTTTTTCATTTGATCACCATCAATAAAAATCAATCTATAGACTGTCAAAAATAAAATGAAGGTTGTGATATTAAGTCTATATTTTTTAATCTTAAAATGAAAAAAGATTTTAAAATGTTTTGGTAAAGCATTGTGTACTTACATATTTTTTATTTCTCTTCTGCTTATTTCTGAGCACGTAACAACGGCTAACACTTTTTCTTCTTCCAAAAAAGTATTGGCCACGCTATTTTACTTGTTTGCCATATAATATTGGGTGGGGGGTGGCCACTCTACATGCAACTGACCTCCTCTTCTTGGCTAGCTGAGCAGATACCGCTAATATTTTTGTAACATGTTTTATACTTGGTATAGAAAAAAGGAAATAAGATATATTTTTACTGTAGACCCCAAATGCCTGTGTCAAAATGGGTCCTGTCCAAGTGAGTTGGGAAAATGATTTGCCTTAACTATTTTTCAGTCAGCTATTAATGCCTACAATGTGCTGCTTTAAAGCCTATCATACTACATTATTACGTAGTGATGTTCAACATATTGTATTTTTTTTTCTTGTTAGTAACTTTTTTCAGATATTTATAATCCATGCATGTGATCACTTACACCAGAATAAACTTTCAGTTTAATCTCTTTTGCTTGTTTACTGTTAGTAATATGGAGCCAAATCAACAGCTGATTGCTTAGGGCACATTTTGTCTGGTTCCACTAAGGTCAGTTTTGTTATGGGAAAAGTATGAGGTACTTTTTATCATGTGGTTAAGAACCCTGCAGGTAAAACCTCAGGGTTACCATATGCCAAGACCATCTGGAGAGATCATATATGATTGAAGTCTTATCATTAGAAGTTGGATAGTATAATGTTATCATGATTTAATAAAACTCATTATTAAAAAATGTGCACACTGTAGGATTGGATCAGCCTATTAGGCTATATATTATGCAATATTTTTTGTTTGTATGCATATTTTCTGCCATGTTGTGGACAGGTATTAGGTTAGGTATTATGATTAGAAATCTAAACTCTCTACATATGTGTTTTTAAATTCAAGAGACACATTTGTATACTGGAAAATCAGAGATTAATTTACTTGCTTTGTATTCTGTCTCCACTATTAGTAATAATACTACCACATAATAAATAAATATCTACGGTCCTATTTGTCAAAGGGCCTGTTACGTAGTGACTGATGCACCAACTGTAGACCCTGTTTACTCCACAGAGTTGTAGGTTCAGTTATGGGTGAGGTAACCTCAGTCTTCCATACTTCCAAGGTAGATACAATTATTAAAACATATAAAGGTCGGCACTATAAAGAATCAATAGATGGATATAAATTTATAATGAAACCCTCAATCCGCTTTTGAACAAAATATATGTTGAACAAGAAAGGCAATGCCATGAGACTCAAAAGGAGTAAATCTATAATAATCCAATACACATTATACTATAATCATAATAATAATAATTAAAAGTAAATAAAATAGTAAATAGAAAAAATAATACATGAATTAATGAAAACAGGTGTAAAGGAATGGGCACTGCTCAAATAAAATATATTATATTTGTATATAAATATAAAACCTCACATGAACAAAGAAGTCAAATCAAAGTCCAGTTAAATAAAGCATAAATGCAGCCTTTTTCGGTGGTAGGGTAATCATTTGTTAGTATAAAGATAATGGTAAAAATGGTAGAAGCAAAAAATGGTAGAAGCAGCGTTATATTTGTGAATCACCAATGGGTGTGCTCTGACTCACTGACAGCCCAAAAAAAATTAAAGCAAGATTGTTTATTTTTAACCCAAGAATAATGTGTGATGTACTGAGAGATTGAGGATGTTTTTGCAATGTATATAACAGAGACAAAATATTGAGGTAAAAATATAAATATGCTGTTTATTTGTGGTAAGTATAACAATAATATCATGAGATAACCAAAATAGTATACAAACAAAATATCAACATAGATTGGAATAACTAATAATTTTAAGTATTATTACAATAACAGATGTAACAATATGGCTGACTGTCATGGATTCATACAATACAATTTATTATGCATCTACGTTTACTACAAGATGGTACAAGATGGTAGTATGCATTTAATGGGACCTGGTACAGGATTATCGATCTAGCAATATGTATATTTCAATTTAACACAATCAGATTAACTCTGCTTAAAGGGCTTCAGAATATTATTCAATTTCAGTAGTGATATTTCATAATCAAACAATTTAACTCTCTACAAATAGTTCCTAGTCTGATAATAATAATAGTGCATAGTATTTATGAATGTATCCATTAAATCTCATGTATATTAGTTTGTAGCTTAATGGGCAAATTAGCTCTCACTTGAGAAAATACATTTTTTTTATAATATAAATGCCTTTATCTAAGATACTTTTGCAGCTGGAAATAAAAATAAATCAGCCAAGCTAATACAAATATTCCTAAATTGTGGAATTAAATAATCAGTTTCCTCTTTTATTTTACTAGGTGGATCTCTTGGCTAAAATATGCTCATAATTATTGTCCACACCAGAGACGGTTAATTATGATTTGTGACGGGTTTGATGTCATATGCTATAATCTTTATGACCCATTTATCATTGGTTTCTGTCAAAATTCAAATAATTTAGTTTCGATTTCTATAGACTGAGTGTCTCCAAGTGTGAACACAAATTAAAATTATATGTCAATGCACTGTAAATAACCTGAAAAAAATCATTGTTAGTGATCTCATTCAGAGCTTTAACAATATAAAGATATTCTCATAAGTACAATAAAATAGTTATTATATGAATACCAATGGAATAGTGAACACATGACTATGCTCAGTTCAAGGATCACTATCCTGTATGAGGCTCTGTAAACCGGATGTGTTTCTCTATGTACGCCTGACGCTTTTCATCACTCACTCTCAAATAAAAATGAGTACCATTTAGCATTATAAAAACATTTCCTGTATATTGGCAAATAGTACCCTAAAAAAGGTTTATTAATATAATTAATACTATTAAATCCTTGATTCTTGGAAGGAACTGCAGCCCATTTTCAAGCTGTCAAATCAGTAGTGAGACTAAAGGCTATGACATCTTTATACATTATGAAACATAAAAATAAATAGCTGAATTTACTGTGGTGATTTCTGTGCCACCTTTTTAGCTAATAGCTATCGTTTGATTTGAATATTTTGCCTAAGGTCCCTTAGAACAAGAACAAATGCTGTCTGAAAAAAATAGAGGGATATAATAGATGTTCAAATACACAAAGGAGGCAACATACACAAGCAGACCACTTTCTACACTAATAATATGACTACAATAGCATGTCAGAAGGCGAAAAATGTATGGCAACAATTGAATGTATGCTGTTCCGGCGAAAAAAGCCTCTGGTTGATGACAGTGACATTTTCTATGGAACCACTCATTTGTGAAAAACATGTTTGAGATTGATATGTCTTTTGGATGCAATTTTAGCACATCTTGTCTTCTCTTCTAGAAAGCCAAGAATGGCTGACCACCTCAGTCTATAAGTGACTGACCCAGTCCTCGCTTTCTGCGAATAAAAAGAGTGCAAAGAAATATATTTTTTTTAATAGGAAATGGGATGATACAATTCTGAAGAAGGTGTAGGCAAATTTAGTTCTATCTATAAATTTATTTTATGTGAAAGGTTCTCTTAAGTGAATTAACATTCCCATGTATTGAACAAATATATTATGACACCACCATTTATCAGTAGAGTTCAAATTTAAAATGAAGAAACAAGTTTTTCTCTAGGAGGGTTGGAGCTGGTATTACCAGGGAGCAGGTTATTGCAGATGTAGAGTGCCACACCCTATGCAAAGTCTATAAACCGAAAGACATTCGGTTTATAGACTTTCGGTTTATGGTATACATGTAATGCTATTGGCTTTCTATAAACCGAAATAGAGTCCCCATTCTTAAGAAATTCTTTTGAATGGGGACTCTATTTCGGTTTATAGAAAGCCAATAGCATTACATACAATGTAATCACCGAACCCCCGAACTCCAACACGAACATACAGTGGAATGTCCGTGTTCGGGTCCGGGGTCCAAAAACCGTACGGTACAGTGCGGTTCGGGTTCGCTCAACACTAAACATCAATTATTGATGATCCACCAAAACCCAGAAATATTGAGGGTTATTTGTATTCTCGATTCCGGGGCAAAGTTCCAAAGCTGGTCTAAACAGCAAGAACATTTCACTATTTGCAGGGTGATTGCATTACTTTCAGAACTTTACCACAGAAATTACCTCTATAAAGGACCTCCAGTATGCTAGTTCAACAAACAGGAGAAACAAGATCACAGGCACAAAGCTACAGGTAATGTTGGGTTCTCGGGAACACCCTGGAACCAGAGTGTAGTTAGAAATTGCTTCTCTCAACTTATCAGACAACGAATTAGAAGTAAAATTGAGAGCTGGACAAAAGATAGGTATATATAGTTTTCTAAATGAGGGCCATTAGACACTCCATATTGCATATCCTTTTATAGTGTGGGGGACAATTTATTTGGGAACCATAGCATATATATACTACCAACACATATTTATGTCAGGAGCTGTTTTGTTTTTATGTTGAAATGCTATGTGATAGTAGACTTTTATTTAACTATGATAAAATAAGGTAGCAGGCCACTTGCCAGATGACAAGTTGACTTCTACCTTCTATCAGACTCAATCTATAGACTCAGCTGCAACTCACTTTTTATTGGATTGTCCCCAATGAGTGACAATCAACCAATGAGTTACAATTTTCACATCTTGAAATATTTGTAAACCTGAGAATATGTGAAGGAACCTATTCTGGTTAAAGTTTTTTTTTTTATTTCATGTTAGACTTTATAAATATACACAAATAGAGCATTGTAATGAATTCTATTGTGATCTGTATTTAGATGTGCACCAGACATTTATGTTACTTTATATAGATCCATTACAAAATCCCTTTCTACTGCAGTTGTATTAAAATTATTTATTTTGGGCTGTGAGTTGAATGATCATCTGTTTTGATAATTTCCTCCTAGCACAATTAAATGAGAAATAATTAATCATAAATTGTATGATGCATCTCAAAACAATGTAATAATATTTTATTTATAAAAAAAAGGGTATTAGTGGTAATAAAAATAAAATTTGTTAACCCTTAAATTCTGTGATTCATAGAAAATGGTAAAAATTTTCAGGACAGCGGAGAAATGAGGCCAACATTTCATAAAAAGGCTTAAATATATAAAATGCCATTATATGTCAGTCTCGCACTCTCACGTACATTAATTAAATTCAGAGACTGGTCGCTAACTCATACCCAGTGTCATTTTAATTGATTTCTTTAATTTCTCATATACTAAAAGTTATGCCATTATGGAAATAGAATGAAAAGTGCTTCAGCAGAATAATTCAATTTCAGCACCGTCATTTGTAAAAGTTATACAGTCCTCCGGATAGAAAAGAATTACATCTACATTAAATTATTGAATATTTTCTGTAGGCAACACCCATTTCTGATCACTCTGTTAGAAGAGTATTACAAAGTAATTTATTAGAAACTGAATGTCATGCAAAGTCTTTTTGAAAAGAAATAGCAAGACTTTTTTCAATACTAGCAGTTCACATTAATAAATTAGCAGGCATGTTAAAATAATGATGTTCTTTTGATATTAACCAAAGAAAGGATCATCTCAACTAAAGCACCTTACCCTATGCAATTTAGCCTATAAAATGCCAAATTGGCTGACATTTTGTTTCTTCATTCATTTCACTATAGCAAATTAATCCTAACCCACCTATTAGTTATTTTAAATAATGTATTTCATGTCTTCAATTTACAAGAATATATGCTTGGATATACTTCATATATGTCCAACTGGTGGCTTGCGGACCAGATATTGCCCTCATTCTATTTTGCACTTTTTCTAGTTGAAAAGCCCATAGGTTCTATTGTATTACCTCATGAAATTAAAAATGTTCAACCCTCCCCCCCCAAAAAGACATTCGGTTTATAGACTTTCGGTTTATAGAATACATGTAATGCTATTGCTATTATATAAACCGAAAGTCTATAAACCGAATGTCTTTGGGGGGAGGGTTGAACATTTTTAATTTCACATTTTCACATTTGTGTCTTGCGGTGCACTTCATATCTGAGACTCAAATAGAACCGTCAAATACTGTGCTTACAGCGCACTTTGAAAAATTATAATTGTTTTGGGTGCTAAATAGTACATTTGCATCTTGCGGTGCACTTCACATCTGAGAGTCAAATAGAACAGTCCAATACTGTGCTTACAGGGCACTTTGAAAAATTCTGGCTACCTCCTCCTCCAGCGCTGCTTCCACCTACACCGCCACGGTCACCGCCTCCTCAACCTATGGGTCACTTAGTATAAACTGAAAGAGAATACCCTGCACTCCAACGCTCTCTCAAATGGATAATTCTGTTGATCCTCCTGGCAGCCATGCTTTAGATTTAGATTTATGTTCTTCAAAAAATAAAATCAAAGATTCCATCTAGTGCTATTTTATGGCTCAGCTGTATTTTTTATTTGTATGTATTTTATGTTATTTGAAGTTATTTCCCTATCCATGTTTGTTTGCAGGGCACTTGTACTACTCTTACCCCCATTTTACTACCTTTTGCAGCCCTTTCCAGGACTTTTTTAGAGGCATTTTAGTGGCCAAAAGTTCGGGTCCCCATTGACTTCAATGGGGTTCAGGGTCAAGTTCGGGGGTCAAGTTCGAGCCCAAACCAGGACTTTTTTCAGAAGGTCGGCCAAACCCGAACATCCAGGTGTCAGCTCAACTCTATTGATGTTGTTTCGGTGGAAATGTTTATAACATTTTTTTTCGTTGAGGTCTCATCTTTGGCTTAGGTGATATTTTATTTTACATGAACATTTAGCTATTTCACCAAGAATTTTTTCTTTCAATGTTTTAATTTTCAGTATTTTTCCTAGGCCTCAATCAGCCATAACCAGAAACGTGGAAGCATAATTCTAAAGTGATGTCACATTTGATCTGGAAAATGCAGTCAAATATAAATGACCTTCAAAGTGGAAAAAAATAGTTAAATTCAAGGTTTTCTACATAAATCTTATATTCCTGTTGAAAGACACTGTTCTTCTCATTAGAATGACAACTACCAGTTTAGATAGAAATTATTCTAGAAGGTCATTGCTAAATCAGTATGATACACAGAAAACTGCTTCAGAGAGGCACTATATTTAATTAATGCTAAAAAATAAAGCTTTGTCCTTAATAGAAGAACATTAAACATTCACAAAAAATTATAGTGTGCACACTTTTTTTGTAAAAATATGCAACTCCTAGTCAAAATGTACAAAGTTCTCCAAACCTTTGCTCCCTTGCACATCTCTAATCTTTTATCCCATAGCTAAGGTAAGTACCTTAATTTTCAGAATGTGTTGGTTTACTACTTTTTTGTCTTTCTACTCAGTTTGCCTTTTTTATGTTTATAAAGCTCTAACTCTGCTCTTGCAGATGTACTTGTCTTCTGTTGGGTTCATCCTGATGGTTTGATCTTAACAGCTGGGTCAGGAATGCTGTGGAGTAGAGGACTAGTAGCTACTTTCATTTATTATTTTTCATTGTATTTAGAAAGCACCATCATATTCCACAATAAGGTAAACTTGAATAAAAGGTCATGAGCTTTCTGCCAAGATAGGCTTAAAGGGGATATCGAAGTAAATAAAGTGCAATGCAAGAAGGTGGTCATCCATAAATATCAAAAGGTAAAAACAGTAATGTGTATTAACCCCTTCGTGACGTTGGGACATTCTATACCGTCCTGACTTTAAGTGCCTTAAAGTCGTTAGGACGGCATAGTACGTCCTGTACTAAACAGCTCATCGCGGCTCCCCACGATGAGATGTTTTCGGATCCCGCTGCAGGCACTTACAGCGGGATCCCACCTGTCAGATGAGGCCACTTTGAGTGGCCTCAGTCTGACAGGGGAAATGTAGCCGGTGCTCAAAGCGAGCACCGGCTACATTTTGCTAAATTGCGCTGTGCCCGAACTTCCGGGTTCGGGCACGCCTCGGTGACGTCCGGAGGTCTCGCGATTTTTTGGCAGGGACCCACAGGGACCCTGATCGGGTCTCTGCCAGAGTGTTCCTGGCTACTGATCAGGACACAAGCACCATGCGTCACGAAGGGGTTAATAGTATCCAGTAGTCAACACTAATAATGTGATGTGTATACAGGTAATGCACAACAATTAATTCAATTCGAAACATTGATATTAATGTGCCACTGACAATTTCTAAAGGTTAAATTACTCTGTGTAGTATCATCGGTACCATGTCATCAAGAGAGGATCTTAGTAATTAAATAAGGTTCCTGATTTTTTAAGTGTGTTTGACTTTCAGATAGTGGTAGATTATATGCCACAACATATTCCGGAAGTAATGGAATTACACTGCCATATTCATCATTTTACTTTGACTACTTATTTTGCATCACAAATTCCAGTTATACTTTCCTATTAATAGTCAAAATCAAAACAGAATATTAACTCAACAGGTAAAATAGGTAAGAATGCAAACAATATTTTCTTCAACAGTATAGGTATAGCTCTATAGATAGGGCTAACTAGAAATCTATTGTCAAATTGGTCGGAACAAAGAGAAGTTATATTAGAATCAACTGTTCTTATAGTGTATCGTAGAGTGCTATAGTTTATCTCATGATAGAGCTGATAATAGACAAAATTCTATAATGATTTAAAAAAATGTAATTTTAGAAACACAGAAACATAGAATGTGTCGGCAGATAAGAACCATTCGGCCCATCTAGTCTGCCCAGTTTACTAAATACTTTTATTAGTCCCTGGCCCTATCTTATATCTAGGACAGCCTTGTGCCTATCGGACGCATGCTTAAACTCCTTCACTGTGTTTACCTCTACCACTTCCGATGGAAGGCTATTCCATACATCCACTACCCTCTCAGTAAAGTAATACTTCCTGATATTACTTTTAAATCTTTCCCTTTCTAACTGATTTGTGTGTGTGCTACTGGTAACCTGCATTACCGCTGAGAAACATGATTATATGCTGGTAAAGTGTGTTGGGTGAGGCTTTAGCACAAGGCATTCTCCTACTTGTTTCACTTGACACCAGCGGAAGTCATGGTTATTAATAGCTCTCTACTTAGCCAACATTTCCATCATGTACATATAACAATGCATTTATTTATGTGCATTTTGTTACCTGCACTAAATTATTTATTTTTTCAAGTATTATAATAATAGTCGTTCACAGTTAGCCTGAAACCATTAGAAACATTTTATGCAAGAAATTGTCACAGTGTGAGTATTTCACACCCTGTCAAATATGATGTGCTAAGTACAGATGGCAATACATCCTTTAAAAATGTGAAAGATACATGAAGGCTAAATCTAATTTTGTCTGCTAACTGTAGCATGCTTTTATTACTGTATTCAATTCAAAGAATCCATTCACTTTACATTCCTATTCCAAATCAAGAACACAAAGGCCAATAAAAGGCTTTCATTACAAAATAATAAACATTAATACAATCTATTTGTAAGCCTAACAAAATAGCACTTCTGTTGCTTACTTACTGACTCAGTGTGTTACATCCCATCTGGCTTTCCATTTAACAAAGATTATTATAAGCTCGAATGTAGCTAAACTGGTTGATGCCTTTATTATTGCGCAAGTCACCCACATCCAATATAATGTAGTGTAGTAGCTTCCCAAACAAAGCACTATTCATATTTCAAAGTGAATACAGTTTATTTTCAGTCGAATGCATAGATTTAGGTTGTGTCGGCACTGGTTGCGCTGCACAGCCTATGTATATAAAATCAGGCACTGTCGGGGACACTCCGCCAAACACAGATTGCCGGATGTCCCTCTCTCCCTCACTGCAAATTGTTGGGAGTTATAAACAAAAAGTGCAGTCACCGGTATACATATCAAACAGCTATTGCATGTGTCCCAATGTGTCCATTTTGAGACCTGCTCATCTTACAAGTTCATGGTTGTCAACTTGAAGGTTTTAGATATTTTGAGTCTGCTTTTCACAAGTTATTTTTAGTCTTTCAACAAAAATGCACAAAATATATTTTTCCAGTTATACCATATAATTTTTCTCCACAATTGTGGATCCGGTGCTTTTTGTTATGCTGACCATGGTTATTAAATATTTTTTTTATGGTCTAATATGTCCTATATTTCAAACTATGATGGTGTTTAGATATCCCTTTTTGGCTAGGATTACAAGGAAGTAGACATACAGCATCATTACATAACATGCAGTAATATACATATAATTACATATTATACTACTTTCAGTTGGCAATAATGATAATAACCTTTCTTTTTGGTTAGTGTAGGCTTATTCTATGAAAGGGAAGCCCTGAGGTTGAAGCAAATAATTTTCAAAGAAAAGCAGGATCTTCTCTGCAAATGGATTTAAATGAAAATGGAACAATGGCAGTCAAATGGCAGATGCAGTTCAACATAAATAACTGTAATATTGTGCAAGCGTACCATTTAGAATCATGCTGGGTGGTTGTTTGCTGGGGTTATTGTTGATAATAGACTGTACAGCTATGCAACATTTAAGGCTGCTGCATCAAGCATTAATCAGCCCTCCTCTGGAATGTACAGTGCAAGTATTGGCACCAGTCCAAAACAATAACATGATGGAATTCTTACTTGTGCAGAGACAGGCTATGATATTGATTAAACAAGTGTAAGACTTCAGCTATGAATATGTCACAAACGGGGTCCAAGTGACATGGGACCCTGAGCACCCGTATTCATGAGTCACACTGGAAATAAGGAGACACAGAGACTAGAGCAGGTTGATCACACTCCCCTGAAGACCTGAGGCCACATGCCAGGGCCCTGTGATAGCCATTACTGGATCCAGTAAAGGCAGGAGTAGAACCGAGGATAAGATATACAGGGCACATAACTAAAGACAAAGACATAGATACAGTGCAGAGGCAGACAGGATACAGACAAAGGGCAGATTAACAGAACTTAAAGGAGACATGTAAACAAAACCACAGATACAAACACAGGATTGGTTTAGAACTCAAATGGTCATTGCATGATAAGCTTCCCACCAGCGTCAAGGTACCTCACATCAGCATGTTCCTAACACTAAAACCTGCATAAAATAAGAACTAAGACTGAATGAAACATGAAAACATACCTGAGGATGAACAGACGGGGAGCACGTGGAGCACATTATACAGAACAGAGGAAAACAGACTGGAAAGAAGGATAACCGGAAATAGATCAGAACAAGTAACAGCCAGCAAAGAAAACAGGGATTGGATTAAAGCAAGTTAACAGGGCAAAAAAACAAGCATAACAAAGAAAGGAAGCAGGAATAACTGGATACAGCCTGGCTTAGTCTCTTTAAAGAAAAGATGCCTACAAGTGGCTATGATTGTCATATACTGATGGGTCTTTTTTCAACCTAGTTAACTATGTAACTATGCAAATGGTTACAAAATTATAAAAAAAAAAACTTAAAAAAAACTATAGTATAATAATAATAATTATAATAATAATAATCAGATTGGAAGCCAGGTGGAGAGGTGATGACGTGTTGACGTGCGCGCCAAGGGGCGGGGTGTGATCGGAGGTGATCGGTCATTGAAGCATGGTGTGCTGTTAGAAGAAGCCCGCTGTAAAAAGATGCCTCCCTAGCTTAGCGTTTTTTTTTCCTTCTGACACCCTCGTGGCCATCGATCACTCTCTATAGCCGGAGGGGGGGGTTCTTCGCGGTACTCACTGGTGCCCAATATCCGTATGTTCTCTGTGGCAGCCGTGGTTCCGGAGAGTTTTCTGAGCGTGTTTCCAGCTGATCCCCTCTTGTGTGGTCCTACAGGTTCTTATAGGTCCTCACTTTTTTTTTTGTTGGATGTCATAATTTTATAAGGGCGTCAGACGGGTGCCAGAGTCCCGTAAGTACTATTAGAAGGCTACATGTTTCGAAACATACCGGGAAAGCATATCCTCAGAAGACGCCGGGGTCCTCAGATAAGTAAACTCTCTTGTATCGTAATGTATAAGATATGTTAAACTGAACTGTCGGAACTGCGGGGGGTCAAAACAATATCAAAATAATATCCAAATAATATCCAATAATATCCAAAACTTCTCCTCTTTAGTCTTTCTACCTTCCTGCCTGCTGCTTCGGTGATTTTTTTTTTTTTTTGATCACTGACTCCCTCCTGCTGATTCCCTTCTGTTTTTTTTTTACATATGCCTCAGCTTACATCCTTATAAGCATATATAGCGCTCTGCCGCTGCCTCCGCTGCTTCTACTGCTTTTATCTCTGTATATACTGCTATCCACATAAATATACACATCCACATAAATTATACATACCTCTAATAGACATTTGGCGCTCAGAGTGAAGATAAGTGAAAGTAGAGAGCAGCGGTTGCATTAAGGAAGAGGGAGAGAGAGGGAGAAGAAAGGAAAGGGGGGGGAAAGTGAAGAAGAAGGACAGAAAAGAGAAGAGGAGAAGGGGACAGAAAGGGGGACAGAAAAGGGGAGAAGGAAGAGAGGAAGAAAAAGAAGGGAAGGAAAAAGAAAATAATAAAATAGAGGAAGGAGGAAGGAAAAAAGGGAAAAAAAGGGTAAAAATCAGCTAGGAGAGAAGGAAGAAAGAGGTGGAGAAGTGGAAAAGAAACAGATAAGGAGTCCTGTGCGATTAACTGGAGTCCGCAAAACTAGCAAACTAGCAAAATTAAAGTCTTATTAAGAGTGGCGGTGTCAGCTCCTCAGTGCATAGCATAATGGCCACGAGGAAAACCACTGAGACTAAAAATGCTAGCACTAAAGGCAAAAAGGATTTGAAACAGGACAGAAGTGTGTCCGGCTATTTTCAAAATTCCACTTCACCTCTAGCTTCGAAGGAAGTACTTCCCAGACCGATAAGAGATTTCTCCCTTTCTAGGGATATCCCAGACCCAATGCTTGAAAATTATAATGGCGCGGTCACTATAGAATCCCTTAATAACAGTCTTCAAAATATGCTAGAGGAAATAAAAAAGGTGATTTCTACTAATTCAGCTGAAATTAAGATGGAGATTAAAGAAGAAATCGTTGCCTTAGCAAACTCAATACACGTATTGGAAGAACATCAAATAAATACAGACTTTCAAGTTAGAAACTTGCAAGACGAAAACAGATCACTAAAAACCAAAATGTTATACTTAGAGGATAAAATCAGTGACCTGGAGGACCGTTCACGTAGGAAGAACCTAAGGTTTAGAAATATGCCCGAAAATCAGAAACAGGAGGATATAAGAGCTGTTTTAAAGGAATATTTCACTGCCCTCGATCTTCAATTAGATGGGTATGAGGAAAGAATAGACAGATGTCATAGACTCCCCAAACCATCAAGTCTCTCTGCGGATACCCCCAGAGATATTATAGCTTGCTTCCATTCAAATGAATTTAAGGAAAAAATTTTAAGGGCCAAATTCCCCATATGAAAGAAATAAGGGGGAAATATATATGTATTTTTTTTTTTTTTGGATTAAGGAAATGAGATTGGAAAAGTTAGGTCACCAAAGAAAAGGTGAGAGGGAGGGAACTGATAAAAAGAAAAAGAGGGAGGAGATGGGAGAAGAGGGGGAGAAAGGGAAAAAAGAAGGGAAAATTCAAGAATGATGGAAAGGGGATAAAAAGGGAAAAGAGGGAGATAAAGGTAACTAATAGGTAAAGAATAAGAAAAATGATAATGGTAATTTAAAGGTGAAAGGGCTGTAAACACGGGTTAGGGGTATAAGAAGATCTATAAGTTCATTTTTGGGCTAATGGAGGAGTGTACACTACAAATTAAAAGTATGGAAATTGGATTGTTTGCATTGGGGCAGGGTCACCTCCGATTCACCCGCCGTATGTGGTTAGTCCACATAGTTATGCACGGCTCTAGGAGCCTTGTATATTATCTGAGAGTTTTCTCTCAGATTTTTTGTGGTATGATGTGTGGCATGGGGGACCCTGGTCTGGGCCCACCACGCCGGGACTACTGTGTGAATGTTGATATGAATGTACGGGGCGCTGGGATGGGTGGGGAGGGGGGGCTGGCGGTTTGGTCCATAGACAATGATTAGAGTTATTTCAGTCAACGCACAGGGTTTAAACACTCCATATAAAAGGCGTAGACTGTATGAAACACTTTCTGAGACGAAATGCCACATAGGATTTATACAAGAAACTCATTGGAGACAAACTGATTCACAAAAATGGATCAATAAAGCGTACCCAAAAAGCTATCAAGCTTCTCTACAGTCCCAAAAAAAAAGAGGAGTGTCAATTGTTTTTGCCGAAAGCTTACTGTTGGAAGTATTGTTATTTGAACCCGACCTAGAAGCTAGATATGTGATATTGGTATGTAGAATAGAGAATAAAATGTACACATTGGTCAATGTCTACCTACCTAATGTTAACCCTGTGGCCGAACTAGTTAAGATAATGAATAGAGTAGATGAGATTGCTAAAGGGGTACTTATTATAGCAGGTGATTTTAATTGTGTCTCAGACCCCAGTATGGACAAGAAATATCAGGGCCCTTTGAAATCTGAAAGTGTCGTTCTTAGACAATCTAGAAAATTAGCAAAAGCATGCCAAAAATATAATATACTTGACGCCTGGCGAATTTTTCATCCAAAAGAAAGAGATTACACGCACTTATCTAGAGTCCACGGTTCATACTCTAGGATTGATATGTTTTTGATCTCGGCCAGTAGTATTAAAGACATTTCTAACATATTAATTCAAGAAAATACCTGGTCGGATCATAGCTTGGTAATATTGGAAATAGGCCAGGCTCAAAAGAAGGGTCAAACCACATGGAGAATGAAGGAGGATATTCTAAAATCACATGAGAACATTGATTTCCTGTTAGAAATGTCCAAATACTTCTTTAGGGAAAACGATTCGCCCAATATGGCCAATTCTACCATTTGGTGCACCTTCAAAGCCGTACTTAGAGGATACATCATAAAATTAGAAAAAAATGAGAAGAGGAAACAAGGAAAGGAATTGGCAGATTTATATATAGATCTCTTTAACATTGCTACTGCTAATAAAAAATCACCGTCCAGCCAAAAACAAAAGCTAATTTTAGAATTACACACTAAAATTAATAACAAATTAGAACAAAGAACTTTAGTGTGTTTAAATAAACTTAAAACAAAATCGTATTACCAAGGCAACAGAGCAAGCAAACTTACGTCTAGTAAATTAAAAAAACAAAATATTAAGAATACAGTTGAAAAACTGGTAGACGGGCAGGAGATTTACATTGCACCGGAACAAATAGGGCAAAAGTTCAACGATTTCTATGAGAATTTATATAATCTTGGGTTAAACACAAATTCTCAGATAATTGAACAATATCTAAACAAAACAAATATCCCTAAAATTTCCAAAGTAGCCCTGGCCGAAATTTCTACTAAATTTACAGCAGAAGAAGTGGAGAGGGAAATTAATAATCTGGACAGATATAAAACTCCTGGTCCCGATGGTTTCATTAATCAATTCTATAAATCAATGAAACCAATAATCATTCCCCCATTGGTACACTTATTTAATGAGATAGCTAAAAATGCCAAAGCTCCTATGGAACTCCTCCAAGCTAACGTGCTCCCGATATTGAAACCAAATAAATCCAAATATGATGTTGCTAATTATAGACCAATATCCCTGATAAATACAGACATGAAACTATACGCAGCCATATTGGCAGATAGAATTAAGCGTATAATAGGTAATTTAATTCATCCTGACCAAATGGGATTTATTCCGGGGAGATCTGCAAATGATAGTACAAGAAGAATCTTGGACATCATTAATCAAACGGCCCGTTCAGGCTCTCCCCTCCTGACTCTGTCTTTAGACGCAGAAAAGGCGTTCGACAGGGTCAGTTGGGGATACCTGGATGGTGTGCTGAGATCCTTTGGTTTGGAGGGGTGGATCCATGGCGCGATCATGGCTCTCTACTCGGCCCCGACAGCTAGAACGGTGGGTCCTAACATATGCGCAGGTTGGTTTAACCTACAGAATGGCACCAGACAGGGTTGCCCATTATCCCCCCTTCTTTATATTTTGTCAGTGGAACCCCTGGCAATAAATATAAGAGATAATATTGATATTAAGGGTTATAAGACCAAAAATGGTGAATTGAAAGTTTCTTTATACGCTGATGACATCTTAATCACACTATTGTCACCTTCAACGTCCCTAAGTTATTTAATGAAAGAACTGACGGACTACAGTGCTGTATCAAACTACAAACTGAACGAAACAAAAACCACGGCACTTCATATTAATATAGATAAGACAATTATCTCTAAACTGAAACACAACTACAATTTTATTTGGACCACTGATCAACTAAACTATCTAGGTATCATCATCCCAGCACAGGTGGAAAAGACAATGGAACTGAATGTTCTAAAATTGTTGAAACAAACGAATTTAATGCTTAAAGAATGGAGAATGGCAGAAATATCATGGTGGGGAAAGATAAACACAATAAATTCTTACATTATACCAAAATGGTCCTATTTATTTAGGATGCTGCCATTGAGAGTTCCCTCCCCTTGGTTAGATATGATTCAATTGGGTTTTAAGGCGTTTATTTGGAAAGGTAAAAAACCTAGATTATCTTCCTCACTTCTTGCTCGTCGGACTAGACGGGGGGGGTATAAACTACCCACTGATTAAAAACTGTTATTTTGCCAATATGGTAGGCCACATCTACAATCTGCAGGAAAAATCAAAGACAGATGAACCCTGGTACCGGATAGAATCCGAATCCGTAGGGTGTGGGAATTTAGAATTTTTTCTGTGGCTAAACAGTGGAAAACATAATACCGTTCTACTGTTAAATAAATCTTTAGTTCTAGGCCAGACCATTCAAGTATGGAACGAGATAAAAAAAGTTTTAAAATTAGCTGATAAAATACCCAAATGTTGTAAATGAAGTACTATAGAAAACAACATTCAGGACTTGTCATTGAATAGATGGCCCAATAAAGAACAAATTAATATCCATGAAATATTACAAGATGGTGAAATTCTCCCCTTTGCGGTTCTGATGCAGAAATTCCATATACCAAAATCGGAGATTTTTACTTACTTGAGAGTAAAACATTTCCTGAATACATCGCTGTTTGTTGGTCCTAAAGATCTGTCCAGTACTATAGACTTGATTTTTTCGGGCAAAAAAATGGATAAGATCACGGCTAAGGCGAATTCTTTGTTTATACCGGCACATACCCATTCTCTCAAAATTATAGGCACTTGGAATAAATTGTTAAATACTAATATCTCCGAATTAGACTGGTGTAGGTCGATTCAGGCGGTTAATAAAAATATTCACTGTCTTAATTTGGTTGAGTGTCACTTTAAGGTAATAAATAGGTGGTATCTAACTCCAGCAAAACTAACAAAAATGTATACACCCTACCTAAAGAACTGCTGGCGTTGTGGAGACATAGACGGTTCCTATGCTCATATCTGGTGGAGCTGCCCATTGGTAACGAAACTATGGCAGTGGGCATATGAGATTTTCAAAAAATTAAGTGGTATAGATTTGAAATGGAACATGGAGGCAGCTTTGCTTCATACTAACTGGGCTCTGGATAAAAAGAAGGAAATAGTGTTAGCAATACATTGTATGGTTGCATCAAAAATTATGATTGCAAGAAACTGGAAAAATAGCCTGCCCTTTCAAAAAACACTTTTTGAGCAACAGCTAAAATTCCAGTTATGTATGGAGAAAGGGCTGGCAAATTTAACCGATAAGAAACAGGTTCACATTGTGCAATGGCTAAACAATGTTTGACTGTATGGTGTGTTACCCTGGGCGCTGACTGTCTACTGCTATACTGATGGTTTAAGCTGATACTGCTTCGGCTGGGCCCCCGCCCCCTCCCCCCCCGCCCGTATGTATGTATGTTCGCGTATGTATGTTTGTTTGTGAGTGTCTATTGTCCAGCTGTTGAATGGGTGTGGTTTGATTGAGATTCCTTGGTGTCATTATCACAACGAAAAATTCAAGGGCACTGTAGGACACAGGGATGATTAAGCAGCGCTGGTCCTCACAAGCTTTACTATATAGTGATGCTGTGATGCGCTGAGGAGTCTGAGTGTTAAGTTAAAAAAAAAAAAAATAATAATAATAATCAGATATATAAAATTCATGTGAAGCTCTAACACAGAAACGTATGTATGCTAGTTGAGTTGAAAGAGGATGAAAACTTAATTAATATTGTTTTTGAAAGCTCCCAAAATGTTCTCAGGGTAATAAAACAATCACCACAAATGTTCTTCCCATCTTTACCAGGAAGGTAATTATTGTCCTTATGTCATGACGATTTTAGAAAGTTTCCTTTTTCAACTTGTAGTAAATCTGTAGCATCATTAAAAATAAAATAATAATTACTGTCCATTAACTGGTTTTAGCAAACAACCAAACTGGATATTAGAATAGAGTAATTGCTAACATTTCAACATTGGAGAAATGCTGGTTTCTCAGAAGATTTACCTTGTATAAGATTTTTTCTGTAATTTGTTCAGTGTAGCATTTAGCCAAACAAAGGAAAGATATACTACCCAAACAAACCAAAAGCCTATTTACACTAGAGTGAGATAATTCGAGAAATCTGTTCATATGCTGCCCTTTTCCTAGCAGATTGATATAATGGTTTTTTCGGTCATGAGTTTTGTACCCTGTAGCTTTTGGTAGCTAAAATTCAGTCATGCTTACTGTTTTGGTTTCAGATCGTTTATCTTGAGACAATCAGCATTAAATGTCGATTATCTGAGGTTATTAGCATGGCACACAGCGTTAAAAGGTAACAGTCTTTGAACTTTTATTTTTAAATATCAAGTATTTTAGTTAGTACATGCCAATTAATATTCTGAGCTCCAATGTAAAAATAATGGATGTGAGGCCAAGCTATACCCCCTTATCCAATGGTCCATTAAAGTAAGTCAATGGTTTAGTAAAACAAGTCACATGGTCAGTTTCATATGTCTTCTCTGATGGCTATTACGGGTTAGTTTTGCACAAACAATTAAACAGCTTTTTACATTCTGTCCAAATGCAAAGTTCTTCTTAACAATGTAAAGATTGTGGATGTTGTAAAAACTGACCTGACACAGAATCTTATTTGCTTCACCCCTTGACAACAATGCATCACTACACAAGTGAATGCTATCCAGGAAAGCAAACAAAAATTGGCCACCAGGACTGCCCATGGGTTCAGTTTTTACAAATGAAAATGAAGGAAAGAGACCACATTTAGGAAACAAGACTAATGAGTCATTTGATACATGTGAGTTTACAGAGGTTTTACTTCAGGTGTCTAAAGTAAAGACCAATAAGTCGATGAGGCCTGATGGGATACACCCAAATGTATTAAAAGAACTTAGTGGTTGGTGTATTATCAAAACCATTAACAGATTTATTTAACCAATCGTTGTTTATGAAAGTAGTCCCAGAAGATTGGAAATTAGCAAATTCTGTACCCATTCACAAGAAATGTAGTAGGGAGGAGTCGGGCAACTATAGACCAGTAAGTCTGACTTCAGTAGTGGGGAAAATAATGGAAACCTTGTTAAAGAATAGAATTGTTGAACATCTAAAATCACATGGATTTCTTTTTTTTAATTAAATATTTTTTATTAAGTTTCTTAATTCCCATACAAAAAACAAACTTATAAAACATACATATAAACCACATAAATACAATAGATTCACATTAAGGAGCACTCTCAAACTCATTGCTTGTTCTGCTTAAAAAGTAGAAACATTTAGAAACATATTGCACTTAAGGGTAAACAAACAACAATTACATATATTTCATTGTTAATTACAGCTATACTACATTTACTATAGTAGGTCAATCAATATGATCTTAGTGATCTCAGTGAGGTCTGTGGGGGAGGGAAGGAACAGTCGGGCGGACCGGAGTTAGTGAATCCTATCAGGTTCTAAAAACCTTTAATTTGTTGTAATTTCCTTTATTTATTTGTTTCCCAGGTTTCAAATTCCAAGGTTTGGATTCCCTATCTACTATCTACAGAATTGTATCCAGTCTTCTCTTGCCTCTGAGGTCATTACAGATTTCTCTTTTTCCATCTCTAGTTGATAAGATAATTGCTTTTTAAAGGTTGGCCAATTGGGAATTTCCTCTTTTTTCCATAATCTAGCAATGTTGATTTTAGCTGCTAATAGGGTATGAATCGTTATAAACGTTTGTTTGTTAATCTCTGCCAACCTATATGGAGTAGTGCAGTTCTTGGATGGAAAGCTAGTGGAGTCCCTATCATATCCTTAATAATGGTAAAAACCATTTTCCAAAAATTAGTAAGTATCTGGATATATCCTGTGTAGATGTTTTGGGACCATATACCATTGTGTAATTATCTTATACTGCATCTCTATTAAATTTAAGCATTGGGTGTTTTTCTTGTTTTTTTTGTTATAGGGATAATGTCTAGCCATTCGTTGAATGTAATTTCTCCCTCTATATCTAATATCCATTTATTTATTATGAGGGATATCCAGTCATTCAGAGTCATTCAAAATCACATGGATTTCAAGATCAGAGACAGCATGGGTTTACTTCAGGGAGATCATGCCAAACTAATCTTATCGATTTTTTCGATTGGGTGACTAAAATAATAGATCAGGGTCGTGCAGTAGACATTGCTTACCTAGATTTCATTAAGGCATTTGACACTGTCACACATAGAAGGCTTATCAATAAAATGCAATCTTTGAGTTTGGATTTCAATATTGTTGAATGGATTAGACAATGGCTGAGTGACAGGCAGCAGAGGGTTGTAGTCAGTGGAGTATATAGGGTATACACATTTTGATCAAAGTGCCTCCGTTACCTAAACATATTTATTGTGCAAGTAATTAATTTGCTTATCAAGATACACAGTGATGTCATAAAGAGAAGACACTCTAGACCAAGCATGTCCACATGCGGCCCACAGTCAATCGTTTTGCGTACCAGCAGAAGCGCCCCAAAGAAGGTTCTGTCTATACGGGTAACACCCCAAGCAGGGGTTACACCTGGGCTGGCATCCAATTTGCAGAGCATAGCGCTGCTGAGCTTTTTTTTCCTTCAGCCACATGGATTTGGCCTGCTGAAAGAAAAAGAAAAAATAACTTTCTATCATTGCAACCAGATATGACATCAAGTCATATCCAGCGGCTGTATATCCCTCCTCCATGCAGGAGGGAAGACTGATTGCGTGGAGGAGATGGAAGGGAACACAAAGCAGCCAAGAGGCGAGTACTGGGGAAGGGGGAGGAGGGTGGCATATAATGGGCAAATAACTTTGGCATAGTAATGGGAAAACTAACACTGGCATATTAATGGGCAAATATGCTGTGGCATATTAATGGGCAAATAGGCTGTGACATATTAATGGGCAAACGATCACTGACATATTCATTGTCACCTGGATGGGAAATATATTAATGGGCATACTGGGGCATATTTAATGGATAAACTGTGGCATGTTTTAATGGGCAAAGTGACTGTGACATGTTAATTGATACCTGACAATGGCTTATTTTAATTTGCAAATTGATGCTGTGGCATGTTCTGTGAGGCAAAATAACATGTACTATGGAAGAAAGTGACACTGTGGCATGTTCTGCAGGGGCAGTTCTGTGTGGCACAGTGACACTGTGGAATGTTCTGTGGGGCAAATTAACACTAAAAACTACTTTAAAAATATGCAAGCATCCCTCTCGTAAGCATCTGCCAATAGCCAATCAGATGTAATTTCTTCTTAAATGTGGTGCACTCTCAGAATAGAGCTCATTTTTTTTTATGTTGGCAGATTTTTAACTAGAATAGGTGGACTGATTTTTTTTGGGGGGAGGGTGGCCCTCTGAAGATGAGGATTGAGGGCATCACTGATTGCAGCTGGACTTCAAGAACAGGTCATTTTGTTTTCACGGGGCACCCTTTGAATGCCAAGGGAGTGGGCAGTGATATTCACTGTCCACCTCCCTGCACCCAAAGGGTAATGTTCTGTATTTTGGTATGTGTCACTGCCAAACAACACCCCGATATGTGTTCAGCAACATCTCCCAAGTACAGGGATACCATCCATGCATATGTTTGTCAGCCAGATCAACACTTGTCAAAGGCGATATTAGTAAATATTGCCTTTGACTATATGATAAGTGATCATCAGAGCACTTATCATACTTGGTGGCACACAAATCACACTGATCTGGTGTGCAGGCATCGATTAGCGCCCCCTAGACAAACGGAAGTGAAAAAAATCCCTTCCGTTGCTTTTTCCAGTAGAAGGAAAGCGCCGCCTATACAGGCAGCACTTCCTTCTGTTGGACTGATGTGGTTGCTCAGGAGAGCGACCACCAGCAGAAAAGGTATGTTTGTTTGGTGTTGCTAGTAAGGCACTTTAGCAACACCAACATTGCGTAAGAAGCGAACTTTAGAGGAGTGATAGTAGAGCACCCGTGCACTTTTTTTCCAGTGTTGCACAATGCCTCTACATAGAGGCATTGTAGCAACACCGAAAGAGTAAAGAAAGTGACCTTCTTTGCTCTTTTTAGTGCCTGGCAAGTCATGTGTCACTGAGTGCACATTTTTGTGTGACGTGTCTGGCACATCATATGTCCAGGAGGGGTTCATTATATGGGGTCTAGGGGCCATTGGCAGCCCCCAGGGGTAATACATTTATTTATTATGTGGTCTGGTAGCCCTCAGGGTCCAGGTGGCCTAAATATCCTTTATAGGCTAGGAAGCTTTTGCCAGTCCCCAGTCCTGTTTATTATTAGGGGTAGACCCTACATATGGAATAGACCCTCTAAAAGTAGACCAATTTTAGAATGTTCCTGTTGACACTTTTATAACTTTGCTCCAGAATTTAAATAAACCCCTATGGTGTCTTACAAATAGTTCTACTTTTAATAATGGAATTTGACAAGTTATTGTGCAATGTATTTCTGTTTTTATTAGTTTTGCCAAAGAGAGATTTGCCAAAGAATAGTTCAGTGCAAGTGAATATTGTATCCATTATGTTACACATTGTTAATATGAGAGGAACGGAGACTTTTTTTTTCGTATATTTTAATGTCAGATTGAGCTGTCATTTTTTTTTGCTGATAACTATTTATGAAATGCAAAACACATAATTCATTGTCCAGGCCCACACTAATTTGACAGACTGTCATCCGTTAATACTGTGGATTCCTTACCTCTGATTTATGACAGAGCTTAACAAATTGTTGATCAATTTTTCTATAAGGCCGATGGAGCTTTTTTTTTGCAAAATAAATAACTGAATGAATTACATGTTTTAATTTCTAAATAGTAGCGAAGGAAATACAATTTTAGAAAGCATGAATCATAATTATTCTATACAAGGTTAAAGCACTGTGGTGTATTATACATGGCTTGTAAACATATCGATGGATTGTGCTTATACATTTTGCTTACAATATAGAACCATATATTATTGGATTCTATAGAGCATATAAGGTTATAAAAAAAATGAGGACATTAAGTATACATGGACAATAAATATATAAAACAGTACATTTAAGTAGGAAAACATGATTATCTGTCATCACAAGTGTTGAATTATGAGACGGAGGAAGCCGTTGGGCAGACTAGATGGACCAAATGGTTCTTATCTGCCACCACATTCTATGTTTCTATGTTAACTGGAAGAGAATGAGAATTTATAGGTGAACTTATGTGCAGATTGGCGTATGCCCGGTTGAAGCCCATTAGAGGCGAAACGCGTAGCGCCAAACCTGTTCTGCACCTTGTTTCTCTATTACTGGGACTTGTGTGTTGCATCTCTTTGTATCTGGATTTGTGTGGCGTTTTATACCTGGATCTACTTCTCTGCTGGAGAAGCTTTTTCACATAGTGTGCTGCTTTTTTCCATGTAAGGCAGATATTGTTTTCTAAGTATTTTTCTTCCTCATTCTTATTTTTGAGTTACTTTAGATTTATAGCTGGTGATCACGAGATTGAGATGTGTCTGAAATATATCTACAGTATGCAACTTTGAAACACACATCTTCTCCATCCACGTATACAATATTACACTATGTATTTCTAATTTTCTCTGTTTTATATGAGCATATCAAGAAAAGGACACTTCAGGATCATTAATTAAAAGGCACATATTTATTTTGTATTAGAGGTGGGATGTACCAGAGGGCACTAACCGTTTGTTTGTGTTTACAAAATGTACCTGAGTATCCTTTTTCTAATATGCTTGGTGCCAGAAGTACCTTGGAGAACAGGTCATTTTGAATAATGGATCATTTTCATCAATAAGGCATGTTAAAGCCTCTCAGCGCTCATGAAATACAGTAGTATCAATTTTAATACCGTATATTGCACAGTAACTTACTTTTACTGTGATCATTGGGAACCTGTCTTAGGCATATCAGAGCTGCACATGTGCTTTTGTACTACTCTTTGTGGTTGTGCATGGGGTGGGGGAATCTGAGCATGCATGGAAAGGCTATATCACAGCTTAAGGGGGCTGGGTGCTGTTGTGCCCTGACAGGTGGAATTTGCAACTTATGGCAAAATCCATTTGGGGGGGGGGGGGGGGGGGGATAACAGGTTATTTTGGAGAATGGGTTTTTGGATATAGGATACTCAACCTGTATTAATGTGCAATCATATTGTATATATATGTACAGGCATTTTATTTTTATATATATAAATATGTAATAGTATGCCATAATGTAACACTGTACATACTGAATGATCACTAGATAATACTAAAGGGTCTAAAATGACATGATCTATCTGGTTCTTTTCTGCTGACACATTCTATATTGCTATACAAAGAAAAACATATATTCACCTACATATTCTTTATATTGTGAATAAAGAGGAGAAGAAAAAGATGAAAACCTGACAAACTGTATTAGCAAAATTGCAAGCAAGAAATGCATTAGGAAACAATTATGTTTTAAATGTGTCTGTTCCTATTTATGACATAATCTTGCAAAATAGTTTATTAGCATGTCAAGACACAGGTGATGTCATAAACAGGAGACACCACAGACACATTTAAAACACATTGTGTTTCTCTTAAACTATGCATTTCCTTGAAATGTTGCTAATTCAAACAATATAATCAATGTTTAGGTGACAGAGACTCTTTAATGTAATTTTAATATTAAAATAATATACTCCAAAAAATGTTTTATTATTTACTGGCTTAAAAATAAGTACCGTCTTGATTTTATTAAACCAAAAGTACATCAAGCACATCATAGTCATCAAGTACTTTATGTTGTTCACTATTGATTTCTTTAAACTTGACACTTGTGCAAATTACAGAGTAAGAGCTTCTAGTGCGAACCAAACTAGTTAAAGGTTGACCTTGATTAATGATGCAAAAAATAGACGAACGCTACCTACAGTCACATCTAAAAAAAAGAAAAAAAAAGTTTAATTAGCTTTTTGTTGCTTATAATGAATGTCAATCAACTCAATTATACACGGCAGTGAAAGAATTAAGAAGCTTATTCTTACAATTTCTGGTTAGATAGTCAATAAATGCTTTCAATGAATATCCTTGAACTCTTTCTTGTTGTCTTCCTCATAATAGTAAATGTCCTGACATAACAATGGGCCCCTAGCGGTTTAGATTTTGTGTTGACACGTTGTTATTATGACCTAAATAAATATAGTTTTATGTTTCTAATGTATTCATTTAGCTAATGTTGTACTGCCATGAATACAGCAATTATTTATAATTTATTAAATTGTATGATACATTTAGAGAACCAATTTCCCATTGTTCTAATGTTTTGGAACTGGTTGTATTATATGTTTCAGATGTTCTATCATGGTATCGCTTTACAGAGGTTAATAAGATCCCCATGCACTTTGTTAGCGAATTTGTTAGCACATGTATATAAATCAAATACTATACACTAAGCATTGATGAATGGCAACATCACTATTTGGGGTGGCTGGATTTGCATGCATCCGTGCCCACCCTCATCATGGCACAAGGAGCAGACATTTTGAAGTAGGTGTTAGTTTCACTGAGGTTAGTACATCTCTTGATCGCCAGCAAACAGGTGGATCGTAAGTATTTACCTTCCTGAATCTGAACCGGTCATGTACAATGCTTGTAGATGATAGGATCACTTTAAACTAAATTATGGAAAATATTGGTATCCGAATATACTTTCAGAGTAACACCTTTTGCTTTTAACATTGTCAACGGGAAACCTTTAAGAAAGGTGATAATCATGTGTATGGTTGCAAACAATAAACAAGGATACATCTTATCCTAAATATAGCTTTCTTAAATATGCTGTTTCCTAAGGCCACGATTAAAGGTGAGTCAGTTTTAGTACTGGTGTGTTTTACTGTACAATACAATGTGGATAACATAACCTTGTTTTATGTGAGTAGCAATATATTGTTCTATGTAAATAATAACACTTTACTTCTTTGTACATCTTAGATGAAGTGAATAATTGGTTATAGCCTGTTATTATTTAATGCTGTCACAATTACAGAATTTTAGATATAAGAAAGGAACAACTAGGATAAAAATGTAAGATGTTGGGTTTCTAATTCCGAATATATTTGTCAATGTAACACATTGAGCCTCCTTTAATTAAATTAGGAATAATTCTAGATAAGTCAGTGTCCTCCCCAATACATGAAAGTACATGAGACCATCTCTAGCTAGCAAAAAGTGCCATTTCAGCATTTCACTGGAACCTGTCCCAAGGTGAGACTGCTAAAAGGGTACATTTAAACTGGACCATTTTAGCAGTCTCACCTCAGAACACTTAAAGACAGAGAAACTACTCTCAGAAGAAATTCACTCATGCACTTAAGAGACCCAGTAAAGGCTTCAAGGAAGATCAGGAGGCAGCAAGGACCCTGGAAAAGAACAAGATTTGCCAGCTCCTACTGTCACAGAAACATCACAGCTGAAGTGAAGCTGTATTGCCATACTGCAACTGCCACCCTGCAACTGCTTTGCTGACAAAGGACATGCCTGGCGCATCCTGCCGTGAAACGAGAGATTTTCACGATCAACAATCGCGAAAACCGCTGTGGTGCTGCTCTATTGCCTTGATGTCGAAGCCTTAGGTAGCACTGAAATTTTTTATCTATGGCACCCATTATCGCTCCATGGAGCAATTCGCGGGCACCATATTGGAGAACAGCACGCCCTCTCCCTCGTGAGATACAACCTGTCTCATCATGTTTTCTACAGTGGGGTGTACACATTTTGGCGGAGCGATATAATATTGAAAGAGGAGCAGGAAGAAAATAATATACAGCATTTTTGTGGAAAAAATAAGAAATACACTAAGCTATACTGGAAACATTGTATTGCTTATGGCTTACTTTCCACTCTTCTCATGTGACCATGGTGTGTTCCAACTCCCAATGTCAAGCAACTATAGCTGAGACTTGACGTAATTAAAAGGAAAGGCATTAATAGTAGAGTTGGAGACAGGGGAAAATGAGCCACGAGCCACGTAAAAACCTTCTACCTGTATGTATCTGCTTTTAAATTGGAATAAATAAAAGCTATGTTTTTTTGGATGCCACCTACCAGTGGACTATTAAAAACTGTGGGTCTAGACACATGATTCTGGAGCAGCGCTTCATTAATCTTCTTGTTCCTGGCGAATGGCTGTTGGGTTTTGATTACCCAGAAACCACCAACAGTGAGTGTTATACTGCATGAAGTCTTTGTCTGAGTAAAGGAAAAAAGCAGCTCCCTGTCCATATGAGTGTAAACTGTGTAAGCAGCTAAATATCTCAGTACTGAACGAGAGTACTTAGCCCAACCTCTAAGGAACTAGTTGAGGCCTAACTAGTTACATTTAGAACAATTCCTCTTTGTTTGTACATCAGAACTCTTGGTATCCAATGTCAATTCTGCAAACAGAGAATCCTATAGCAGAACTTGCAATAGATCAACTCAGAGAACAAATAGGTCTCAAATAAACACCCTTTTGAAACAGTGATAACCCTTCCCCAGCTCCAGTACATGAATAAGTGAAGCTACAGGCAAAATGGGCTTAAATAAAACATATTTAATTCTTTAAAAAGAGTGTTTTTTCTCACCAGAAAACCAGTTTGTTACATGACCCATGGGCTGTTTTGTCACAGGTATAATGAATGCCACAAAAAGTGATATTTTATGAGAAAAGTCACACACATGTATTTAATTATTCAACACACTAAGGATATTATTTGGCATATGTAAGATTGAAATCTGAAATGTAATGCATATCAATGATATATCCAATATGCATGCATGAATGAGCATTGATATTGAACTCTTTACCTATGTGATCATATGAAGAACTATCCTTAGGGTTAATATTAATACTGTTACCTTGACCTGCCCAAAATGTCCCAAAGGAGAGTAAATTACTTATTACAGATACACTACAGTTTTATTTTCCCTTTGAGCATTAGATAGAAAGTAATTTATAAAAATAACCAGAGTAAAAAAAAAGTAAATTCTTGTGGCCAACATTACATTGTTCACTGCAAGTAAGTTTACCTTTTGACTTGAGTAAAACATTGTGTATTTACAGGTACTAATCATGCTGTTTTAGTTCGCACAGAACAAGTAGCGGTATTCAGTGCTGCCATCAAATATTTTGGGGCCTCTTGCAGAACAGAAATGGTCTGGGCTCCCCATCTCCCTCTCTATTTTCCATAGCATCACTTTGCAGAACCAACCGCACCTGAAAAAGCACCCACAGGTCTTGCCAGAGCACAAAGATTGCATTTAAAGGTCTTGCCTGAGTACCTAGATTGCACCCACACTTCCTGCCAGAGCACGCAGAAATCCTTTCAGAGCACAAAGAGTGCACTTACAGGGCTTGCCAGAGCACCCAGATTGCACATCCTAGGACATGTCTCAGCACCCAAATTTCCCAACCAGGACATTCCCCAGCTAGCACCCAGATTCTCCACCCAGGAAGTGCCTTAAAAGCTAGATTGCACACCCAGGATATTCTCCAGCCAGCACTCAGATTGCACACCAGAACATGCCCCAGTCAGCACTCAGGTTGCACACCCAGGACATGCCCCAGCACCCAGATTACACACAGAGTCCATGACATGCTCCAGCCAGAATATACATTGTACACCAAGAACATGCCTCAGTCAGAACCAAGGTTACATTCCCAGGATATGCCCCAGCACCCAGATTAAACACAGAGGTCATGCTCTAGGCAGCACCCAGATTGCACACCCAAGACATGCCATATCCAGCACCATGATTGCATATGCAGGGCATACCCTAGCCAGCACCCAGATAGCACACCAAGGTCATTCCCATGCCAGGAACCTGATTGTGCACCTAGGACATGCATCAGCCAGCAACCACCTGCACACCTAGGACATGTACCAGCATCCACATTGCACACCCAGGACATGCACCAGAACACGCATTGCATTCACAGAACATGCCCAATCACCTACATTACACGCTCAGATTACACACCCAGGGCAGGCCCCAGCCAGGACATCGATTGCACACCCAGAACATGCCCCAGTCAACACCCAGGTTTCACACCCAGGACATGCCCCAGCACTCAGATTACACACAAAGGACATGCTTCAGGCAGCACTCAGATTGCAGACCCAGTACATGCCATAGCCAGCACCAAAATTGTATATGCAGGGCAAACCCTAGCTAGCACCCACATTGCACACCAGGTCATTCCAAAGCCAGCAACCTGATTGCACACCAAGGACATGCCCAAGACAGCAACCAGATGCACACCTAGGACATGCCCCAGCCAGAACCCAGATTATAAACCCAGGACATACCCCAACATCCGCATTGCACACCCAGGACATGCCCAAGCACCTGCATTGTATTCACAGGACATGCCCCAGCACCCACATTGCACATTCAGGACTTACCCCAGCCAGGACCCACATTGCATCCACAGGACATGCCGCAGCACTGACTTTGTATGCCCAGGATTTTTCCCAGTCTGCATTCAGAGGATATTATTCAGAACCAACATTGGACACCCAGGCTTTTCACCAACACCCACATTGCATACCCAGAACATGTCCCAGGAAGAACACAGATTGCATCCACAGACATGCCTCAGCACCTACATTGCACACCCAGGACATTCCCCAACACCCACAATGCACACCCAGGAGTTACCTCAATAAATAAATAAATTAAAATAAAATGAATCCCTACTTCCCCCACCACCTCTACCTTGCATAGGTACATGGCTTAAATGACCAAATGCTAGTTTTCAAAACCCAGCCAATTGGGGAACTGGAATTGAAGGCATATGATTTGGCATGTGATTTCTGGTTCCCGGTCCTGTTTATTATCAGGTTGGGCCACGGTTACTAGCACTTGCCCTCCCTAAAAAATTGGAGGGGGGCAGTTTTTTTTATTTAAACTTTTGTTTTTATCATTTTCTTTTATTTTTGAAATTTTAATTTTATTATTTCATTACTTTTTCTTCAAATTCTCTAGCTCTGATCTGGAGAATTTAAATGCTTATAATGCGGCAATCCTCTCTGAATCCGAATTACGGGGATATGTTCGATTCGGCTATTAGGTCCAATCCAAATTTATTTTGTATCAAATAGGGCTATACTGTGTAGACCCTTAGATTATAGTTGTAGAACGAGAAGTGGTATCCGGAACACACAAATGTATACAATGAAACTGTGCTCAGCAATATTCCTGCATAGGATATTGGGATCGGGTGAGTGTCATTGTAAGTATTTGTAAGTATTTGAGACCTATTTGTTCTCTGAGTTGATCTATTGCAAGTTCTGCTATAGGATTCTCTATTTGCAGAATTGACATTGGATACCAAGAGTTCTGATGTACAAACAAAGAGGAATTGTTCTAAATGTAACTAGTTAGGCCTCAACTAGTTCCTTAGAGGTTGGGCTAAGTACTCTCGTTCAGTACTGAGATATTTAGCTGCTTACACAGTTTACACTCATATGGACAGGGAGCTGCTTTTTCCTTTACTCAGACAAAGACTTCATGCAGTATAACACTCACTGTTGGTGGTTTCTGGGTAATCAAAACCCAACAGCCATTCGCCAGAAACAAGAAGATTATAAGTATACAAAATGAGCAAAATGAGCAAAATGAGACCAGCTCAATTTAACAAAATACACTTAACCCCTTAGTGACATGACCTTTTGACCTTGTCTTTCCCTTGGTGACAAGGGCGTTTTTTACCTTTCTCCAGTGTTTGTATTTAGCTGTCATTTTCTTCTTTGTCACATACCGTATCCACACAAATTACATGTTGTTTTTTATCACCATAAGAAAGGCTTTCATTTGATACCATTATGTTCGTCATATCTTATAATTTACTACAAAAAAAATCATAAAATATGATGAAAAAATAAAAAAAACACTTTTTCTAACTTTGACCTAAAAAATAATTTACATAAATACAATTATTAAAAAAGATCTTATATAAATAGTTTAAAAATGTTGTCCCGAGTTTAAAAATATGCTTGTTTCCATGTGTTTCTGCAGTTTTTTGTGCGTTATAGGGCAAAACAGAAAATAGTGTTCTCTTTTTTTCCTACAGTGACTTTTTGACCCCACCCCAAACCCTAAATGTAACCCTAACCCTAAACCCTAAATGTAACCCTAACTCTAACTCTTATGCTAACCCTTAATGTATTCTATTTTTAATTTAATTGTAACCCTATCCCTTATGCTAACCCTAATTTAATTGTAACCCTAACCATTATTCTAACCGTAACCCTAGATTTTAGCTAATGAAGTCTTTTTTTGACTATTGCAATCTTGCTGACTGCCCCTAGGGGCAGTCTAGCAACAGAATCAGAGCGTTGACCTATTCTTATGAATGGGGACTCTATTTCGGTTTATAGAATAGCAATAGCATTACATGTATTCCATAAACCGAAAGTCTATAAACTGAAAAACATTCGGTTTATAGACTTTCGTTTTAAAGAATACATGTAATGCTATTGCTATTCTATAAAAGTCTATAAACCGAATGTCGTTTGGCTTTCGGTTTAAAGACTGTCGGTTTATAGCCGAACCTCGAACTCCAACCCGAACATACAGTGAAATGTCCGGGTTCGGGTCCGGGGTACGGACACCGTAATGTTCGGTACGAACTCGAACAGTGCGGTTCGGGTTTGCTCAACACTATTAATAGATCCTTAAATGGGTGGTGTTTGCTTAATTCTCTGTAAAAGGGAGATATTTTACTAAAACCATGCTCATGGAAACAAGAGTATGGAGCAATTTCTAAATATTTCAAACATTATGAGGGTCATGTATAAATGTGGAGCACATGCAGATCACACTAAATAATGATGATTTTGGAGTGTTCTGACAAATTTTGGTAGTCTGTGCAGGATTTAGTGAATACGTCCGTTCTGGTTGCTCTTGCGCTCATTGTGCCAGAGCAGGCAATGTATAAAAAATCAGGCAATCGTCTTTATACTTAACAACCGACGATGGTGCCTTATTATACCTCTCCCAAAACTTTGCAGTGCGGGACTTATTACACATGATCCCATGATGTGTTTTTATTTCTGTTTGCATATTTTTGCATATCTTCCGTGTATTTTTATATAGTGTGCATTTTTCCGGTTGTGCTATTATATGTTCCCGTGCAATTGTTTTTTGAAAAGTAATTCTTATTCTGCATGTAAAAATTATTCCAGCTTTTGGCAAGGACTAATAAAAAAGTCAGAAAACATAGAAACATAGAAACATAGAATGTGTCGGCAGATAAGAACCATTCGGTCCATCTAGTCTGCCCAATTTTTTTTTTTTTGGAGTACTTTTATTAGTCCCCCATTCCCGGTCTTATAGGTAGGATAGCCTTGTGTCTATCCCACGCATGCTTAAAATCCTTGACTGTGTTTACCTCTACCACTTCTGCTGGCAGGCTATTCCATACATCCACTACCCTCTCAGTAAAGTAATACTTCCTGATATTACTTTTAAATCGTTGCCCCTCTAATTTAAGACTATGTCCTCTAGACATATGTGCCTTTTTGTTATTCACAAATATGTCACTTTTTATTCACAATTTACTCATATTTACTTTGTGTGTTAAACATTTAGTATGTTGCAATACTAACACAGACCAAAAATATTTTTGCACATAAAAGGTTTTAGTTTTAGAAGTGGTATATTATGGTACCATTTTGGTTGAATTTCAGGGGTGCCCAGAATATGCTGCCCCTGCCCAATATCTGGGTGTTGTTACTGAACTTATTAGTATGCATTCTACCAGCCTCAGACGAGAAATTGTGAGCTGGCCCTGCCATGAATTGAACCTTCAACACTAAAAACTGAACCAAGTCCACCATTGCTGATGATGTATTTTAATTCAACACAAAAACATGCTATTGGTTCAGCTCCTACCAAGCAGCTTTTAACAGGGTTCAAATAAGTGGATTATTTTGGAAAGCATAATTATAATGAGAGACGAATCTCCTTACATGTAAGGAAGAATAAGCACAAGTAAGGATCTTATGGTTTGTCTGACAAACCATAATGTCTTCATACCTATGAAATGCATCAGGGCTTTATTAAAAGTATCTTAGGCAATGATGTTCCCGTATGTGATGAAATTAGAAGTATCTCATTAGGTTTTTTTGTCTCCTTCTTGATCAAATAATAATGTTTTGAAAGGTTCAGCTTGATGGACTTTGTATCTTTTGTCAGTCTTTTTAACTGTGTGACATGTGTAAGAACAGTATAAGACTGGGGTATCATGTCAGTGAAATGTGTTGGATATATTGTCTCAAGTAATTGAGGAAACAATTATGATTAGCCCAGGTACGTCTCTTTGCATGCTCCAAGGATTAATACGAATCTGATTGGCAGCTAATTCCTTGAGAGAGCAATATTTCTCTTTTTCAGACCCAACCAATATGTGGCACTGGCTGAAAGCTAAGATTTTGAGACCTAGATCTGTGCTTCACCATACACAAAACACTTGGATTTCAATTTGTGCACAAATGTGCCAAGCATTCACAACACAAGTGCTTTAACAATGTTATCTGTATTGGATGTTTAAAACATGTTGATAACATTTTTTAACATTGAGACTAGTGGTTTAATTCAGCATTACTTTGTATCGGAAACAAAGGAAAAGCAGTAAAATGATTCTCTGTATCCGGTGAATGAACCAGGAAGTATTATTGCACGAGCAGATAACCGTGACAGGCCGCAGCCAAGCAAGACCCTTTATGAATGTCACATATATTCCATGTTGCTAAAGCAGTAGATCATGGACACGTTTACTGATATTCTTAGTAGATGAGCAAAACAGCATGAACACCACTGACCAATAAAGTACCTAATCCATTTAACTTAATGGGGGTACCGGCCATGCTATTGTCTTCATAGACTAGATAACATTGGTTTGAAGACAAACTTTTAAGGGGCTGCCGGTAAAATACCATCTGGGTGGCAGCCATAGGCGCTAAGTTTGGGTCAAACGAAATTCATTATTGTGTAGCATACTTCATGCACTACAAAACAATAGGTGTAAATTCCCCATTTGTCTTATCTAGACACATATGTATCAAGACAAAATATTAAATGGTCTGCTAGCTTATAACTGCGGAAAAAAATGGATAAAAGGAATAAAACATAAAGGGATAGTATTAAACCATATATTATGAGAGGAAGAAAGCACTACCCAGTAATAATTAGCTTTATTCAAATAGACTGACCTGTGCTTCATGTTGACGTTCAGACAATATTACGGTGTCTTTTTAGTTTCATAAGTCATAAGCAATTCTCTCTGGTATGTTGCTGTCTGAATTTGATGCTATCTTCTTCCCATCTGTGCAACTAGTTACCATCTGGACATCTAAGCCCCGACCCCTCCAAAATGACTGGAGATCAGGACATGACTTCCACTGTCATAATTCAGGATGGGCAGAGGTTGTTCACTTCTTTTTTTTTTTGATTTCTTTTATTTATTTAGATTTTCAAAATGAAAAAAAAGTATATTAAAAGGTACAAAAGGGAAGGTAGTTTCAATATTCAATCGAAATTAGGCATTATATAAATAGTGTTATAACTAATAAATTAGCATTGCACAACCTTTATACATTATTCAAAATTGTTGCCCCTTTTTGTCTCACACGATGCAACATTCATTAACAATACACATAAAACACTGTTCTGGTGGGCTTTTGGGGCGAGAGGGTAGGCAGAGCGGAGAGCCGCGCCGGGTGTATCATATAGAATCATTGTAATGGTTTGTTAATTACACATTGATGTCCAGGGTTCCCAGATCTCCTTATGTATGTCTAATTGACCATTAGCTATGTAGAAGCCTCTTTCCATGTTTCACTGGTCTACTTGAGCTATCACCCTTTGCCATAATAATGGGCCCTGCACTTTCCATTTCCTAGGTATTCATAGTTTTGTGGCCAGAAGAACATGAATTAGTAGACTCTTAGTTGCCTTGCCCCACCTTGGTAGATTTAAATGGAATAGAAACAGTTGAGGGGACAGGACCAAATCCAGGATTACCGAGTTTCTCAGAGACTTTGTCAGAGCGACCTTCAAGGAGCCCAGTAGATCACTAGACTTCCTACCTGCCCATAACAATTTGGAGCACATTCTCTGGTATTGTTCTAAAATGTTATTATTTGCTCTGAGGGAGATGGTCCTGAAAAGATATGTAAGATTGGGAACCAGGTAGGCATTTACTGTATTAACCCTTCCTAACCAGGATAATTCTAGACCCTTCCATGTATTACTCAATTTTCTAAGTTCCGAAAGGAGGTCCCAATAATTACAGGGGACTAGTTCTTTGAGGTTTGTTGTTATTTTTATACCCAAGTAATCACTCGAGCGTTTATTCCAATCAAACTGGTACTTATTTTTAAGCGTTCCGATTGTTCTTTCTGAGGTATTAAATAGCAAGACTTGAGTTTTGCCTAAGTTCAACTTATAATTACAATAGGTATTATATTCCTTTATTTGATCGAGAACTATTGGAATTGACTCCATGGGGTCGGTCAAGGTTAGCAGAACGTCGTCTGCATACAGAGTCATTTTATTATTTTGGGAATTTGATGTTATACCATGTATACCTGAATTTTGTCTGATCAACTAAGCTAATGGTTCTATAAACAACATGTACAAGAGAGGTTGTTCACTTCTAGTCGCATTAAATACGGACAAAAATAAAGACTGCCAGCATTTATAGGATGATAGGAAGATGTATCACTCTTAACCAAGGTCTATTTATCATGGGAAACCACTGTGTCTATTTCCTACTCATTTATTCACTAAAATGTAAATTATGGTAAATTGGCTATAGAAATGTAATAGCCTAAAATAGTTCATATGGAAATTATCGATAATAATTAGTTATTTTGGCGTAAGTGGTGCAACTAAGACTTTGTCTGATTAACAGTTTTGCTTTATGTTGTATGGGGCTCTTTGTTTATTAGGCAGATATGTATGTACAAAACTCAACAGGGCTTCAAACACAGTTTGAACGAGTTTGACCATTTACATTGCCTCCCAACTATCCCGCTTTGTGCAGGTAAATTCTGGTTTAGACGCTCTGTCCCATTGTCCCTCTGAGTCCTATCTCAGCTTTTTGGGGAAAAGGTAACATTTGGTGGGATTTGGGACTGATATCCTGCAGTCCTGATTTCATTCTCCGTGTCTTAGAGACTGCATACTGTGCATGAGCAACATTGAGTGCACGGGCAAGCCCTGCCCCTCATAGCCCCATTTGCCAGAATTTGTAATGTATACATTTACTAATGATTCAGAGCACACATAAAAATATGTGCACACTGGTGAATAAATATATGTGTGAATGCATGTACCATACGTGTGCTTTTTTATTTTGTATACGTGTGCAGTTAAATGAAATAATTGCAATAATACTTATTACATATGAACCTATATTAGAAACAGCAAGTCTTATAGAAAATAGTCCTGAACATGAGAGCATCAGGAAGTAAAAAACAAAGACACAATTGTTATTATCATTTGTATAATAGCGACTGTGGAGTTTTCAGCTCCTGATTCTTTATACATTAATAGGACAGTCAAGTCCCCAAACACACTTTAGTGCAAAATGAAGATTACTGCTTGTATAGTGCACAGGCTTTTTTCCAGTGTAATTTGATGCAGGCATTCTGCATAAATCACATTTTTAATATTTGACTCAAGCCGTCCCCCAGTGAATACATGACAGTGTATAGACACTGGGAATATAATGTTTTGTTTTATTTAATCACTTCCTTTGCTCCTGGAATAGAATACATTGTGTGGACTGTGATACAATTGCTCTTGTGCACACAAGGATATTTTAACAGTGCAACACATTGTCTGATGACATCACTAGAGAGACAGGAAATCCCATTCATTTGAATTAAATGAATTCAGAAAAACAATGGTAATTGACTTTTACTCAGCTAGTGTTGGCAGTCCTGGTTTCTTCCAAACTGCTGTAATTTCACAATTTTATCTAACTGTAAGTATTTTATATTTTCAAAATGTAAAACATTCATTTTAAGTACTTTGAAAGCGCATTAATATGCATTAATATTTGGAAGATGCCTTTCCCTTTAAGTGTGCCAGCACAACAAAAGGATATAGGCTTAACCCCTTCCCAACGCTAGGACGTTCTATGCCGTCCTGATTTTAGTGTACCTAAAAGACGTTAGAATGGCATGGAACGTCCAGCGTTAAACAGCTCATCGTGGCTGTGCGAACACAGGTTACATTTTACCTAATCGCATTGTGTCCTAACTTCTGGGTTCAGGCATGCCTCCGTGAGGTATCGCGTTCTTTTGGCAGGGACCCACAGGGTCTATTAAGACCCTGATTGGGTATCTACCATAGTGTTCCTGGCTACCGATCACAACGTGATCGGTGACCAGGAATAAAATGTGAAATTTGGTGCATGCGACATCTGGGACGCAAGCACCATGCGTCACACAGGGGTTAAATTAGAGAGGGCAAAGGTTAAAAACTAATATCAGATAGTTTAACTTTACTGAAAGGGTAGTGAATGCATTTAATAACCTTCCAGAAGAAGTGGTAGAGGTTAATACGGTGAAGGAGATTAAGCATAAATGGGATAGGGAAAAGACTATCCTAGATATATGATATGGCCAGGGACTAATGAAAGTATCTGGATAATTGGGCCGAATGGGTCTTATCTGTTGACACATTCGGTGTTTCTATGTTGAAATCACATGTGACCAGAAATAAATTAACTAATTAATGTGATTCCGTGGGATTCCCTTCTTAATTAATTAATTGATTTTATCCTGGTCACATATGATATCTGCAAATGGCAAGCCACCATGTAGAGCTTTAATGCGGCTGACATAAAAAAAATGGCAACCCTAATACCCTACAATTGTCAAGTGGTAGTATTATACATTGGTGTACATATTCAATGCTATTTCCTTGAGCACAATATAGTGTCACGTATTAGACGCCATTTCTGCGTGTGTTGGTTTTAAATACATTTATGAATTGTCTGGATAAAGTACTGGACTTCTAGCAATTAATTCTAGCATGACTTTTTGAAATAAATGCATTTTCTCTTTTTCTTTGGCAATGACCTTCAATTTCTTTTTTAACAAAAAAGATACTTTCTCATCTATCAATATTGTCATTTTAAGTAGTCTGCGGATAACTTTATTTTGGAAGCATTCATCTGCAGAATACAATTCATGCCTGACCTTTCAAAGTTTTTCTGGTCTTCTAGTTAGACAGCAAATTCACGGGACTAAGTATATTGTATAAGCTTCAAGAATTATCTGCATGTGAACAATCAATAAAGATAACTGTATTCGTTTTAAAGTGAACCTGTCGTTCACTTAACTTGTATTCAAATTCAGGCACAAATAGGTACATGCAAAATCACCAGAAAATATATATAGCTTATAGGGAAATTATCATTTTAATTCTGATGTATATTGTTTTAGTATTCTCAATAAACTTTATTCCACTATTGTGCACTGTTTCTTTTTTGTGTGTGATTACCCTTATTTCACTATTCTTTATGACTATACAGTTTAATCTCCTGTGTATACAATTTTATGGTACATGTTGATCTGATCTTTTTCAGATACACGTATTAACACATTATTTGCCTTTAGCCTATTTCATTGTATTTTTTCATTGGTTTATTTTCATTCCCATTTTATCATTTTATTGAAGGAATGTATATATATATATAGTGCTTGACAAAAGGCTTAACAGCCTGAAACGTCGCTGAAAGAACTATGCTGACGATCATCCTGCATTAAAACCTGAATGACTGTCTTTAGAAGTCCTGTGAGTGCATTATTTTCCTTTTTTGGATTTTATATATATATATATATATATATATATATATATACACAGACACAGACACATTTAAAACACAATTTCCTTTAATTTAGACATTTGCTTGCAGTTTTGCTCATAGAATCTGTAGATCATTTTCAATAATTTGTTATGCTCTACATGCACAGTAAAAACAATGCTCAGGTGTTACTGTCCCTTTAAGAGATACACGCTAAGAACAAAGCAGGTGGATGAGCAAACCGTGGAGTTCTCTGGAGGGAGAGTAACTAACTCAATATTGTAAACAATGTCCGTGAATCACCAGTAGTCAGGAGATGTCACAGACAGCTACCAGCTGGGACTAAAAAAAGACTTTAAAAGGATTAGTATTTAGTGGAAAAGACACATAGAGGGGCATGTACTAAAAAAACGCATAACTATTCTTGCTCTTTGCTCCTGTTGCAGTGTACTAAACATTTAGCACTCCCACAGTACAAACGAGCAAATTGCAAATAAAAATGGGCATAATTTCAAATAAAAACAGGCAATTTTGCGAATATTTTTTCTACTTCTTTTGATAGCATTTGCTAAAAGCTGGTGTAATTTTCACACGCAAATAAGAATTATTTTTCCCAAAATATTCGCAAAACTCTTTAGCGTGCGCAAATATAATCGCAATGTATTAGCGCAACCGGAAAAATGCATGCTAAATAAAAATAAACGGAAGAGGTGCAAATCAGGAAAGAAAAGTGCAAAATGTTACAAATAGTCGCAAATTGCTCCTTACTCATGTTTTACCTACTTTTTACCCCCACTGCACTTGTTTAGTACATGACCCTTAATGGTGAAAATCTTGATCAGTGAGAGTCCTTATATATGCAAACTAACGCAATAAAATATATCTAAACAAAGTGAACTGAATAAAGATAAGGGCAATATGTACACCTTCAATACAATGGGAATGAACTTAAACCAATGACAAAATAAAAAGAAATAGACTACAAGCAGATAATGTGCTAATAAGTGTATCTGTCTAATGGATTAGACAGCAGATATCACTGCACCTAGGTCGTACCTTGACAGATGGATATTGTAAGATCTGAAAAAGATCAAATCAACGTAATAGTATACACACTGGAGATTAAACTGTATAGTCACAAAGAATTTTGTTAAATAGCATGAAACTAGGGTAATCACACAAAAATAATGGTGCAAAATAGTGGAATAAAGCGCATTCAGAATAATAAGACAATATAAATCACAATTAAAATGATAAATGTAAAACAAGATAGAATTCAAATATGTGCACACACAGTGCAGGAAATATATATTATGCTGAGGGTAACAACAATTATATTATATAAGTAACTTAAAAAATCAGTGCAAAACAATGAGTGTGCGAAAAATGAAATACAATTAAAAATGGTTTATTTACAGTGGAAAGTTTGGCAAGTGTTGTCACAACATGTGATATTAAATAGAAATTACATACAAAGAAGTGTCAGTGATAGTGTGGAATCAGCCAGGAAAAAACAGATTCCTAGAACTATATAAAGTGTCAATTCACAAAGCGAGCTCCTGTGATGCAGGAGCAAATACTGGGTGTATGGAGAGACTGTCATTGGCCACTCTATACTCTGTATCCCCCACTGTAAATAGAATTACACTCACGTGCTATAGAGCCTTACAAATCAAGACTCAGGGATACTGAATTGTCAAGGGTTACTGGTCTGGAAACCAGGATAGTGAATCTCAGCCCAAAAATGTAAACTCATAACAGGAAGGAGAGAAAAGGAAGAGTAGAGAGGAGCCAGATGTTAGGCTATTTCCAGACCAGTATCCATTGACAAGCTAATTTCCATGAGCCTGGATTTGTAAGGCTCTATAGCTCGTGAGTGGAATCCCAGGGGGAGGATTGTGCTTTTTATTGCTACCTACCATCAAACAGTCTATACTGTGCTGTGCTGTTTTTCTATTTGTTATGAGCATTAATGAGAAGCATCAGCATTATATGTATACCTGGTTGATTTTAAGATAAGTTGTTCCTAATTTCTGGTTGTGCACCCTCACTACTGTCTCCTAACCCTAACAGCAACTTTTAAAAACAAAACGTTTTTATTCCCCCAAAAATTCTGAGGGGATGGGGGTGCTTCAGAAACAGGGCAGACTGCCCATACTGTAGTCAGTCTCTGGCACTGACTTTGACAGCTAAACACATCCGGCCACTATGATCAGCTATCAATGCAACCAGATGTGACAGAGGGGGTCTCCATAGACATGGCTGGAGTGCTTTGGTTCTGAGACACTCAGTTACAGCCTGATCACAGTATGACGGCGGGCATACTGAAACCTAATAAAAAAAATAAAACTGGATAGAAACCTTTAAATCCTGGCTGTAACACAGCCCACTCACCACCTCAGGGTCCTGCATGGACTATTCTTCATGTTAATCCCTTACATGATGTCTACTCTGTGTCCCAGTAGCATGTAAATCTTCTCGTTGCTGCCACTTCACCTCTTCAGAGCAAGTTGAGTTCAGCAGCTATGGGCTCTCCATGCCTACCATTGCACAGGAAACAGGTAGCTCATAGTGCTCCACGGAGAAAAACGTCAAGGCTCCAAGCCAAGCATTAAAAAACCACTTTATTATAGGTCCTGTGACTAAGCGCACTCTGCGCAAAACGCATAAGGTGCAAATATAATTGTCAGTGTTCCCCCCACTGTGCCAATTGTTAGACTTTTTTTTAGAATAAAGTTTTTATACTTAGTTTGGAGCCTTAAAGTTTTTCTCCATGTAAAACAGGTCGTTTCCTATACCGTGACCAAAGCTACAGGACATGCCAGGGGTATCACTGTCAGCAACTACACCTTTTGCCATGACTACCTAGCACGTCCAATGCTCTCAAGGGGTTAAATAAATTATATTATATTGCCTAGATATAAAAACTTTGTGCTGATTTAAATAGAGGTAGGTTTGTTCTCCTTCACACTGAAAACATTTAAGACAAAAGGTTACATCAAGCAGTAGTTACAATTATGTCTAAGTCTCTGCCAGCAACATGTGAGCAAATGCCTGAAGGAACAATGTGGTATTTTGAAAACATGTCTAGCTTTCTTTCATTATGAAAAGGGTTGGCGAAATTTTAAAAAAAAAAGAAGCACACGCCATGTATTAATATTGTCATATCTTTCACTGTGTTGTCAAATAATTCTGTGTGTGGCTGTGTTTGAAAATATTAACAATATAGAAATGAAAGAAAGCACAAAAAAGGAAATATTGTTAAGGAGTCTATTGACTAAAATGTGAATTGCATGCTGGTTGAGGTTCATCTCTCAATAGATATGTTTATTAATAGTCAAGAATCCTTTTAGTGCTTGAGAAAGATTTTATTGGCCCTTTTGGACACAGTACAGATTGCTGGACCCAAATTTGGTTAATATTTTTTACATGCATAAATAAATCACTGGCTATGTTGCAGTTTTGGTTCAGCCATAGCATACAACCATTACTTAAATAGTGTTTCTTATGTTCTACTTGCTCCCAATTTTTTGCACACAAATCCTCTTTGTTACTTTCTGGTATATTAAACTCTTAATCTCAAGTTGACATTTAGAATGATCAGCTTTTGGATTGCTGTAGGAAGCAGAAAGAGAGTGAATTGCCCCTTGGGCATCCTTTAGCCTTGCCAATCACTCCTCATTCTCCCTTCACAAAGTATTATTTTAATGCTTTGTTTTCTGCTGTCCCACACACATAGCAGATGCGATTTTCATAGCAGTTTTCAAATGTTTCAATATTTACTATCAGACTTTGATTTTCAAAATCTCATTGTTAATTGAAATGTACTTTTTTTTTTTTTTTTTAGCAATTCTTCCCTCTAATTTTCACATCTTGCTTCCACTGTTAATATAATTTTCTAGACTTCTATGCGGAGAACTTCAACTTACTTTGGGATTTTGGAGTAATATATAAGCGGCCACATTGCATTTCCCAAAAATGAAAATAATGGACGGATTTTGTCCTAACCGAATGTGTCAATGGGCAAAATTCTGTTCGAACAAACCAAATTTTTTTAAACATTTTTGTGGTACCCTAGTCTGATAGGTATTGGCTATTGTTGATAAAATAAGACCAGGGATAAATGAAAGTATTCAGAAAAATGGACAGACTAGATGGGCTGAATGGCTATCTGCTCACACATTCTATGGTCTACTTAATTTGTGTTTATTATCTTCAAATAGCTTTGATTGTTCTTTATAAATCCAATACACAAAAATGTAACACTTAAATGCATTTGTCAGTACTTAAATCGGCCATGTTATTCACAACAGTAAATTAGCCATCTAAGTGTTGTACGAACCCTACAACACTACATTTTTATCGAGACGAGTAGGGCAATCGGAGAGAGCAGAGGAGAAGCTGGGAAAAGGGGGACATCTCATATTCTACCTGTACTAAACCCCCAGGATGTTACTTCGCCACAGATCTAGTCTCAAGATTCTCTGATTCGGGGAACATTGGGGACATATCGGGTACCAAATTTTGAGCTACACAGTATGCCTCAATGTGCCCTGACAATAGGACCCAAACTAAGACATCATAGCATAGACATGAAACATACCCAAACTGAAAAGTACATCCATCAACCCTATCCTATCTGAATGATAGTCACTTAATGAGGGAGAAATTCAGCTATTATGAAAATAGCCAAAGTACTCCCACAGTGAATGAATAAATAAATGAATTAATACATTCGTCTTTTGACAGCCCCCAGACTACTAGAGGCAATGTATTTTTAATGTGCTTTGGCCCTTTGCCAGCAGCCAGCATCAGTCTAGTTGAAGGGGGGGGGGGGGGGGGGTTGGAGGGCCTCTGGTGAATTGTATATGGGGCTGGAAGTATTTGACCATATGTGTAATGGGGGCGTTTGTGATCTGGGTTACTTGCATGTATTTTATGGGAGCTGGGTTTTGCCAGCTCCCAGTCCTGTTTATTATTAGGGGTGTAATTTTAATTAGGGGTGGGGTGTTTTTTAAAATTTATGAGGACAAAAGAAGTCTGCTGGCCCCAGGGACAGGGCTATTTTTTAACTCTTTTATTGCATGGTCACATTTTATTTTCAATGCTCCAGATCAGAAATGCCTGAAATGCGGCTATCTTTCCTGAATCCAAATTGTATTCAGGGGTCATCATTGCGTATTTTACAGCCTAAAACTTTGGGTTTTCATGGCGAAATTGTCCTGCTTCAGTTTCTGAATGGCCCAAACAGCTGATTCGGAGCCAGTTTCAGGTATATTGAGTAGCCGCAGTTTGGGGATTCCTTTGATTCGGCTGTTATAGGATCAGTGCATATTGAGTAGACTCTTCTATGTCTGTAATTGTTTAGAAAGCTTTTGGATATATTATATTTCTAATGTGATTACAATTTGAATGTATGGATCAGAGAAGTGATTTCTTTTTAGTCAAATCTTCAGGTAATTATAACCACACATATGCTAAATGTTTAAGATCCAATTTATTTTTATTTTTATGGATAAGTAACCACAATTTTAATCATTCCATCTGTGTATTTTGATCCAAGCTTAACTGTGCTGATTTTTCCTCATCACAGCACAATAGTCTGAGAAATTCCATACATCTTTACATACATTTCTGAAATCCTTTTTACAAACTGAATCCTTTTATACTTCACAGAGAGCACAGACTAGTTGCTCAGTCTCTCCACAACTTCTTATATGAAAAGCTGTTTTTAAAAGGCAATGAGAAGCGAACTGTCCGCACTATCAAAAAGCCTTTAGTTTAAAGAGTGATTATTACAACTGTAAAGTGCTGTCCTTTCATCTGTCATTTTAATAGTCCTCTTTCTTTTTTCTTTCCTTTTTTGTCTTAAATTTTTTACATACAATACAACATGTATAACATATAGGACAAAACAAGTTGTGGAGACAAAGTTCTAAAACGTCTCTACATATTTCTGCCTTATATTTCCCATGGGGAGGAGAGAGGGGGGACCCAGAGAAGAGTCCCATACTCCTTATGGGGGGGGGGGGAGAGAGCCTCTAGGAGAATCCCCTGTGATGGTTTAATAGGCCTAAGCAGATTAGTTTTTCTCCTTTCTTTTTTTCCCCTTTTCCTTCTCTTTTCTTACTCATGACCCACACATACCTTCCCGCCCCTCTTCCCAAATCCCCCGTCCGTGGGTCAGTATTCATAGATTGGTTTAAGACCCAATTTTTACACATAAAATAGATGTTAAGTAAATAATAATAGTACAATGGTAACATAACCTTGTTACCAGATTTAGTTTTGACAATGTTCTGATACAAACTGAAAATATTTCATCTTTTTCGCATTTTTCAATGACTTCTTGATAGATGTTTTGGAAAGTGGAGGAAATGCACATAGGGTTACTGCCAAGTGCTTCGTCTGAAGCGTCTCTCCTAAAATCTTAAAGCACGGAATTCTAATTTATTTTTTATTCCTCTTATCTAAAGCCTTCACAGATGGTCTTCTGAAGAATCAATATTAGACTCCAAAGATCTATTTCCAAAAGCCTTTATACTATAGAGAACACGTCTAAGAGATACCAGAAAATATACAGAAGTCAGCACAATAAACAGGAAAACATTTTCAAATAAACTTAGATATAATTTTCAAATTACATGGGTAGACTAGACACATGTCAAAACAGCTGTAAATATTTCTATTGTTATTTAGCCACCTCTCCTGTCTTGTGTCTGTGAGTTCTTTTGTTGTGCAAATATGTTATCATTTCTGCTGTCAATGGGAGTTATAAATCAACCATGTGTACTACATTTATTACTATAGACTGGCAACGCTGCTCTGCATTTCAGAAATATGTACTATTATGTAATTTGGTAAATCTTTTTAGTGCTCACATATGAGATATGTAGAAATTATTACTTAGATTACAGTCTGTTCACACAATTATTTTGTTAACTAACTTTGTAAACACACTTATCTAGAAAGTCCTTCTTTGCATAGACACTTATATTTGTCCAAAGCTCAGGTAACATTTTACGTGTTCAAGTTGCTCTGGTTTGGGCTCTTTTACGTTCCAGTTACCATATATTGTCACAAAAGACATCAAGGACTAAAAACAATGTGATTTTATTCCACAAATTTAAATCAGTATCAAAGAGAAGAATATTATAGATGATAGCCATCCGACTATGGTGCTCCAGTACATCCTGAACTACAAAGCCCATTAATATCTGTTAATGTGATGGGTTGTCCTGGGAACATAGAAGTGACAGTACATTCTGAGATGTACTATGTGAAACAATGTAAATTATGAGGTAAACCAAGCTTGTAGCAAGTGTACTCAAACTTTTGGTAATCACTGTATGATTTCTAAAAGACAATTCTGAGTCAAGGTTTTTTAAACTTTTCTAAACTGCAGGGCCATTGCACTGGTTTCCATGGTGACAGCTCCATCTTTAGAACTTTTCTAAATGACCGCCAATATATCAACAACTAGCTCACAGGTTTAGCCATTTACCAACAACTCCGCTAGGCAGCTCCATTTGCTACATCATTCCTCATTAAATAAAATGTCACTCGCTTTTTAAGCAGAGTAATAAAATACGGGTGTGCCATTTTGCTTGCTAGTTATACAAAATGATCTATAAAACTTTCGTTGTACACATTCAAATAAGCACTGCTGCCCTACAGAAGGCAATAACTGGCAATTGTAACAAGTGTAATTGCCACTGGAAATGTTAGCAAGTGGCATATTAATTAACACATTCCCAGTGCTGGTACATATCTTCCTTGCTATAGTTTCACACTGTAATGTGACCATTTCTTTTTTTCAGCGTAATAAATAATATTTTCACAAAGCCGAGCAAGTCTATTAACATTTTGTCATTTGTGAATTTCCAACTACTGTAGACGGAAAAAAAAACTTCAACCTGTGGCTGCCTCAATGGTATTGGTGCGCTTGTATAACCAAATAGTGTATGTCTGCAGAGAAACAATCTGTCAATGTCAGTTGCATAAAGAGCAGAGCTCTCTGGCCATACCATTTGTATGTTATTAAAAAATTCTTTAGTCCCAGACCTTTCAGTTTGGATTTTTTTTTAAAACAGCATCATAAGCTCAAACGAATTTAGTTTTGCAACACTTTTGTATTGTGTGTGAAAAACAATATATCTGTTTTATAGAGTGTTATTTATTTGTTTCATGTTTTTTGTTTTTTTTTGGTTTGTTTAGTTTTTACAGAGTAAAAGTTAAAAACTTACAGTACATACATTTTTGTGCTAAGGACCCCTTTATCTCACTGGTTCTCTAATATTCCTGTACAGAGATTGCAACCATATCTCAGTGAGCACAAAGCTGAAAATATTTTTGATCGACTTTATGATGTACAACCAAACTTAGGTATGCAAAAATGATTTTTTTTTTATTAAGACTAGCAAACACTTAAGTACTTTGACTTGTGGTACATTAAAAGGACCAGTGGTGTATCTTGGTTTTGTGCTTCCCTTAGCAGACAAAATTCGGGCACCCCCCCCCACCCACGTTGCACACCTACGACATGCCCCATCACCCACGTTGCACACCCACAACATGCCCCATCACCCACATTGCACACACACTAAATGCCCCATCACCCCTATTACATGCCACCATCATCCTCATTTCATACCCTCACCACGTCCATTAGATGCCCCATCACCCCAATTAACTAGATGTAGCTAAAGCTTGCTGAACGATAGGGGAGGGAGCAAAAATGTTTCAAGCACCAGAAGTGTGGTTTAACACCCTCTGGCAAAGTGCCGACAATGGCAAAATATTGCCCTAGGCAAGTGCCTTGTTTGCCTTGTGGAAGATGCACTACTGAAAAGGACACTACTATGAAACACTACTATGTATTATCTAATTTAACACGATTATTGTGTTTCTCTATGCACTAGCTTTGATCAGTGATCAGATCTGTTGCGGCAGTGATGTCATGTGTCTGGCGACATCCATCACATGTGCAGTGGACATCCCAATGCATCTCTGTAGAAGAGCTCAGGTGATGCTGAGGTGCCCATTTTTTTGTACTCATAAAGAGATTTCAGCAAAAAGAAAGGAAAAAGCTTGTAAAAGGTAAGTTTTAAATCTTATAACATTTATGCATTTATGTGTGCAGTTTTTTTGTTCAAACTACCATGATCATTTAGCGCAAATAGTATTGTCCAACTCAGCATCAAATAACCGTATACAGTAACAGATTCAATGACCCACTGTAAATAAAAACTGTGTTATGTGATAATTTAAAAGGAAAAACTGATTCAATGCCCTCCATTAATACATTTAATGGGTGAGGTAAAATTAATACTGGACCGGTAAAAAATCTCTTTCCTAACACTGAACCAGTTGGTAATTACTACACAAAAAGCTGTTTAATTACCTCAGTTATCTATGAATTGGTAAAAAATTTTTTACATTTTTTAAAATTTAAAGCCTTTTTTTAAACTTAAAGGGACACTCCCACCATAAAATGTTATTTATTTTGTATTGTTGATTTCAGATATGTCTTTTGTTATTGTTTTTTGACTGTATATGTAACTAAACAAGTGTGACTGGGCACCGCCATTTTGTGAAATATCGTTTTTTTTGGGTGCCACCCACTAGTGACTTTGAAGCACACATTTTTCACTTTGGGGCTTGGGACACAGAATGCAGGCTATAAGTCAGAATTCTGATCATAGACTTGCATTGAATGGGAGGGTAATGTAACTATTACATCACAAGGGGCAGAGTTATGATCCTGTTTGATCAGTTTAATCTCCTCTCTTTGTGTTGGAAGGCAGATAAAACAAGTTGTACACAGCCACCTAGTCCTGCCCGCTGTGATAGACAGGAGCCAGTAAGAGAGCAGTGGAGTATCTTCTGACATCATCATGCAGGTTTTGGCCACAGTTGTAAAGTGAGACTGGCTGGAAGATTTGTTTCCCTTTCATATTCAATTAATTCAATCATATAAAAAAATCAGTGGCATATGACTTATATATGGGTTTGTTTTAAATGACCAGGTTATCTAGATACATCTTATGTAAGTGGTAGTGTCCCTTTAAGGCCTAAATTCCCCGAGTTGGAAAAAAATCTCCAATTCAGCTGATTGGGAGAATTTTTCCAACTTGGCTATTTTTGCCTTAAGTTTGAAATTCCCTGCAGTTCTCTCTTTCTACGAATAAAGCCCTCCGTCTTTAGAAAGACTTAACAGTTGTCATTGAATCTAGGCCAATGTGACAAAATCACCTTGAAAGTTTGCTGTCACAGCCCCAGTTTTCTGTATTCATGTCTTACGTAAGGTGTGCACACAATATAATTATGCTTAACATTTTAATAAGGTAAATATTGACAAGTAAATAATTCAATGGAGGGTTTAGCAAGATATACAAAAAAGTTACACTATATCTCATGCGGAAAAAGTCAATCAATATTCTCATATTGTTTGCAACAGCTTGCTGATAGCAAATCACCCTCACCCAACTTTAAGTTTTTATGAAGTACCTTCTAGTAAATGTAAGGAAACCCAAATATAATATTATTCATAATGCAATTATGTCCATAGATTTACATTGTGGTTTTAAGATAAGTGCAGTAAATTGTATATACTGTCTCATACAGGCATCTGATATATGTACCTGTTTATACTGATTCATACAGTCATCTGATTCATGTACCTGCTTATACTGATTCATACAGTCATCTGATATATGTACCTGTTTATACTGATTCATACAGTCATCTGATTCATGTACCTGCTTATACTGATTCATACAGTCATCTGATATATGTACCTGTTTATACTGATTCATACAGGCATCTGATATATGTACCTGTTTATACTGATTCATACAGGCATCTGATATATGTACCTGTTTATACTGATTCATACAGGCATCTGATATATGTACCTGTTTATACTGATTCATACAGGCATCTGATATATATACCTGTTTATACTGATTCATACAGGCATCTGTTTATACTGATTCATACAGGCATCTGATATATGTACCTATTTATACTGATTCATACAGGCATCTGATATATGTACCTGTTTTATCCATTGTACATTAAAATACCATGTACCTATGTTTTCAATCCTGTATTACTTTAAATGACTTTCTGGGAGAGTAAATAATTTCATCTTGCTATTTTGCATAATAATATTCAACTTCAAATCAAGTGCAATGATTGCAGAGCTATTCACCATACAGATATAAATACGGGTGAAATTTGTAACTAGTATTTTCAATATCTAAGCCTATATCAAGGTGAATTTGGACACTTGAGCATTGCATTGGGACATATTCAATGCTATGTTGTTTCCATGACTTGAAATTAATTTTTTATAGTTGCCTTCTAAATGTCCAGTGTTAATAATAATAAAAAAAAAGTGACAAGTAAATGAACAATTAACCTAACACTTCACATAATACAAAATAGACAAAAGCATTCTTCTAAACAAACATTTAGTATAAGGTGCTCACTGAAAACTGTTTACACACAATACACAAATCAGAGCACTCACATCTCACAAAGTTATAGTTATAATAAAGGCTAATTAAAAAACGTAAGTTAGCAAAAAATATATATGTATTTGTTCCAGACAGGCCTTATTTCGTGATCCTTCTTTCTCAGTTGAATGATTGGTCATCACCAGCTTCTCCAGAGAGCTAATCAAAGGGCTAAGAACCAGTAATGTTTTGTTATAATAAGATCACTTAAGAGGAATAGAGTAATCAGTGATATTTAGATAAGATCTATAGTGATAGATAATAATAGACACTAATAATAGAATATCATAGATTACTTTAATATTATATAATTACATAGATTTATTTGTATGTAACCTTATACTATTGTATTGTGCCAGTCCATCTCTTTGCAGTTAAGAAATTTGAGTGACTAATGATGTTCTATTCTAATAGGGTTAAATGAAATAAGGAACATGATAGAGATAACTAAAGATTACAGTAGTTATCCGTGTTCCTTTCTCTTATTTTAGTATGGATGAGTGGGCAAGGCATTGTAGCGGTTTAAAAATAGCTGAATTAATTCTATCGGATTTATTTGTATAAATACATCTTTTGACAGCTTTGATGTGCTGGTATGCATGGGATTTATAAGTCTGGAGATGTCCCTTTAATGTTTGTTGATAAATAACAGTGGTGATATTCGCTAAGTAAAAGAACCAATTAAATTAAATAGTGTTGCATGGAATTATTAACTTGCAAAAGAAATATAGTAGCGCACATGAGTAGCATTTATTACATTAAAGGCAGAGGATATTTTATATCAAAGTTAAAAAAAAACTCCTATATACAAACATAATAAATTAATTGCTGCCACTAGCCCCATAACTTAAATACATCTGGCACCATTACAAATACATAAATATATATACTGCCCTTTGTGGCTATCGGACTGCTGCTCACCTCATAACAATTATAAATATGGACCCATGTATAAAATATCAGGCTATCTGATGGCCCCATGAATATAATATCTGACCATGTAGCCAGCCAATCAGATTCCTCCTTTAAAAAAGTTGAGAACAACTTCTGTATCTGTGATCCAAAGTGGTCTGAAAGTCACAGCACTGATTTTCGTTATGAAAATTGGCGCTACGTGAGAAGACATTATGAACTTTTGAAAACATTTCAAATGAACAAACAGAGAAACAGGAGTCAGGTGCAATCTGGGTAATCTGCTTATCATAAGCTACAACACAGCAACAATGTTAAAAATTGCTAGTATATATATCTACACAACAGGCAGACTTTTTCTTACGGTGACACATACATTTTTTTTTACTATAGCATATCCAGTAGTTACGTTTCTCAATTCAGTCTTTTACCACTGACACATAGAGTGTTAAATACCAACAAACATGATAAGAAAGTATAACACTGTAAAATATATTTTATTCAATGACATTCATTTGTAGACTTATTTTTCTTATCCACTTGTTGACTGTTCACATTTGAGACACAAAATTGGATGATATTTATTTTATTACGTATTCATTTGTTCTACTTTGGAAATATTGCTAAATATGGGGAAATGGAAAAAAAATCTAAAAATACATGCAATGTAAAAAAAAAAAGAACAAATCAAAAAAATGTAATTTAAATATAACTTCATTGGTTTAGCTGGAGAGGTAATTTGAAAGGTCCTTCACGCTTTGTTACATACAGTCTCTATCAGAGGAACATCCAATGCAATTTAGCGATCACTGCCACTTTCATTTTGGATTGCTTATTATCATTAGGCATTATCACTCTCATTACATGAATTTTCAGCTCGACTTACACGTCTGCGAAAATGAAACTACTGATTCACTTACTAGATATCATAATACACCGCTCTTTTTCATTATTTTCCACCAAATGACTAGGTGAACAATGTTAAGTTTGATCGAAACAAATGTTTTTTAACGTTTGCATCAAATGAGCTATTGTTGTCTAAAAAAAAAAGTACAAGAGATATGACGTTTAAAGTGGCAGTGAGGTGTGTAGGGATTCTACTCAAAACAGATAATATACTTTAAAAAAGACTTTCACAAATAAAACAGGGACATTAAAATAACAAAATTGCACTAAAAAAAGTTAGTTCTGGATGAAACACAGCAATCATGTAAAATAATGAGCTATTAAATGTTGAAAGATACTAATATTTAATAAGGAAATTAAATGGGGATGATTGTTTTCCAACTTCCAGGTATGCTACCATGTCTATTGTGTCTATTCACTTATTTTGGGAATAGCTCGAGGAGGTTGACTTTGAATTCAGAACCCGAGTTTGACATAGATAAAAAAAAAAACAGGTTCGAGGCAAAATTATTGAAATAATTTTCTATTTTTGACCTGCAGTTTCTTCTCTCCATTCCATTTAGTGGTACACATTTATATCATGGAAGTAATGAAGACCTAATTGAAAGCCACCAGGAATCAAACCATCAATCCTCAGTATTGAGCAGATTCTATACAGTGCCTTGCAAAAGTATTCACCCCCCTTGACGTTTTACCTATTTTGTTACATTACAGCCTTAAGTTCAATGTTTTATTAATCTGAATTTTATGTGATGGATCAGAAGACAATAGTCTAAGTTGGTGAAGTGAAATGAGAAAAATATATACATAAAACTATTTTTTAGAAATAGAAAACAGAAAATTGGCATGTGCGAATGTATTCACCGCCTTTGTTATGAAGCCCATAAAATGCTCTGATGCAACCAATTACCTTCAGAAGTCCCATAATTAGTGAAATGATGTCCACCTGTGTGCAATCTAAGTCTCACATGATCTGTCATTACATATACACACCTTTTTTGAAAGGCCCCAGAGGCTGCAACACCTAAGCAAGAGGCACCACTAACCAAACACTGCCATGAAGACCAATGAACTCTCCAAACAAGTAAGGGACAATGTTGTTGAGCAGTACAAGTCAGGGTTAGGTTATAAAAACATATGCAAATATTTGATGATCCCCAGGAGCACCATCAAATCTATCATAAACAAATGGAAAGAACATGGCATAACAGCAAACCTGCCAAGAGACCGCCGTCCACCAAAACTCACGGACCGGGCAAGGAGGGCATTAATCAGAGAGGCAGCACAGAGACCTAAGGTAACCCTGGAGGAGCTGCAGAGTTCCACAGCAGAGACTGGAGTATCTGTAAATAGGACGACAATAAGCCGTACGCTCCATAGAGTTGGGCTTTATGGCAGAGTGGTCAGAAGAAAGCCATTACTTTCAGCAAAAAACAAAATGGCACGTATTGAGTTTGTGAAAAGCCATGTGGGAGACTCCCAAAATGTATGGAGGAAGGTGATCTGGTTTGATAAGACTAAAATTGAACTTTTCGGCCATCAAAGAAAACGCTATGTCTGGCGCAAACCCAACACATCATATCAACCAAATAACACCATCCCCACAGTGAAACATGGTGGTGGCAGCATCATGCTGTGGGGATGTTTTTCAGCAGCTGGGACTGGGAAACTGGTCAGAGTTGAGGGAAAGATGGATGGTGCTAAATACAGGGATATTCTTGAGCAAAACCTGTAGCACTCTATGCGTGATTTGAGGCTAGGATGGAGGATCACCTTACAGCAGGACAATGACCCCAAACACACTGCTAAAGCAACACTTAAGTGGTTTAAGGGGAAACATGTAAATGTGTTGGAATGGCCTAGTCAAAGCCCAGACCTTAATCCAATAGAAAATCTGTGGTTAGATTTAAAGATTGCTGTTCACAAGTGCAAACCATCCAACTTGAAGGAGCTGGAGCAGTTTTGCAAGGAGGAATGGGCAAAAATCCCAATGGTAAGATGTAGCAAGCTCATAGAGACTTATCCAAAGCGACTTGGAGCTGTGATTGCCGCAAAAGGTGGCTCTACAAAGTATTGACTTTAGGGGGGTGAATAGTTATGCACATTGACATTTTCTGTTATTTTGTCCTATTTGTTGTTTGCTTCACAATTAAAAAAAAAAAAAACTTCAAAGTTGTGGGCATGTTCTGTAAATAAAATGATGCAAATCCTCAAACAATTCATGTTAATTCCAGTTTGTGAGGCAACAAAACACGAAAAATGCCAAGGGGGATGAATACTTTTGCAAGGCACTGTAGCTGCTGCATTAGTCCATTGTAATCTCCTGTCGGCAACTGAGCTGAGAACCTGGTGGCTGCTAGTACTGGTGCCTAACCATTATGCCACCAGGAATCTCTGCTCTCTCAGTCTATAGATTACCTGCCCTAGCTCTGACAGAACACTCCCATTCTCCATACATGTTCCTTCATAACATACTTCACCTGTTCGTATCATGACTAGTCAGCAACAGCAGAGGATATGGTTGATGTAAATGAACCAGCAGATCAAGAGGAAGCTAATTCTGCTGCACTAGGATTTACCACCCCTTCTAGATCCTAGTGCAGCAGAAAAAGCTTCCTCCTGATTTACTGGTTCATTTACATCAACCATATCCTCTGCTGACTTTTTGCTTGTCCTGACCTAGTTGTCCTAGTTGCTGAACTGGAACGTTGCTTTTCTGTGACATCTGGCTTGTGCCTTGCATCCTGCCTTTCTTTGTGCAGTGAATAGACACATATCTGCTTCCAATTTAAGTAAGGGTTCTGCAGGTGGTCACTTAAAGCCAGGGGTCAAACACCTGGTGAACAATAGGCATCATGCACATGTTCCTTCACCTGGACTCTTAGCAGATAGTCCATCTACATCCCTTACAGCCACTGAGCTCTCTCTACATCTTAAGATGGTTGACTGGAGAAGAAAAAATATAAAATAGGATAATAAAGATAACAAAACTATATAGTTACCTTTCTTTAAAGGTTTATTATAAATTTATCTGCCAAGAGCATTTATGTTTAACCCAAAGTAACACTGGGATCAATGAGATACAAAATCTTACATTGTGACTTTAAATCGGCTGCATAGATAAATAATAAAGATCATATCTCTTAATTTTATATTGCTCTATATATTAATATCCCAAGCTGTAGGTCATATCTTGTGGATCTTTAGTGAACTCTAAAATATCACAAGCTATAGCGATATCACAGAATGCTATAACATATGAACTTATCAACGATTTATAGAAAACTTTTTTTTTTGCCTCTCCCAAGAGTTCATGAATAATCCAACACCTTTCTTACAACCCACATATTATCCTCAGCAACAGAATGCACGGCATATGGATAGTTTTTAAAACAGACCTTTTCAAACCTAGAAATGCTTTCTATTTGCACATGATAAGAACTTAAATACAAGTCTTCAGAGTGGAGGGGTAATTAAACTATTATCAGCATTTAGCATTAACCACATCAGTGTTGCAACAATTGAGCTTGTTTCACTGGCAATGGATTTTCACATATTTGTTAGTAGAGAAAAGAACATGTAAATGTGTTCTCAAATACAAGTGTGGCACTCAATTCAAATATTAAAAAATAATTAATATAGACCAGCGGGATCCAGTTGTGGCCCACCAACTATAGATGCAGTCCAACTTCTACATTACCACCCAACCTCTCATGTGTCCTTGGATAATGTTTGTTATAGACTATAAACTGCTGGAGATAAGCCACTGGGCACTCATGCTATAAATACTTAAACATATATCTGATCTTTATAAATACGAGAGTTGTTTATAACTCAGGTCCGTGATGGTCAAATTTCTAAAACTTGAGGAACGCACATGGGCATCCTATTAGCTTATATTGGTGATTGCTGCATTTGTACACATTCATCATGGAGTTATTATGGTCTGTGCGAATATTTAACTTTCCTAAAATTTAAATATAATGAAAAAAAATAGATCTTAAAAAGGTAGACATGCCACTGTTCTTGATGCAGGTTAACTGGTTCTTTTTGGTAGAGTTAAGATGGTAACTACCACCAGCATATAACTAAGTATCTGTCATACATGTTATTAGATTTGGTCTATACAACCACTACACTGGCTTACTAGGTATACTGAACTATGAAATGTAAGATTCTGGTGAATTAATAGTTTCTTCTGAAGTGACCTCCAATTACACACGCTACATGTAAGTGACTTTCTAACCGTAGAGGAACCATAACCCAAAGAAGGAGCAACCCTGCAGTACACGTTTTCAAGCAATCCAATGTTTAATTTTAATGTGCAATAAACATGTCTTGATACAGGAGCAGAAAAGAGCAGTGCAGAGCAAATTAAACATTACATTTGATGATTTTCACTCTGCACACGGCAGTGTTTTTCTGTATTGTAAACTAATGATATAGGCTATTATAAGCTGATAGAAACATAGACAGAAACATAGACATCGAAACATAGGTACATAGACATAGAAACATAGACAATGAAACATAGAAACACAGACATCGAAACACAGACATCGAAACATAGACATTGAAACATGGAAACATAGACATCGAAACATAGGTACATAGACATAGAAACATAAACAATGAAACATAGAAACACAGACATCGAAACATAGACATTGAAACATAGAAACATAGAAACATAGACATCGAAACATGGAAACATAGACATCGAAACATAGAAACATAGAAACATAGACATCGAAACATGGAAACATAGACATCGAAACATAGAAACATGGAAACATAGACATCGAAACATAGAAACATAGACATAGAAACATAGACATCAAAACATAGAAACCTAGACATAGAAACATAACATTTGTCAGCAGATAAGAACCATTCTGTCCATCTAGTCTGCCCAATGTTCTAACTACTTTTATTAGTATCTGAATTTATGTTATATCTAGGATAGCCTGGTGCCTATCCCACGCATGCTTACACTTCTTCACTGTGTTTACCTCTACCACTTCCGATGGAAGGCTATTCCATACATCCACTACCCTCTCAGTAAAGTAATACTTCCTGATATTACTTTTAAAACTTTGCCCCTCTAATTTAAGACTAGTTTGGTAGTCTTTCTTCTTTTAAAATATACTCTCCTCCTTTACTGTGCTGAGTCATCCCTCGTTAATCTAATGGTGGCTGCACTGTACATGTTGAGTGTAGGTTTCATACATAATTCATTGTATTAGACTATCCACTGAGTGATACATGTTAGCTCATTAATTATTATTGCTCTTGTTAAAACAAATTATAATTAGTGAGGTTTTGATGCCATTGAGTTAATTTGTTAAATATACTGTTGGAATCAACTGCACTCAAGGGTGTTTCCTGCTGTTTTATGTTCTCAAGTTCTCAGGATGGAAATCTAGAAAATACAGTGTTCTTAGCTAAACTGCCTTTAGCATGCATTGGGTCCTACCTCTGCAAATCTAAGGTGGCTCGTATAGTAGACACATTAGAATGGGCAGGTAGATGGTTAATTCCTACCTGAGAAGAGTGGCTCCAAGATACTAAACATATGAGTGTCAACAGGGTCTTATCCATTCTAGGTATAGAAAATGTAAACAAAAAAGAAATCACTTTTTCCTATTAAAACAATTGACTTTATTACATATTTTGTATTAAAAATGGACTTACTAAACAACTCAGAAAAAAACATTTAAATAGTGTTCCTGTACATTTAAATGGGCAACTGGGGAAATAACACATCTAGAAATCATCTTACCTAAATACTTCAACAAAATATTTTTCAACAACCTCAAAAAATATATCAAAATGTTGCCAAATCCCTTTTTCTTTCATCAGGTACATAAACTTAATCAAACTGGTTTTCACTGGTTTCACTACCACAAATACTACAAAATCCAAATGTCTCCAATTTTGATACCAAACCATATCATTAGACTTTTTAATAGAAAGAAAAAAGAAAGAAGAATTAGTCCGGAAATGAGCAGATATACAGACACCATACAAGTTTGAAACAATTATACTGAATTGAATATTTTCAAAGTTTATAAAAACTTATAACTTTGTTTAGAGTCCTTTATAATAAAAAGGCTTGGAGTCTGAGTTTGGAAATGCAGCATACTTTTTTTTTTTTCAGATTCGCATTAAAGTTATAATTAAAAAAATTCAACTGTATACACAATGTTATTTTTTGATCTTAGTGGTACCAATCTATTATTTTCCTTTTTTCTCTCTGATGTTAATGTAAGTCTAGGACAAAGGCAAGCCTTTTATCTTTGCAGTTTTTTAAACAAAAAATAAGATTAATCAGCTTGGAGCTTTATTAGTTTACTCAATTTAATTTATGTAAAAATATAAACTGTATACTGCAATTTTTGACAGGCGGCAAGGGATTTGACAACTTCTGCACCAAGTGTTGAGTGATATTGGACTTCAAAATGTCAGTTACTCAAGATTAATTAAAGAACCAAAATAGTTTACAAGTTTGCTATAGTACCATAAAAACAAGTATAAAAAAATCTATATTTTTAATAAAAGAGGATCTGTTTTTTTATTAATATAATATGGCACCATCATATATCATATTGATAAGATATCTAAATATTGTGACACAAGGAAACAGTTGAGTTAGAAGAACCAGTTCTTTAACAAGTAATGTAGCTTTGTCATCAATTCCTGCGTGATGGAAAATTGATACTTATTTGTTTTCTGGTTGGAATTTTCTTATACTTTTTTTCCCCATCACCCATGCCAGGGTATGGGTTGCCAACCACAGATCGATAGAGTACTCTGTCCTGGACCCATCTCTCTAGCTGGTTCCAGGTATAGCCCATCTTTGTTGTGTCAGCCTTGAGGTCAGATCAGGTGTTTCTTGGACTGTCACTTTTCCACTTGCCTTGGGGAATAACCTTTCTGGAGATGTTGGTTAGCAGCTTGCGTAGAGTGTGCCCTATCCAGCCTAACCTAGTATAACCTATGTGAAATGTAATTAATAAGGTCATGTAATTGTGTATATGAACTTTCAGTTGTAATATGGCCCAACCATAAACCCAAAAGGAAACTGACACAGCTGTTGGGCCAATGACTGCTTGTCATTACGTTTGAGTTATACACTGAATAAAGGATTACAGGATGCCACTCTGGAAACAACAGGAACTCAACACAAAATCTATAAAATATTCTATTGTAGAACAAAGGGGTAAATAAGCCATCAACACACATTCTACTGCATCCCATATTATTGTAATCAAAGCCCTTGTTGAGATAAGTTCCTTATTATGCACTTGTAATACATCTGAAAGAAGCTAAAAACACATATTTTTAAAGTGAATTTGACTTAACAAAGATGTGGACCAATGGATTTTTTTGGATAACGGGGTCCTAAGATGATCTTTTGTTCTTCACAATCATTGTCCAAGGGCTATTTCCATTTGATTAAAAAAAAAAGTTGATTACAGTCCTAGACATACTGTAGTGACCTCTAGATGTCCAGAACACATTAAACTCAACATTTTATATTGCGGCCCATGATCTTCAATGACCTGAACTCAGGTCATTGAAAAGGGCCCATTGTCATAAATGCATGGCCAGTGAAACATGAGGCATTTTATTAAAACTCTGTATAATCTTAACCAAATTCTAATGTTGTATTAATTGCCCATGGATCATGTTTTCCTTAATTTTCCATCACTGGGACCTGAAGAGTTGAAATAATTATATTGCCCTGTGTGTGTTGTAAAGTTCTGTTTTCTTTGCATTACATGATTATGTTCAAGTTAAAGTGCAGATGGAATCACAGACTATTAACAGCACAACATATATCATCATTTTTGAGGGGTTACTCTTTGGGGCTTTACATGCACTTTGCGTTGTATTTTATAACTTATTCTTCATAATAGAGTGTATGGCCAAAAGGCAGAGTTGTCAAAACATGACAAATCGTTGTATCAAGTGGCTATTTTTCAATTTCTGTTTCTCATTTTTCATTTCTTTTCTTTCACCGGTATTATAGCCATTGAAAAAGATTTATAAAACATAGCATGAAGTCTGAAACCTTTTGATTTCTCTAAAGCAAACAAAATGCATCATGTTTACGCTTGTAAGTCTTGTAGTTGTATTATTTTTATTACATGGTGCACACTTATAGTACACATGGTATATTAATTAAGTATGCTTTTACAGTGATCGATCAAAAAAAGGTGTATTTGTATGCCTTTAATTATGTTTTCTGAATTAGAAACTCATATGGCTTTTATACTGACAATAGTTTTAGCATAACATGTTTTTAGACTTTCACACTTACATATACCTATACAAACATTAAAATAAAATAACTAAATTAATATATATATATATTGTGAGTGAAAAAGTGGAATAGTGGTTGATGGAAGATACATCAGGCCTGATTTGCTAAACAGAAACCTGAGCATTTTCAGTTAAATGCCCCAGGGAGAGATGTTAAAGTTTGCAATATACATTGCTGATGCTCTGCAAACCACGGTATGGGTCCCTGGGGCGGAGTATTTGGAGAGCAGGGTGGGCCAATGCTCCAACAGCACTAGTTGCTGTGTAACAGACCAGGATTTGGATCTGACTTAAGAGTTTCCTAATTGGCACTCACCTGTAGAGGGTCAATTAGCAGGCAGGCCTTTAAAAGAAGAGATCAGCCTGCTGCAAAGGGAAGAAAAAAAAGGTCAGCTAGGAGAGCTGAGACAGAGAGAACAATACTTGTGTTTATTGCAAAGCTGTTTTCGTTTTTTTTTGAAGAAATTGGTAAGTGGGAAAGCCACCCAATTATAGATAGTGATTTCTGTCTAGTAAGAGCTCAAGTAAGAGCAAGGAATTTTTTTTTTTTGTTTATTATTATTTAAAGCAGCTGTTTTCCTACCGAATAAAGAAAAGGAAAACCGAACTGAATGTGTCCTGGACTTTGTATACCCTAGAAGGCTGTGGTTTATTGCAAGATCGGTGGCAAAATCCTATATGTAAAAGAGGTGGTTTGTCACAATATATGTATATATATATATATATATATATATTCCATCACAATATATATAGGTATATGAAAATGGTATGAAAATGCCTGTTCACATGCTTTGAATCAAAAGTGAATGAGGAAATATATATGTACACACTCAGTGACAACTTTACTAGAGACACTGGCAAGTTAACACAAATGTCCAAACGTGACATGCAGAATAGTCAAAAGGTATATTGTTTCCCCATGACCTGAATGACCTTGATCATGGTAGTCCTAACAAGGGGCATTTCCCATTTATTGAGGTGGGATTAGGGGTCTCCTATTCTCATTAGAAGTACTATACAATTCTACTACTAAAATCCATACTAGTTTCTAATTTCAGAAACATGTACAACAATTAAATATTATTACACACATGCAAGTGTATCCTGATAATTAGTTATTTCAAAATACAAGATTATGTGACATACAATTTTATAAAAAAATGTTTTGTTTTTTATTTATTTTTATTTTAGATGCATTCATATACTTCTGACAGAGCGGCACAGTGTGAGATGGAAACCATATGTTGCTATTGCGTTAGACTAAGGCTTAATATTTTTTAAGTGGTACCCGGACATATCCTAGAAACTATGATTTAATCCCAAACTTAAAAAACAAACACACATTTCTGGTTGTAAAGTCTTGGTTCTTGACCCCCTAATGTCTAAAGAGCAACAATTCTGAGAATAATTCAATGGTAATCATATAAACATAGAAACATAGAATGTGTCGGCAGAACCATTCGGTCCATCTAGTCTGCCCAAATGATGAAATAATGAAATAATCAAGCCCAGGAAACAATAATGGGGATTGAAAAAAAAATAATCCACCAAATCATTCCTGAAAATGTTACTATTTAAGAAGATCTGCAAACTGTTGGAATTAATAGTATGTACGAAAAAAAATAACAAATCTCTTAAAACTTCCATCTGCTATTGAGTTATTTGCTGCTGGGGAGTTTCTAATTCTGGTTCTGTTAACACTCCCACTGCAAATGCAGAAAAGGGAAATTATGTGTATATTGAAAATAGCAGTCACTAGCACTCTTGCATGGTAACATACAAAGGCAATGCAACACAGCAGGACATTTTGCAGAAATACAATCCTACAAGTTTCATAAAGATTGAATCTTTATCAGTGTTTGGTTTCCAAAATAGTTTTTATTTAAATTGGAATTAATGGGTATGTAACTGGAGCATTTACCGCTGTACACTCTATATTTAAACATCATAATTGGGATGGGGAGTGGGAAGCACACACCCTGATTGAATAAAGCCTTGTTCTGATAGAAAAACCATGAGAACCTCTCATTTACTTTAGCCTACTTTAGCCTACCCATTGCACATGGGTAGGGGAAGAGGTGGCAGTGGACATTAGTAATTGGAGGGCACTTGGGCCTCCGTTTTATATAAGGTATTAATGGTAACATGGCTGACTGCCAATGGAGTACCTGTAAGGGGTGGGTGGGGTAAAGTAGGTGTAAAGAGATAATGGTAACATGGCTGACTGCCAATGGTGTACCTGTAAGGGGTGGGTGGGCTGAAGCAGGTGTAAAGGGATACTAGTAACATGCCTGACTGCCAGTGCAGTACCTGTAAGGGGTGGGCGGGGTAAAGTAGGTGTAAAGGGATAATGGTAACATGGCTGACTGCCAATGGTGTACCTGTAAGGGGTGGGTGGGCTGAAGCAGGTGTAAATGGATACTAGTAACATGGCTGACTGACAGTGGAGTACCTGTAAGGGGTGGGCGGGGTAAAGTAGGTATAAAGGGATAATGGTAACATGGCTGACAGCCAGTGGAGTACCTATAAGGGGTGGGTGAGGTGAAGCATGTGTAAAGGGATAACAGTAACATGGTTGACTGCCAGTGGTGTACCTGTAAGGGGTGGGTGGGGTGAAGCAGGTGTAAATGGATAATGGTAACATGGCTGACTGCCAGTGGAGTACCTGTAAGGGGTGGGTGGGGTGAAGCAGGTGTAAAGGGATAATAGTAACATGGCTGACAGCCAGTGGAGTACCTGTAAGGGGTGGGTGGGGTGGTACATTTTGGGGAGTTGGTTTCAGGCAGCTGCAACACCATATGCATCACATTGTCATTCAGTCCTGCCACCAAGCCTTTCTTCATGCTCCTCACATGAGTAATGATTCAGAAAATGATTCTCTGAGTTACCACTAAGAGTGGGGAGCGAGTGCAAGCACTGACTGAAGTCTGACAGTGTCTAGCACATGGACTTGCAGCTGCCGAAGGTAGGAAGGGGGGAGAGGGAGAAAGACATTTGGGAAAAGGCAAGAGGGAATGAGTAGGGAGGAGAGAGACAGACATTCAGGAATATAGAGGGCAAAGATAGACATTGGGTGGCATGGAGTAAGGGACAGACAAGCTGGACTGGGTAGGAGAGAGACAGAAATTGGGGAACATGGGGGGCAAACATGAGGAAGATAGTTGGCGGTGATGGGGGATGACAAATACAGGATCCTCCCTGGGTCCCAAATACCTTAGGAACCCCCCTGCTGACTGCTTATGGATCTTAAACAACTCCTAAAATTGTTCGGCAGATGGCTGTCGTAAACAATTATTGGGAGGTTACACAGTCCATTCAGCTGCCAATTGCTGGCATATAAAAGTTTTCATGTTTGGCCCCTTTGATATACATGTGTTCAGCTCTACACTTCACATTGAATGAATATTCCTCTAGGTCTATTGCCTTTTCACTTGCATATTGTTCTTTTAGACAGTTTTGTTCTTCTGAGATTCCTGGAAGCTTCCCAGATTGGTTATCTTGTTGGCTGGTTTCTTAAACTGAAGACAGTGCCATGGCTATGATGGTGTACTTTCCTGCGATTTGCAGGTTAACACATGATAAAACATGTAAGAAATCAACAGCTGAATAATTGTCATTATATATTCTTGTTTCAACTGTTGTTCAGACTTTATTTTTCCCACATGAAAAAGTATCTCATTTATCATCTAGAGGCCACTAAAGAAGATCATTTTGACTGTTATTTAAAAGGACATGAGAAATAATGTGTTTCTTTCTTGTAGTCAATTCTGAAACTGTGTCAACAGTTTTGACATTCCAACAATCAATGCTGCTACCTTACTTACAATATGTACATCTCAGTGGAAATAGCAAAAGTATAAAGTAAACCATTGAGTACTAAAAAAAAAAAAATCTATTTCTGCAGTCCATAGTGATTTGGACTAATATCGGATGCATTAAACAAATGCTGTTTATGTGATTGTTGAACTGAAAGGAATAATGAAATACATAACTTACTAAACACTTAATCACTATGATCATTGTGTTTAACCTTTTTTATTTGTTTCTTTTTTTCTAGTATGTTTTATATATATATATATATATATATATATATATATATATATATATATATTACCAGTTACTGCATATTTTAAAATAATGTAGGTCATATTATGAGAGAGTAGATTCCTGTCTGTCTGTCTATCTGTCTATCTATCTATCTATATACAAGAGGTCTATGCATTGAACAGTAAACAATAGTGAAGTGCAAAAATCAGTAATAAAAATCAGAATTTGACAGTTGGGGATTTGTTTCTGCTCAGCTATTAATGCCATTGGTCAGGTCACCAGCTATCTCACTCAAGATACCGTAAAATACATAATTTATTCTCTCATTAGCTGGTTTCTACTCCAACCTTCTGATTGACATTTCTTTTACCCAACAGTTCCATCTCCCATCCATGGGAATTCAGATGAGCATTAATTGGCTTGAAGCCTACAGTGAGTCAGGGTGAGATTGGTGAAAGCTAAGTGATATAAAGTGCTCTGGGATTATTAAGACATGATTTTTTTGTATGAAATTCTCTAAAAGAGTTAATGATGGTATTAACAATTTTGAGATAGGACACAGATTCAATGTCTACCGTTAAATAAATAAAAAGTGCTTTATGCAGTAAATTGATGTGCCAAAGTGATTTAATGCCCTCTATAATGACAGTTAGCGGGTACGGAAAAATTAATATCACACCTGTTAAAAAAATCCCTATCCCAACACTGAACAGCAGTGTGATAACAATGTTACCACTTGAAAAGTGGTTTAATGACCTTTGTTGTAAAGTAAAAAGTAAAAATGGATACATGTTATAATACAGGTTAGCTTGGAGTGGTGTGCTGGAGTTGCACATTATTCTTTTATGTAAAACACTTTGTCATTTGGATGTGTTAAAGGGCAACACTGAATCTATGCCAACTAGTGTCTATTGAAAACTGTTTTGTAGGACAATTCTGTTTTAATAATAATAAAAACAACTGGTATTTATAGCCCACCCTTCTCCCAGTAGTACTCAAAACACTTTTCAGTGCATGCTCTCTGAATTCACCAGATAGGTTGCTGAATAATAGATGTTATAATCCAGATAATGGTAGCCATTAATCAACCCAAAATGAATGAAGGGCTGAGTTGACCCTGCTGGGATCTGGACCTGCAACATTGAGGTTTGAACAGGCTCGGCAGGTAGGACATTTATCAACTATCAACTGAGCCAACTCCTCAGATTTTTAGACAATTTTAACATATGCTTTGAAGGATTTCAGTTTTTGGACAATATTTATTTTGAACAGTCCTTTTCAGTGGGGAAAGTACAAACACCAGGTAAAGCCACAATTTGGCAAAATGCACTGTCAATTGTATACAGTACACAAAGGGTTGAATCTCAAAAATAGTTCTAAAATTTACTTTAAAACAAAAACAAAAAAACATTGCCCTGAAAGAGTTAAAATAAATACAAGATTAATACAGCTATAGCCATAGTCCCCACTCCTTGTTGCATGGTTGGAGATGTTGTTTTTCTAGCACCGTGGGCCTGTTACTGTTAATGTGGCAGTGATTTCACACTGGTGCCAAAGTATTAAATTTAACAAGAATCAATAGGAATGGTTGTTGGGTTTGATGTAAAACAATGTACTGTAAAAATGGAGAGATTTTAGTAAATCATGCAACTTTTCTTGCCTCTTCTATTGGCATTGTGGCAGGTTATACTAATTGAAAAGTATGTTTTATCTTGTAGAACGAAGCTATCAACAAGTAGTTTTCTAGGCCAGTGAATGAAAATTGATTTTTCTGCAGGTGAACAAAAAAAAAGCAACACTCTCTGAATCTGAAATGCAGACATCAGAGCAGGGGACATATCTTCACAAAGAGTGTGATTGTTTAACCAATTCAAGCCAAGATCAAATGCATATGGAGAGAACAGGTAATAGAATGAGGGCCCTCTCCATAAAGATTATAACAGTAACTTGTGTCAGTTAAATCAACCAATGACTAGTCAGTCCTTTATTTAATCAGTTCATTATTGCATGCCCTCCTCCACTCCTATTCTGCTCAGTATATAAGAAATGTGTTGTGTCTTCAGTTTTAACTAGGCTTGGTGGTGGAGTAAATTACATTTTGTGACAAATCTAAACTCCAAGTTCTTCTGCTCTGGACAAACAGTTGGGGTATTTTAACGTGTACCCCACCTTATTTCAGGGCTGACCTAACCTTACTGCCCTTCTGAGGAGGTGTTGCTGGCAACAATTAAGAACTATACAATATAATTTTACAGCTTGGAATATGACAATGGAGTTGACTCTGATGAGGTCATTTTAGCACTTGAGCTCTGACATCACAGTTCATGACATCAGTGACTTTTCATGCAGACATATTTTCTGTTAACATTAAGCATTAGGAACTGTGAAATGCGCTGTGTGCACTTTTCCCCACTGTTACTAAGAAAAATGTAATAGTAAAATACAAACACCCATAGAGCATCTTTAATGTTTAATGTTTTCTCGCATATTTTCTGGTAGTGTTTATAAAGAGAAACTAGATTTTTTTGAGAGTTCTGGTAAATACATGCATTACCTATTTTAAGTTAACTGCTCATATAAAAAAGATCACTAAATACGTTACTCATTGAAACTGTGTCTTTTATGGTTTACATTAATCATCTCTTGATCGGGACCTTTTTTCAAGTGTTTAATATTGTCTGCTTATTAACATGACATTGCTTTATTTTGTAATTTTATAATTATGTACCAAAAAAAACACCCATATATACAAATAGTGATTAGCTAATTTTATGTATGTTTGTAAGCTTATTCACACTATGGGATCTTATCGTATTATTTTATGGTCCTAGAAAATGTTTATTATGAAAACTATTCTGCTTCTCTGCATTTTACAATGCCACTGAAATATTGAATTTATAACTTCCTCTTAAATTTAAGTTATTTACAATATTCTGCTGTATTGGCTTTATATAGTTTATTTAATGTGCTCAGCTATATTCTGCAGTGAATCGTACTGAGACTTTTGACAATATGAATGTCAAGGGAACAGATGAGAATAAAATGGTGTAAAGCCAGCTCAATAGAGAACCCTTTTACTCCCTATAGCTCTAACAATCCCTATAGCTCTAACAGGGAGCAAAAAAAAAAAATCCAGGCCAGGTTATTGCCTCCGTAGACTAAACGTTGGCCTATAGAGAAAAATACTGGCTAGATGACAACCCTTTTCAAAACTGGTGACCTGCTCCCAAGTTGGTTCAATTCCATAGGGCAAACTAATCCTTTCCATTCTATGTTGAGCTGGCACAATCGCTGGCACACAAAGGGTGCCCTGCAAAGAAAAAAAGACCTGTGTAGAATGTCCAATGATTATACATGATGCCCATGAGTCCTCATCTTCAGCCCATGGAAAAGGGGCCATCCTGAAAAAAATGTATATAACCTATTAATAAAAAAGAAAAAAAAAATGAAATCCCCACCAGGCTGCTGTTTCATTCTGCATCCATCCGTCGCTAACAATGGATACTCAGAGATAGGACTGCCCTTTATTTTGCTGATTTTTTTTTTTCTTTTTAGTATTAGGTTGATTTGTTTTGATTGTTGGAAGTCCCCTTGTCCATGAGCCCTTATTGTTGCTGTACATTCTACTACTGCTTCTGTAGTTCGGCTGCCACAATGGGCAATTTGTCACCACATCAGTGGTCTCTGAGTAGCACAGACGTAAGGGCTTTGTGATCTGAAGTGATTATAAAAATCAGAGATACCTAAGCAGGCCCTATAGTTTCTCATGCAAATGAAAGAGAAAACTAGCTACATGCCTTATATATATTATACATATCAGTTTGATTTAAGCATGTATTTAGAGAGGGACACCAACAATGGCAAATGTCTAAATGAGTATAAGATTGTGGCCTGGAAGTCTTCTTTTGACTTTGGATTAAACTTAGATATCATTTGAATGATGCAGGCAGAAGAACTATTGAAAAGGTGTTTTAAAAATAAAGAAACTATTTTTTTGGGGGTCTAATCTTGCTTTAGAATAGAATTGATCTATTCTGTACTTATTTTGTGCTTGTTTGCAGCATTTTGCTTACAATGTATTAATTGGTTATTCCTTAGTATATAAAATTGGAATGCCATGAAATAGTTACTTGATTTGCTAAAGCACGTTTGATGCTATCGTAAAACTGCAAATGTTGAACATTCAATCAACCCATCCTCTCTAGTGTTCTTTTACCATCTATGCACTCTGAGATTGATCAATCTCGATGGCTTACAGAAGATTGATAGCGCTTAATCCTTGTTGAGCTTTTGTCTGTTGAAGACCATCAAGATTACATTTGTCATTCATATAGTCTTATAGATAAATGTCTTCTCAAACAGTGTTTTTCTTGTATGTAATTCTATGTATGTGTAAGTGAAAGTAAAGATACATGCATCTTTCTTATCTTCTAGACATGTGCAAAACTAAAATTTTCGTTTTGTTTTCGTCCATTTGGACGAAAATGTTATTTATTTAGTCTAAAATGAATTTCATTCATAACTGCATTTGTTTCAGACGAAATTTGTTCATTATTTTCGTTTCATTTTATTCGTTCGTACGAATCAATTGACCTACACATTCCGTAAAATGAAAGTCTATAAACCGAACGTCGTTCGGTTTATAGACTTTCGGCTTATGGAATACATGTAATGCTATTGGCTTTCTATAAACTGAACTAGAGTCCCCATTCATAAGAAATTCTTATGAATGGGAAATCTAGTTCGGTTTATAGAATAGCATAGCATTACATACATTCCATAAACCGAAAGTCGTTCATTATGTCGGTTTATGGAATGTATGTAATGCTATTGGTATTCTGTAAACCGACTCTGTTTCGGTTTATAGAATGCCAATAGCACGAATGGATGAATGGACAAATGATTTTAATTTATTAACCATTCGTTCATTCGGCTTTCGTTAGTTTAGCATTTTCGTTATTGGTTTTTCAGACGATTGAACAAAAATGCTAGTTTCGGACGAAAATGCATTCATCCGAAAACGAATGCACATGTCTATTGTCTTCCACTTATAAAGGGTCTTAAAAGGTCAGTTCCACTCACAGTGTCTGAAAAATATTATATAATTATAAACTGCATCATGTAATAGAAATAAAAAGAAACAGATCAGTCTTAATAGTTTTTTCTCCTTTCAATTCTTTAAATAAAGTGTACTAGATTTTTTGTTGTTACTATAGCAAAAGTTTGCCATCATTATTGGATGTCACAGAATTGAGGGTCCCTGTAACATGAATTTCAATGTCAAACTAGAAGAAAACGGTAAATTGTTTTAAACTAAAGGTAAGTGCATTTCACGTATTTTAAACATATAGAAAATATTGTGTTTATACATGCCCCCAATCTGCCTTGCTCAATGCTTCATCAGCAAAACTGCAAGCAAATGCCCAAATTAGGAGAAAAATGTGTTTAAGAAATATCTGTGGAGTCTCCTGCTTATGACATCACCAGCGGCTTGATATGCAAATGAACTGGTTTTCAATGGGAAATGTGTAATCTGTATATCAAGCCACAGATTATATCATAAAGAGGAGACAGACTCATTTAAAAACAATTTATGTGAAAGAAAATTTTTTTATTCTCTACATTCACAGTATAAGCTATGTTTGGTTGATACAGTTCCTTTAAACTCCCCAAAAATCAAACAATTACAGCATACTGTCCCATATGGGATGTTTTCTAGCCAGGGGCTGAAATGTCCACTCCTGAAGTGTACATAGCTTTTTTAAACCCCACCTTTATGGGGTGATTTACGATTTAACCCCAAAATCAATCCCACTTATATGTGGCAAAGTCCACTGCTTTGAATATAAATGCATAGGTACAAATAGAGCATAATAAAATAGCAGCTCGAAGGAATTGCCACATACTTACCAAAAATGAAATACATATAAAAAATAATTCCTAGAACTAATAATGAAATGCTAGTTTTTGATTACTGATATACTTTCTGTCTAATATTTACTAAGTGGAGGTTAATTAGAAATGATTGGCCCAATTATGAAACAAACATTCATTAGAATTCTATTGCATGATTCAAATAAATGAGTTTAAAAGTTTTGTGGTTGAGATCAGTAGCTGTTAATTAAAAGCTATTGAACAACAATTATTTCAATTAGTGACCTAACACATAAATGAGCATAATTTTTATAGGTAGCAAGGCTTCACTTTGCTTGATTGCGATGACAGATATTAACAGTTTGCATCAGTATTAAAGTCAAATAATAATTTCTTTCTGAAAATGGTAACAAAAGTGGGACAAGAGTAGGACCGCTTCTCTAATGTATTTTAAGTAATAAGCATTAATATGGATTATTACTTAATTATTTAGGGATACATTACAATAGACTCTCATAAAGCACTTTTTAAAGTTAATTTGGTACCTGGGAAAAACTTCTTGAGGGAGCACAATCCCCCGTCCTCCTGAGTTACTGTTCCTCTATTGTCAGGGTACCACTCTGACTTCCAGGCTCATGTAAATAATAAATACAATGTTGTGGTTATATTCTACTTCCATCCTCTGGCCTTTGCATTGTAAAGTGTTACAGCCTTTCAGTTTGTTTCTCCAGAAGCCTCACAGAATTCCTGTTGCTGATCCAATTAAATTAAACCTAATCCAGGCCCAGTTCCATCTGGTCATCCCTCTCTGGTCATCTCATTCTCAACCTTCTCTCACTCTCAGCCTAGTCTGTACTATCCTGTCCTGTCTAATAGCAGCTAGTCATAACCTATGCATTGTGCAGTAAAAAAAAAGACTCCAAGGTATCACCTGCAGTGAGGCTCCTAGCTGACCTTCTTGCAAAGGTATTGACCTATTCATCCCACCCTTGCATTGCAGCATCTTTATCGATCCTCTCACTGCAGCTCCAACCCCCCTCCATTGTCTCATTTCCTTTGCCACATTCCCTACCGTCCTCTCATCAAGCCACTGTCTCCCCTAATCTAAGCACCATTTCCACTTCTAATTCTGCATACTCACCCAAAAGCAAAATATACAAAAAATGGGTCAGAATGAATAATTTAACTGTTGTGTCCTGGTTATGTTGCTCTGCAGAAAGGCATGTATTATTAGAGCAGAAACCTGATATCTAAGTAATAATCCAGGATCAAGCAGCTCTCTGAGATGTTACACCTCTACTGAGTTTCTAATGTCCAAGGCAGTTCACTGACTGTCACCAGCAGGGTCGCACTATCCAATGGGTAATGAGGGCATTTTCCAAAGACCCAACATTGAGGCTGAACTGACTGCTAGGTTCAGTTCAGTCAAAGACATTGGGCTCTGTGGGTAAAGCTGTAGAGTTTTCTATGGTAATGGTTATGTCAGGTACAGGGATGGATCATGAGAGAGTGAAAACTATCAGTTCCGTTTTAGAGAGATTTGAAATACTGATTAGACATAAAGATAGACAGACAGTCCCAACATGCTAACTTGTTAAAAAGGTGGCAGTGGTAAACAGTGTAAAAGGCAGCAGATAGATCTAAGAGAACTAGTAAGAAGAAGTGGCCTTTAGATTTGGGAGAAAGTAAGTCATCTGACACTTAGTGAGGACTGTTGTAGTTGAGTGCATGGGTTTAGGCCAGATTAAAGATGATTAAAGATGATCCAGGAGCTAATTAGTAGACAGAAAGTAAGCAAGTGTTTAAGGAAGATTTTTTTTCTGTTATGATTTGGATTGATCAGAAGAGAGAGAGTGTACAAGGTGAGACCATATGTGGTCAAGCATGAAAGAAGTAGGTCTCGAAATAGAGAGTAGAACATCTACCTCAGCTACACTTCTGAGAAGATATTCAATGTGGGTTTGGGAGCAGAGAAATTGGCTCTTGGGTTGTGGTAAGTTGTGAGAGGTAAGGTTGCACTTGATTGTATGTATCGACTTTGTTTTTTAAATGCAAGGCAAGGTCTTGGGCTGTAAGAGGGGAACAGGGCAAAGGTCCAAGGGGACAATGGAGAGTGTTAAATGTTGAGTATAGAAGTTTGAGGATTGATGAGGAGGCTGATAAAAGGGTTGAGAAGAAGTGTTACTTGAACAGAGACAGAGCAGAGTTGTAGGTGCACAGCATCAATTTATAATGAAGAATATCCTCATTGGAATGTGATTTCCTAAAATGGAGTATATTTTTGGAGGTAGCAAATTTGTTTTCTGTGCCATGGCTGTTGATTGGGTCTGTGAGCTCATCTGGTAGTAACAGGGGTAATATTGTCAAGGGATGAGGTAATTATGCTGGTGTAAGCGGTTGTACATGAGGTGGATGGAAAGGAGAATAGTTTATAATGCAGTTTTGAGTAGTGGCAGTGTGCAATTTGATAGCAGTCTTTGCAATCGAGCTGGGTGATGATGTATAGTCGTAGTCTGAAGTAAGGTAGGGTAAAATGTGTTTAAAACGTGTTCATTTGCATATCAAGCCACAAGATAATGTCATAAATAGGATACAAAACAATTTAAAACAATGTTTTATCTTAATGTATGCAATCCTGCTAACACACACACACACATATATATATATATATATATATATATATATATATATATATATATATATACTGTATATATATACACACATATACAAACATACATACATACAACGATAAGCCATAACATTATGGCCACCTACCAAATATTTTTATAAGTCCCCTCTTGCACCAAAACATCCCTGACCCCTAGAGTCATAGAATCCACAAGACCTTGGGATTGGTGGCCAGGAACAAAAAGTGGCGTTTTGGTGCTTGCAAGCACCATGCATCACAAATGGGTTAATTATACTATTATTTTATGTGTATCAATGGCACAGCTATATAATGAACAATATGATTTTACACAATATGAAAAGGACAAAGAATTAGTATTTGAAATATGGTTCTGTTCTTAGACTTGCAGATTTTCTCTAGATTTGATTATTTAATTAGAATGACATTGTGATAAATGATTCTAGTATGTATGCTGTTAATCACTTTCCTACCCAAATTAATTGCCCCATTGATGTAGACTGCAGTCTCACCATATGGCACAGCAAAACGTTATTTCTAATAAATGAATACATTGTAAGTCATTGCAAGATAATATCAATGTTACCCGCTATCTAAACAAATATCTATGTGGTCAGATCATTTCCTAACATATATAACCAAATAATCATTTTTTTTCAGTATGTATCATTTGGTTTTCACACAGTTCTTTTGCACATTAAACATTATGTCTTCTTGAGCATAAACATTGACTGCTGGAATTGTAAACCTCATCCAAGCCCTACTGGATTAAAGAGACCTATATAAAAAAAAACCATAAACAAGACTATTGCATGAATGCCTAAATGCATAAGCCTGTCATGAAAATTTGCATACTTATGGATTTTCTTCGGAATGGGTCAGGGATGGCTCTTATTTAAACCTACTGCATATATCATTGTCAGCATTAAGTGTAGGGATAGGTAAAGGCTCTGTACAAGAACTCCAGTGTCCGTACCAAGGTCAGTTAAATCATTAAATTGTGCTTCACAAAGTTAAACAAATGTCCAACATAAACAATGTTAGTGCCTGCACCTGACTAAGGGGTGACTTTCCAGTACCTCAAAGAATCCTAGTTAAATATATTTTTATTCCAGGTTTTAAAATGTGGGGTAACTTGTGAACATGGGTGTCCGCAGGAGGGGGCAAGGGGGGAATTTAAAAAAAAAAAAAGAACAGTCCCCAGCCGCTGCCCATTTGACTGTCTCACACGGAGACAATCATGCGGACAGCAGCTGACAGTCCGTATCCGCTGGATGCAGCTGCCGAAAAAAAAGTAAGGTAAGTAAATTAAGAAAACCTCCTTGACACCGGATATAACGTTACATCATACCCAGTGTCTGTGCTTCCCTCCTCCATGCAGGAGGGAAATACTATATCAAGGACGTAAGTACTGGAGGAGGGGGGAATATAACGAGCTGGCTTATTAAATGGCTAATCCTGGCATATTGAGGGGCAAAATCCTGACATATTGAATGGCTAAATCCTGGAATATTGAGGGGTTAAATCCTGGCATATTGAGTGGCAATATACTGGCAAATTAAATGGCTAAATCCTGGAATATTGAGGTGCTAAATCCTGGCATATTGAGGGGTTAAATCCTGGCATATTGAGGGGTTAAATCCTTGCATTTTGAGGTGCTAAATCCTGGCATATTGAATGGCTAAATCCTGGCAAATTAAATGTCTAAATCCTGGCATATTGAGTGGCTAAATCCTGGCATATTAAGGGGCTAAATACTGGCATATTCAGGGGTTAAATCCTGGCATATTGAATGGCTAAATCCTGGCATACTGAGTGGCAAAATTATACTGGCATATTGAATGGCAAAATTATAATGGCATATTGATTGGCTAAATAATACAGGTATATTAATTGGCGAAATCATACTGGCATATTAATTGGCTAAATCATACTGGAATATTAAATGGCAAATTGTCCGGGGGATATTAATGGCAAAATCATACTGGCATATTAAATGGCAAAATCATACTGGCATATTATTGGGAAAATTGGTTGTGGCTTATTAATGGCAAAATAATACGGGCATATTATTGGGAAAATTGTCTGTGGCTTATTAATGGCAAAAGAATACTGGCATATTATTGGGCGAATTAGCTGTGGCTTAATAAAACAACACAGGCATATTAATGGCAAAATAATACTAACATATTAATGGGAAAATTGGCTGTGGCATATTAATGGCAAAATAATCATTTAATGCAGGGCTCGACAAACCACGGGCACCAGGTCACTATGGCGACTAGGAATTCAGACCTGGCTCCCGTGTATCGTGGGCCCCACATGGTGCCCTCGTCACTGGGATCTTTTTTTTTATTTTATCCGGTGGCATATTTTAATAGGCAAACTGACTGTTGCATTTTTTAATGGCAAAGTGACTGTGGCATCTTAATTGGTACCTGACAGTGGCTTAATGTAATTGGCAAAATGATGCTGTGGCATCACCATTTATCAACCGTTTGCATGCTGCACTGATAATGATGAAGCTCCTCCACTTCATAACATTGTCAAAAAGAGGCACGGAGCAGCATGGACGACGGTAAACGTATGCCCCCCGTGAAAAAATTTCTGCAGATGCCCATGCTTGTGAATGTTATTTCTGTATAACAATTCCAGCAATGCTACGGCTATGTTATGACTGGTATCTCTCTACAAGAGCTGCAACAAGGGGAGGGGGGGGGGGCAGAGCAACAGGGGGAGGAAGGGAAAGGGGAACCAGAGCAACAAGGGGGGGGGGGAGAGACAGAGACAAGGGGAGGGAGGGGGTTTGAAGAGACAGACAAGGGGGGTGCAGAAACAGACAAGGGGGGAGACAAAGGGAGGGGGAGAGAGAGACAACACTAAGGGGAGGAGAGAGAGAGAGAAAAATGGGGCCAAGGGAAAGAGAGAGGCAGCATTGTCACATAAAAAGAAATAAAAACTAGAAATACATTTTTTTGATATCATAGTTGTTTATTAAAAAAGCAATTTACATGTGAATATATACAAGTTGAACTTTTTTCCTATAGGGTAGTCTTATATTCAGGCTTTTAGGTTTTTTCTAATGGAATATCCAAAGTTTGGGGGGTCGTCTTATAATCAGGGTCGTCTTATAATCGAGCAAATACGGTAATAAGTTTCATCAGGTCCTATACAGTATATAACTGTTGTTGAGCAAGCGGTTTGTGTCTAAAAAAAGACTTCACTTCAATTAGGCAGATCAACTAATTTTTATTATGTGAGTATGTTAAGGGGGACTGGAATTTAATTAGTTGCTCAATGGTTGACACATAATTAAAACATATCATATATTTATTAATAATTGTGTAAACATAACACAGGTTACATTACATTTGAGAAATAAAAACATCCCAGGTTCCCACATGTGGATTCGAAAAATATTATTACTTTTTCACTGAAGCAACAACAAAACATTTTTTTCCATTATGCTTTTAATTGACATATTCTAATTTGGAAGCAAAACTGAAAAAGCTTTGTGCCGAGGATAAGCTGGCATGTACTTTGGTCAATCTATCCTCTGACAAGCAGTTGACATGCTTCCCTGGCAAGCATGCAGCACGCTCAGGGAAGTAAGGGTTAAAAATATATATCTTTAGTTGTCCTTTAAGAGTTAATGCCCAAACCAGCCTTTCTGGATAATTTTAGTTGTCGTTTTAAGAGTTAATTCCAAACTAACTTTTTTGGATATTTTTTTAACTGTTTAAATGATTCTGCTCACAATTAGGAGGATGTTTTTCTGCAGGAGACAATAAGCATGCACTGTTTTGCATTCTGTCCCCTATTTCTTTAAATTCTATTATTAAATCGTGGTAACAGTAATTTTATAAAGACAATTTCTACTTTCGTTCATATGATTTCCAAGGAGAGCATCATTTTACAAATTACCTGTGAGACCTCGACATATTTTAATTAACCTGGAAATAGATTTCACGTTAAATCCGTCCCAAAACCTGATTAATTTGAATTAGGAAGAACATTGTTAGACAGAGAAGATGAACAACTTAAACTTCAGAGAGCGGCTAACCTAAAATCAAAAAAAATAGAAAAGTGGTTCACTAATAGATATGAGATGAAATCATTTCATAAATAGATAAAGGTGCCTTTGGAAAGTTAATAAATATAGTACTGTAGTTGAGAAGAAAAAAGAGAAAGCTTACATCATCAGCATAATGATACTTAGAATATTACTGAAATATTTGGTACCGCTCCTTGTAAAAATAAATAGCTTAGGGTTATCCATAATAATCACAGATTGGATATAGCAAAAGAAAAACCTGCAATAATTTACTGAGTTAAAACGGCATACTTGTCTTTGTTTATCAGTTTATCAAAGAGGATTCCATTCAAGTATCGTACAATGGTAAATTGAATGAGACAACAAGGATGACATATAATGTTGGGATAGACATTGTGTTTTCTTGAGTCAATTAGGTGTAGGCATCGGGCAGCATACGTGATAGGGGCAGCAGCAGACTGAAGAGGGTGACAGCAGAGCAAATGCTACACTTGTACATCCTCCCTCACTGCCTTGCACTTCATGCAATATGGTGCAGTAGAAAGGATTGTGGGGGCAATTTGTTGTTGGAAAAGCTATGGGAGGAAGGGATGAGACAACTGAAGATTTGGGGTGGATGAGTTTAGTGAGGCCTCAGGCAGCATAAATCCTACAGAGAACTGTTTGTACTAACTGCAGTGTACTTAAAAATTCTTGAAAAAAAGATGTACTGTGCACCCCTATACAGGATGTTGCAAAGAAGAGCGAGTTTCACAAATGACTCACATTTAGCCAGGGAGATTTGTCAGTGGGCAAATTCCCCATCTGTAGGATCTGATCCACCCTCGAGGGTTGAAGGATCAATTTCTAGCAGGGTCAACCCAGCCCTTTAGCGTTCTGAAATAAGTAACATTAGATTAGTAATAGTATCATCCCCAGGATGTGCTTGGTAGCCAGCGTTTATCTTAATGTAACTTTCCTGGTTAGACCCTTTGTCATTATTATCATGAAAAGGGAACTGAACTTTCGGCCAAAGTAGACGAGTTGAAAAAATTCTCCACTGCAGCTAAATGGGAGAATTTTTTCCAGCTCAGATACTTTTTCCTCAAGTTTGAAATTCCTGTCTCAATTCACTCTTCATTGACTAGACCCTTATAACTTTATAAAAAAAAGGAATGGAAAAGGACGAGCAAACCAAACTATGTGCTACAAATGACAATATAAATGTACAATAGTAATAAAATGGTGTCCACTCAGAACCGGCAACCAAAACAATGACAACAGACAGCTTCAAAAACTGTGTGACAAGCGAGAACAAACAAAGGATTGTTTCATCGCACAGTGCATGGACATTTAAAATACAAACAGCTAAGATAATGTTATAATAGTGATAAACGAAAATTGGTTATAAAAACTTGTATGTAAAACAATGTTCTGTGACAATGTGCAACTCTGTGGAAAAATATATAGAAATATATATATTATGAGAACAAAAATATTAAAAAATGGTGGAAAATATCAAATAGTGATAATAAACCTAAGATGCACCAAGCAATATACAGTGAGAAAACTGAAAAAATAATAGGTCTGATTTTTGGACACTTTGAGCCACCGTACCAGTCGGTTTTCGTCTATCTGGAAGTCCCGACCAAGCTCCAAAGCTCACGGAGCAGAGGTCTGAGGGGACTTGTAGCCTCAAGATGTTCAATTTTGTTTTTCTTACTATATATATTTATATATATATATGGTGTTATTTTATCTACTTTTATCGGATTAAACAAGGATATCGCCAGAAGACGGTTTACGTTTTTATTCCTGTCTGGAGGCTATCATCCATGTTGGAGGGGGCAAGTATACAGTGCCATACGTTTTATTCTGAGCTCCTATGCTGTTAGGAGCTTTATTTGTGAGTTTTTTTTTATTGGAATAGTACAACTTCCACATCAGTACCATACATATTGCACTTTTTTTGTGTTCCACCCATATCATTACAGGTCCTGCAAAAGGAAATATCGTTCCTGCAGCAAGTATGCTAGTTATGTAGGAAGGAAATAAAGGACTGTTTTGTACTGAGTTTATTGTTAGTTCGTGTGCTATCAGTATATTGACCAATGTTCAACAATCAGTTGTAGTTTCCCCTTTGATAAAAAAAAAAAAAACCTTTTTCGCTATGTATAAAGATATTTTTGACCTTTTTCATGAAACACAAATAGAAAACAGTGGAAGGGTTTCAAACAGGTGGTATCTAATTTAGAAATGTGATCAGAGAAATGTCGGCTTAAACAAAGGAAGCAACACTTTTGTGACTATGCGCTTGACACTTTGTAGTGATAACAAATTCCCAGAATAAACACAGAAAAACACCCTGATTCATTTAATAATACAACTCAGGGGCATGCTAAATAAAGGTTGACATAGAGCATACATTTAAAAGTACATGAAGCTAGGTTTAAAAAAAAAAAAAAAAAAAACTTTAACAGTACTCTATATGTGTATTTTTAAAAATAAAATAAGGTTAACAATTTTCCATGTTAAAGGACAGGATGCAAAGTTGTTAAAAAGAAATCAGCAAAAATTAACATTCCATATGTTCATAGCTCGTAAGCATTGTGCGAAAATTAGGATGTGGTAATCACATTTCCAACTTGTCAGTTCTAATTATGAACAATCATGTTGCCATTACATCGTGCTTAAAAAAAATATTGTAATTATTTGGATGTATAGGAGTGGAACTGACAATTGTAATCACAATTTCATATTTAGAAATTTAAGTGAAAATCCTGAAGAATTATAGCATTTGTCTCAAAATAGCCAAATTCCCAATGCAGAAACTAAAAGCTTCAAGAGACCTAGGGGATAACCAACTAAGCATCACGTTTAACACTTCCAGGGGCAGGAAAAATGATGGGAATTTATATAATAATTATAGTAATAATAATAATTATTAGATGTGAAACTGCTAATATTTTAACATTACATTGTATAAATCATACGTATTTGGTCTTGGTTACTACATTACTTCATTCTGTTAACTCATTAAGTTTGGCTTACTCATTCCCTATAGTAGTTTTGTCTCATGTAATTCAATTTCTGAAAATTACTATTTTAATGTGTTCATATATTATGGTAGTTATACATATGAGTTGGGGACAGTGTGGCCTTTTAAGCCATATGCCATTATGTTGACAACTACAACTTGAAGGATACTCTGATTTTTAACTGATCATATTTCTTGCATATTGAAGTTCAAATATTTTTAAAAACATTTATTAAAACCTTGGAATGTAAATATTTTTAATTTACTCACAAAAAAGGACCCTCCTACTCAGCATTCCAGCATTTTTTTTCTTCTATTTATCTTAATATAGAATCCTATACCCTGTATGTTTTGTTCAGTAGATAAAGCATTATGGAAAAAATCCAGCTCACCTTGTCCTGATCAGTAAATGAAGAAAGCTCAGGAAAGCCAGAAGTTAAAATTACCAATCTGTATTATAAATTTATAAGAAAAACACAGCATGAAGGGAAACCATGTCACGCATTTCGCCATGTCTATTATTCAGCCTTGTGGCAAAATGCGTGAGGTGGTATTTTCTCATGCTGTGTTGTTCTTATGAATTTGTAATAAAGATTGGTGATTTCACTCATGCTATAACTATTGGCTGTTTGGACAGTAGGGAACGCCGTGGCACTTGGACTGGTTTAAGAGATGTTCCCAATGTATACTGATTTGAGAAGCCAGGTTGGGTTAGCCATACCCAAACTTTCTTGTATAAATATGTATGTATGCATATATGCATTGCTTTGAATGTGTTCTAGAGTTGGTCTCCAGGACATATTTGAAATGTAAAGGTAAAACTTTTTTTTTAAAGCACTGTATTAATAAATAATTTGGATTAACTGTTCCAAAAATGCAACAATCAAAATATCCCAAATCACTACCTATACTTGCAATGTGTAAATAAAGAAAAACAGACACTGCTACAGTACTCTACGGTTCTCCAGATTCAGCTTCTGTCAGTTTTTGCTGGACATATATATACCTTTTAAATGTTCCCCTGCAGAAAGAAACCCTGCGCTATTAGGAAAGTGGACCATGATTGATGACCTTTAAGACTGTACAAAAATACAAGTTCTTTTTTGTTGTTAAACAAAGTACAATGTTTCTACTTACAAAATGCCATTGGATATTGCACCATTACTTCTTTGGCTCCAGGATAAGCTGGATACAAGATATTTGCTTTTAACTCCTCCCTTTTTTCATATCATTTGTTTTGTAGTCACAGTGAGCGCTGGTTCATGATATTAGTATCAGGCCTGTACCTCTCAACTGTGGGCCGCATCCTCCAACTCACACAATAGCAGGGGGGGTGAACGGGTCCCACTCCTTCCGGCAATGGCGCCCGTCGTCATCCTTGACATCCGTGTTTTCACTCCCCGCATCCTCGCAGGGATAGGGAGATGGCGATGGCAGGTTGATGCCGGTGTCAGAAGGAAGTCTGCAATGTTGACACCCCCTTCTCCACCTCTGTGAGTAGTGTGTGCTCAGGGGGTCTGGCCTGTGATGTTTTGCATGATGTCAAGCTAGACAGACCCTATAAAAGCCCAAGACAACCCTAATGCCGGTGCTCAGTTATTGGTCCTTCCTGCTGCTGATTAGTTGTCCCTCATTGTACTACCTGCTTACCTCCTGCTGAGCTCTCCTTCTTTTGATCTGGACTACCTCCGACTACTCTGTTGCCTGCCTTCTACCCTGGTGACCTGGGTTGCCCTTTGACCACTCTGCTGCCAGCCTCCTACCTTTATGACCCGGATTTCCTATTTTGACCACTCTTTTTTTCTTGCCTCATAAGCCTGAATTGCTTTATTATTACATTTTGTCTGCCACCTGCCTTTGTGAACTCGGATTGTCTTGTGGATAACTCTTGTATTTATTTATTTAGAAAGTGTTTTACCAGGAAGAATACACTGAGATTTCTCTCATTTTCAAGAATGTCCTGGGGACCCAGTCCAGAATGGAATTACATAGAGTTACCCATTTAACAGTAGATTAAAAAAGAATACATACATACATACATTTATACAAGTTGGGAAGAGAACATACAGGGTAAATCCTAATTAATTAAAAAAAAAAACTTAAAAGAAAGAACAACATGTACTATATATAGTAGTTTGTAAAGTAATAACAAGTATATTCTGTTTTGAGGATTTGGGAGATATTCATTTTCAGGGATTTTAGATTAGAGGATGATTTGGCAGAATCAGGGAGCATATTCCACATATGAGGAGCCCTGAAAGAGAATGCACCTCAACCTGCTTCCTTTTTTAAGTGAGAGATCGCTAGTGAGGGGCTGTTGCAGGATCTGAGATTGTAGGATGCGTAGGCAGTACGAGTGAGCAAGTTTCTTCTAGGGAGCTAGCTGTTCAGAGAAGTGGTTATGCACTTAGCAAGCTAGGTGGAAAGTGAGCCCGGAGGCAAGCGTCAGCCAGTTTAACTCTTTTAACATTTTACAGTGATAAGTGTTATAATCGCCCTGGAGGGCAAATCGGCACAATGTATTGTACAGAGTGTCAAGTTTACCATGATGAGTCTGCAATGCAGAATCATATGCAACATCTCCATAGTCTAATATCGGTATTAACATTTGCTGCACAATATGTTTCCTTACTTTGGAATCTAGGTTTGATTTATTCCTATAAAGAGAGCTTTGACACAAGATTGTCAATATGGAGACCAAAAGATAAGTTTGGATCTAGCCACATACCGAGATACTTATATGAATTTACCTGGGTCAGGTTATATCTGGATTTGGTCTAAATGTTTATTTGAGGATTGCTTAATTTAAGTATCTTAGCTTTAGTCCCAAACAACATGGACACGTTTTTTTCAGTGTTGAAGAATAATTTTTTGCCAGCTTTCCAACTTTCAACTTTAGAAAACTGATCCTGTAGCACAGATTCCACTTGTGATAGTTTAGTACCTCTCATATAAATGACGGTATCATCAGTACACATAAGCACATGAGCCTGGTCACACACTGAGGGTAGATCATTTATACAAAGCAGAAGATCATGCTCAACCGTATCAAAGGCCTTTGCAAAGTCTAGGAAAACTACGCCTGTAAGTTCACCACTCTTAATACCACTCTGGTCATCATTGATCATATTTAAGAGTGCAGTAATCGTGGAGTGATTTGACCAAAACCCAGATTTAAGCAAGGTTAGATACTTGGACCGTTGATCATACTTGCATACTTGTTGTTCATTGGCACCGTTTTCCATAATTTTAGAAAGGATAGATAGCAATGAGATAGGCCTGTAGTTGGACACTAAGTTTACATCACCATTTTTGTTGATGGGGACAACTCTGGCTATTTTCCCCAGGTTTTGGGGACATAACTGGAGGACAAGGGAGCATTGATAATGTAGGCAATGAGATGAGCAGTAACAGGTGCACTCAGCCTCAGTAGCTGTATGCTGGTGAAAAAGTTTAATAAAGGTGTGGCCAAGCCCTTACCCACTAACAAGCTGTCTGTCAATCATTACCAAGCATGGTTGGCAATTGTTAGTGTGGGAGTCATAGGGTTAAACAGTCATGTAGAACGCACAAATAATTATGCAATGAGGGAATCCCATGTGAGCAGCGCTGGCCCTAGACATTGTTCTGCCTGGGGCCAGGAACAAATTGCTGCTCCTTCCCCTGCACACAGCCACCCTTGCACATACTCATTCTTATATACACACAGTCACACACACAGTCTCAAAATCCCATATATACACACACACACAGTTAAACAAACAGTCTCAGAGTCACATGTATACACATACATAGTTACATGCACAGTAAAAACATACAGTCTCAGAGTCAAGCACATAAAAACACATATTTACAAACACAGTCACAAAGCGATACAAATACTGTGCAATAAATCATAACTACCCAATTTGATCTTACAAAACCCCCTTTGGCACTATTGGTGATGTTGGTTAGCTAATGGCTTACTGAGCATTATGGGAGATGAAGTCCACAAGATCTCCAGAGCCAAAGCTGAGACATCAATGATTTCTATGGTATTGGGCACTAAGAATGTTAAATAATTACAGGTATTGGCAGTGATCTCACTCCCTATTCCAATACCCCTATAATAACCGAATATTACTCTACTAGCTCAAGAGCCTCACAGATCCCACACAGCCCAGGATGTTCAGTATTAGTGCCTGTCCAGCATCCCTGCTGATGATTACCTTGCTAGTACTTTTCCAGAGGCTTCCTATTTTCTGACAACATCCTTCTCCCCATTGCTGTTCTGCGCCGCCATCTTGGACAGTTATGTTAGCCACTCTAGCTCAAACCTCATACGAATGTCTGATGATGTAGGATGCCATGTAGGGCTGGCTCTGCATAGGAGCTACTCACTGATTTCGTTCTGAACATAAGTGAATTGTACATTCTACAAACTGGCATGTAACAGTTTTATGTGTCTCTCAAAAATATATCCAAAATATATAAATCTGTATACAGAAAGAAAAGACAGTAGCAATTTGGAAAGTGTGATTGAGAGGGATGGCAATAAAACCATGGGAGGGAAAGTTTGAATGGTGGGGTTCTTTATTAAAAAAAAATACAATACTTTGTAACATTTATAGTCTTCTTGCTTAAAAAGTGATATCAGTACATATAACTTTAAAAAACATTTTCTCATCTCTTGCTATGTCATGTATTCTTACTTTAAGCCAAGTTTTCAATATTTTTTAAAAACACTTTAGGAAATCAGGTATCATATTAGATGATGGATTTACCCAGACTGGAGGCTTTCAATTTCCCAACGCTAGAAAAACACGACGATGACTAAAACAATATAAGTTTCATTCTCTGCTCAATCAATCTTGATTGAAACTGTTTTCTAAACTAAGAAAGCACCTGTAGGTATAATACGAGCAGATCATTTCCAGTGGAAAAATAGGCCTGTACATATTTTTAATATGTGCAAATATATTTCATAATTACCAGGTTAAATAATTTTTATATTTTTTTTTCAAGCTGTTCTTTTCTCCTAAGGCCGAGACATGTTTATATATACAGAGAAATGATTTATATCCTAATAAACATTCTTGGAAATTACGCAATAAACAGAATTGCTACAAAAACTTATTTTTAAACTTAAAAGTTATACTAAAAGGTACGGCAAACTGAAGAAACTAATAAAAATGTTAATTTGACCTATGCTTGGCCTTTTCTTGTCAATGGAATATTAAGTACAAGAGGGAGCATGGGCTATTTCTTAACAGGGTTAAGAGTGCTGCAAGTTGCCGTACTGGTACCGGCCATCCCCCACCATTACATGCCCCCATCAACCACCATTTCATGCACCATGCACCCTAGGACTTACCCTGGGCAGCGCTGATCCCTGGTGGTGTCTAGTGGCAGGAAGCATGGTGTCTTAATATACTGCCTGGTCGGCTCCCCATGGGGTGAGTGCCGATAGGTCACGTGACTGATGTCTGATGGCAGAGCGCCGGGTCACTTGACATGTCGGTACTCCCCTGTGCATGGGCAATGCAAAGACACCATGCTGCCTGCTTGCCGGCAGAGAAGTTGTGTGGGAAGATCATCACATCTCTGAAGCCATTGTAGTTGTTGGCAACCGAGTATTTTTTTAAAGGGCGGTGGCGTTTTTCCGGCACCCCCAGTGAAACAAGGTAAGTGCCGCCCTACTAATCCTAATATTTCACACACCTAATATTTATTAATCAAGATGAAGTTGGACAGTGCTTGTTAGCTAGCAGTGGTTCTATGTGGTGAAAAATCTATCTCCCCTTAGTTAGGTATTGTAGGGATTCTAAGCATGCACTTAGTTTGCTTATATGGTAGCAACACCACTATTCTTAGCTTGGTAGCTATTTTTTTCATCCCATGCCGTTTGTCCAAAGTTAAAGCATGCCACGTGGCAAAGGAGGATCCTGTACTTATTTCTTCTTGTTCACCCAACAAACTCTTAACCTTCTTTTAGTTTTTACAACCTTGCTAAATTTTCTACCATATTTTTATAGAATTTGTTTTAAATAACCTGTATGCAATTCCCTCTAATGTGGTATACATGGCTGCATATTACTTTATTCTGTGATTTTTGAAATGTGCCATTTTAGTCTGCTGCATCAGACTCTGCTTCCACCTTTAATTTTTTTTTACCCCATTTCTAAAAACGTACAAAAAAAAAAGAAAGAAAATGAACTAGTCTAATATGGGTATCCTTAACCTCTAGTACAACAAAACCTTGTATTTCAGTAAGGATTGCCTAGTCTTAGAGAGAGTCCTAACCTCATCATCGGAGGAAAGGGATTTAGAAGTAATCATTTCAGAGGACTTAAAGGTAATAGAGAAGCAGGAAATTCTAGCAGGATGCTTGGTTGTATAGGGAGAGGTATTAGCAGTAGAAAGAGGGAAGTGCTTATGCCACAAGACACTGGTGAGACCTCTAGGAGTATTGTACGCAGTACTGGAAACCGTATCTCCAGAAGGATATTGATACTTTGGAGAAACTTCAGAGAAGGGCTACAAAACTGATTCATGGATTGCAGGATAAAACTTACCAGGAAAGGTTAAAGCATCTTAACATGTATAGCTTGGATGAAAGATGTAACAGGGGGGATATGATAGAAACATTTACATACATAAAAGGAATCAACACAGTAAAAGAAGAGAGTATATTTAAAAGAAGAAAAACTACCACAACTAGAGGACATAGTCTTAAATTAGAGGGGCAACGATTTAAAAGTAGTATCCGGAAGTATTACTTTACTGAGAGGGTAGTGGATGTATGGAATAGCCTTCCAGCGGAAGTGGTAGAGGTAAACACAGTGAAGGAGCATGTGTGGGATAGACACAAGGCTGTCCTAGATATGAGATAGGGAACTGGGACCTATGTTTCTGAGTAGTGTAATCTGCAATTATAGGGGCCTTAGAGGGACACCCCTACCAAAAAATGAAAGGTTTTTATTTTTGTCATTTTGCATTGTTGATTTCAAATATGTCTTTTGTTTTTGTTATGTGACTGTATTTAATAAAATATGTGTGACTGGGTGCCGGCATTTTGTGAAATATAGTGTTTTTGGGTGGGGGACACAGAATGCAGTCAGAATTCTGATCATAGACTTGCATTGAATGGTACGGTAATGTGACTATTACATCACAAGGGGGCGGAGTTCTGAACATTCCCAAAATGGAGAAAGGATATAAACACCTAATTTTCTTTTTCCTTTTATTTGCAATGAATTCAATCATATATATATATATATATATATATATATATATATATATATATATATATATATATATATATATATATATACAATTTAATTAAAAAATACAGTGGCATATGATTTATATATGTGTTTGGTTTAGATGGCCAGGTTATCTAGTTATATTTTATGTAAGTGGCAGTGTACCTTTAATATTTATTTCTGTAGAATATTGTGTTCTTTGTGTGTTCTCCTTGCCTATTTTTCAGGGCAGAGCATTACATTAAATGGGAGTTGCACAATTCCATGCAATGAAGATCTATGCCATTCGAAGATGCATATACTCAGTCTATGACAAGGGTCTACTTTAATATGCAACTTAGGTGGCTACTCTTGGTGGCGAGAGCAAGATCAATATGCAAAACAGATTTTTAGAATTCACTCCTTGGGCATAGATTTGCATGGTAACACTACTGGAGCCTTCACACTTACAGATTACAGTGGGGGTTATTTAAAAATGGCCACATGGGGAAATATTGAAAAAGAATGGTGCTACAGCCCCCTGAGCCAATGCAGTATTCTAACTCCCGATGAATGCAATCCATGTGTAAGAATAAGAAGCTGAAAAGTGGTGTGTGACCTCCGCAAAACTAAACAGAGATGCAATTTCCCAGACATGGAAGCATTGAGATTATGTTTAAAGGAGCACAAGTGCTGTTTTACATTGTACAGTTTAGCTCCCATGAGCATATGGTTAACCAGACACTTTATTTAATATACATTCTGTCGTTAGGCAGAGGCCAAACATTGACTTGCCACTGATGTAGTAGTTGCCTGGGTGGGAATAAAGTGAAATACCCACAATGCTCTGAGTGAGAAACATGTTATTTGTGACCAGCAGACAGGTCTGATCATCAGATCAGACCATCATTTTGATGGCAGCCCTTACTGACTATTGCCTTGTTATTAAAACAAAAAAAATCACTTCATTTTGTTCCCTTTGTTTTATCTTTTTTTTTTTTTTTTAAATCCAATGCTGCATAGTAAGGGAAGTATATTTATATATTGTGTCACTGAATTACCAGTGCAATGACTTGTCACAGTTCATTTATAAATTTGAATATCTGACAGAGTGGCAGCTGCAGAAGGAATGTAATAATAATACAATACATTATCTCGTTGAACTGTGGCAGCATCCCTCGTATAAATGTGTAAAATGGAATATTTTTCAATTCAGATAAGATTCTACTGATACTCACACGGGTATTGTGTGCCAGGAAGAAGATATATAACGTTCAATACAAATGATCTAATAAACACAATGCACAGAAACACACTCTAGTTATAATTGTATTCAGATATTTTTTATCAGGTGCTGCACTACTTCTTGTTATGCTGCAGTCCGGAAGATACTGCCTGAGGATGATAAGAGTTATAGTTTTGAACATTGCTGGCTGTAAAAGAGCTGTGCACTTGTGATAAGCTCTTTTGTTATGGCATGGAATATACCAGTGAACAATACCTGCTAAGTCATGAGACCATTGAGTTTGTCAAACAGAAAAGACCAGTGCTAAGAAAGTATATTACTAACTGGTTTAATGTAAAATCCCAACACACCCAGCCTCATCCACTTGGGGGTGTCCACTAGACATGTGCAAAACTAAATTTTTCATTTCGTTTTCGTCCATTCGGACGAAAATGTTATTTATTTCGTCTAAAACGAATTTCGTTCATTACTGCGTTCGTTTCAGACGAAATCCGTTCATTATTTTCGTTTCATTTTATTCGTTTGTACGAATCAATTGACCTACACATTCCATAAACCGAAAGTCTATAAACCGAATGTCGTTCGGTTTATAGACTTTCGGCTTATGGAATACATGTAATGCTATTGGCTTTCTATAAACCGAACTAGAGTCCCCATTCATAAGAAATTCTTAGTTTGGTTTGAAATCTAGTTCGGTTTATAGAAAGCCAATAGTATTACATGTATTCCATAAGCCGAAAGTCTATAAACCGAACGACGTTTGGTTTATAGACTTTCGGTTTCTAGAATAGCAATAGCATTACATATATAAACCGAAAGTCTATAAACCGAATGTCTTTCAATTTACCTATTCGTATGAATGGGGACTCTATTTCAGTTTATAGAATAGCAATAGCATTACATGCATTCCATAAACCGAAAGTCGTTCACTATGTCGGTTTATGGAATGTATGTAATGCTATTGGTATTCTATAAACCGACTCTATTTCAGTTTATAGAATGCCAATAGCACGAATGGACGAATGGACTAATGATTTTTGTTTATTAACCATTCGTTCATTCGGCTTTCGTTAGTTTAGCATTTTCGTTATTCGTTTTTCGGACGAATGGACAAAAATGCTATTTTCGGACGAAAATGCATTCGTCCGAAAACGAATGCACATGTCTAGTGTCCACTGCCACCTAAACTGTATCACACGGAAACCCAGTAATTATCAACTGGCGTGTTCACTAACATGAGCTCATTTTAATTAACTGTGATAAAAACGTTTGTGCCCAACAGGTAAAAAATATTGTTAAGTGGGCAGTACACCTAGTTTACTTTCTATATGTTGTATAGGTTTTAATATATGTGGCATGTATTTTGTATTATAAAACAGCTTACAGTTCTTCTGTAGGGAATGTAATGAATATAATATCAGCGGGGCCTCTAAATTCAGTGGTAAGTAGGGGCTTGAAGATATAGGATATCTTGGTATTACAACACATACACATACAAAAACCTTATTGATTCCTCTCTTTATGCAGTGGACATGTTGTATAGGATGATGAATCTTCCTTAGGAAAAGAAGACTTTCAATATGGTATTTTAATTGTATACTTAATCATAGCAGTTTTATATACTATATTTAAAACGTCTACACCTGATGCAAACTTTCAATTTAAAAAAAAGTTAATGCCTTCTTTATATATATACATATTTTTATTATATGATCAAATATGTGTACTTTTTAATTACAGCACATTTCAGTGAACATTATATTTACATTTGCTGTAATCATAGCTGTATTCATAAACATTCTTTATTGCTTACAGAGACATTACAATAATTGTAAATATTGATGTCAGCCTCAAAGGCCAAGAAAGAAAAGCTAGTCCGTAGGCCACCTGATTTTTTGATTTTTGTGTAACACTTTCTGGTAGATTTGTCACTTGCTGCCTCCGGGAGTCAGCAATAAAGATCTTCAACTGGCACATTAGGCTGTCTGTAGAGCTCTGGATGTCTTAGAGAAGTAAAACATGTACCTGGAACTTTTTACAGAATGTTCATCCTGATTGGAAAAATAAATTATTTGCAAGCACTGGAGGAAGTGTTTTACTTGTAACGATTAGTCACTTAATGTTACTCTATTCTGGAAATGACCCCTTATTTCCTAGGAGAATGGCAGATATACTGCCAGCAAACTAATAGTATTAGACAGGATTATTCCACAATGTAGGCTTAAAGGATAACTGTAGCAATACATGAACTTCTGTTTAACATCAAGTTTTATATAGAAAAGCTTTAATAAAAGAATACAAATAAAGTACTTTATTGAACCCTCTTTGCTTCAAGTAGCTCTAACAAGGGGCAGATGTTGTTTAGAATCTTTAGGCAGATCTTCATTCGTCAGTGTGAAGGTTAATGCAGAGCTGACTGAAGATTCTATACATGTTTTTTAAGGACACATAGGGCAACCATTTTTTTTTTTTTTTTAATTTTAACCCTTTGTGTAATGTGTAACATTTAATAAATTTTAAAAATGGTAAACAAAAGTGGGGGTTTTTTTGGGGGTTTTTTTATTACATTTTTTTCTGGGACATAATATATTTCTCTCCTTTCTCTCTCTCTGACACAAAATAAACTTGAGATGGAAGATTTTGACAATCAGTGTTCCTATAGCACGGATTGTCATTTAATGTTTTTTTAACATTTATCGCATGTGATTAAAGTGATTTATTTTCACAGTGATCACATTATTAGATGCAAAAAATAATGGTTGATCCTGGTCTGCCTAACTGTTATGGCAACCAGGATCAACTTTCCCGATCTCTCCCCCCCAAATTTGGGGGAGGATGGCAATGTATTGTGATTATCCTTTACAGCAATCACAATCCTCACTGCAATGGCTGAAACAGTCTGTCTCAGTTATTGCAAGTAAGACAGACCCTTTTCTGGGTATTTCAGACTTGCCTCTATCAGAGGCAGTCTGAAATAACCCTCACCCGATTTGCATAGGGTGAGGGGGTGTGATTGACAGGTCAGTGACTATTGTCACTGGCCTGTCACTTTAAGACCGCCCAAGAGCCATTTTTTTCGGGAAGCATCCAGCAAAGCTAAAGATAGCACGAATCGTGGCAAAAACGCTGAAATTGCACTATTTTACATGCAGCCTGTACATGTAAGGGCATTGTTACCAATGCATTGCATTGGGAGCCCGTTCATGTTCTGGCATTGTCATTGTGGGTTAAAGCATTCCTATACACACCATCTACACTTGATGTAATCTTTCAGTTAAAACCAAGTTATTTTTTGCCTACAGTTGTCCTTTAAGGATCACGAGCTAAAACTAATGAGGTATCTGGCAGTTTTGTACTCACAACAGTGGAGTCGCAAGGGGGGGGCTACTGGGGCTGAAGCCCCGGATCTCCCCTCCATAGCCCCGGATGGAGACTGACCATGCCCCCTCACACTAGGCCCCGCCCCATTGCGCTCAATCCGCCCCCTGCATGCTGCAATCTAGATGCTGGACATCACCAGACTCCGCCCCCTCACGCTCGGCTCGGCCCCTCATATGCAACTCCGCCCCCTCAAGCTTTGAATGTGAGTCTGGCAGAGTGTAAGAGAGAGTGGCAGTTATGAGTCTGCACATGTATGTATGTGAGTGACAGAGTTATGAGTGTGTATGTATGTGAGTGGCAGAATTATGAGTGTGCATGTATGTAAGTGGCAGAGTGTAAGTGGGTGTGAGTGGCAAAGTTATGAGTGTGCATATGTATGTATGTAAGTGGCAGAATGTAAGTGGGTGTGAGTGGCAGAGTTATGAGTGTGTATGTGTATGTGTATGTATGTAAGTGGTAGAGTGTAAGTGGGTGTGAGTGGCAGAGTTATGAGTGTACACGTGTATGTGTGTGAGTGGCTGGGTGTGAGTGGCAGAGTGTGAGTGTTTGGAAGAGTGTACGTGTGCGAGTGAGTGTAAGCGTGAGTGGCAGAGTTATGAGTGTGCGCTTATCTGTGTGTGAGTGGCAGAGTATGTGAAAGTATAAGTGTGAGCAGCAGAGTTATAAGTGTGTGTGTGAGTGTAAGCATGAGCAGCAGAGTTATGAGTGTGTGATTGGCAGAGTGTTAGTGTGTGAGAGTAAAAAGTGTGAGTGGCAGAGTTAAGTCCCCCGGGAACAAGCGCAGCTAGGTGGGAGGGGGCCATGTATGTGTGAGGGGTTGTGAAGATGTGTGAGTGACAGGTGTATGTATGGTGGGGGCGTGATGGCCAGCAGAGGGGGTATAAAAGGACTTCCCCTCTGTCATCCGGCAGCCATTTTAGGTCCGGACACAGCAAAAGATAATTTTTCTCTTGCTCGTGTCTTTACTCGAACGGCTGCAGGATGAACATCGAGGATGTCCTCGCAGCTCTGAGGGCAGAGGCCCTCCTGGACGGTGGGGCCCACCTCCAAGCACAGATGGCTCGGTTGCGGGTGGCGCCGGCGGGAGCCCCCGCCGCAGATGGTGGTCGCGGGTCGGGCAGGCGTGTCTCGCGCCCCCCCGCCCGTCTCAGCCCTGACGTAGGCCCGATCTCTCCTACCGGAGTAGGAGTCCAGGAGAGAGGACACGGAGGCGGCGCTCGTCTCCCGCGAGGCCGGTAAGTGGAGCAGCGGCTGCTGTACCCCCTCCCTCGTCACGCAGAGCGCGCTCGCAGGCCGCGAGGCCTGTATGTCCTTCCCCACAGCCTCCACGGCAGGCTACCAGAGGGGTGAGGCCTGCACGGAAGGTGAGGCCCGCCCGATCAAGTACCAGGTTGCTCCCCTTCTCCTCCCCGCTCCCAAGTACCTCCACCCCGGGTAGGGCCCTGCGCTCCAGTGGGGCTCACATCTCCGGGGGCGCTGCTAGGCCGGCAGCCCCCCTCGGCCCTGCCACGCGGTTAGTGGTCCCATCACGCTCCCCCAGCGGTGAGAGCAGGCCCCGGGCAAGCAGAGCAGCAAGTGGCAGGCGGGCAGTACCACGGAGGGCACCTGGCTCACCTCCCTCTCCCGTTTGGCCTGATTCCCCATCCGATGGCGCCATGTCGCTCCAGTCGGATGAAGAGGAGGTTATCAGCACCTCTTATTTTAACCCCCGCTCCACTACTGCAACTCAGGCTGCCGAGTTGCCGGCTACAAGGACACCGGATCAGGCTAGGGGAGGGAGGGTTGTTCACCAACCTGTTTCCTCTTCACAGCAAACCTCGGCACGTGCCATCCCGGCAGTGCTCCAATCTCTGATGTCTCCCATAGTTCAGGCAATCTCTCTGACTGGATCGTCACCATCTGGCATGGGTCTGTCGCCCGCCGATGCCTCGGCTGCGGGGTTATCTCATCATCCCGGTGAGTTTGGGGACGAAGGGGTGGCGGGTTCGGGTACGTTAATGCCAGGTCTTAGTATGTCGCCTGCGTGGGACGGGTTATTACGGGGGTTGCAGGCTTTATTAGTGCAGTTTGCGGCGCCAGGGGGTTCGGCGTCAAACACATTTGCTAAGACAATTGAGGCGCAATTATGGGGGGTCTGGGAGGCGGCGGGCTTGCCGATGGCCGACCCCTCTCCTCCCGTAGCTGAGGTAACGGTTCCTCCTTTACCGGTGCCGTCATCATCTGTTACTGCTTTAGCCGGGGTTTCAGGGACTGATTTGGGGGTAACGGAGGACCTCTCCCAGGTGGGGTCTTTGGTAGCCCCGGTAGCGCATGGCGCCTCTTATATGTGCTGGTCAGGCCCTCTCGGCCTGCACCTAAAGCAGGAGGTAAAGGAAAAGATCTGGAAAAGGGAGTACCTGGAGATATTCTCCCTTATCCCTCTGGAGGACGTTCCTCCTCCAGAGAAAGATCTTAAGGAGTCCGAGAAAGAAAAGGAAAAATATCGTTACCGGAAGATACCCAAAACTTTCGGTAATTGGATACGCGCCTTTTCTATCATGGCTAGCGTGATAGGGGAAAAGTACCCGGAGCGGTGCTCATCCCTATTCTGCTACCAGGACCAGGTCTGGACTGCCTGTCGCGTGTATGGGGGGTTAAACTGGTGGCGATATGATGAGCAGTTCCGCCAGCGTTTAGCCGTCCGTCCAACGCTGACGTGGGACCAGATGGATATCGGGCTCTGGTTGGCGATTATGACTCGCCCCGCTTCAGCTCAAGGGGGCATGTCCTCCTGTCTCGGGGGGGCCGGCGGGATGGGATCCCCCACCCCGTCGGCCGCACCACGACGCTCCGGGTCATGCTGGCAATACAACGACAACCAGTGTAAATGGGGGTCAAACTGCTGCTTCAAGCATGAGTGCTCGGGATGTGGGGGTAACCACCCCGCTTCCCGGTGTTTCAAAAAGGGAAAAGGGGGAGATAAGTCAGACATGGGCTCAAAGGGGGAAGACGCCGGTGGACGTCGCCGCGATGCGCCCATGGCTAAATAGATATAGGAACAGGGGGGCGGCGGATATACTGTTGGAAGGTTTCGGGGAAGGGTTTTGGATCCCATTTCTGGACCGGCCAGCAGTAGTATCCCATCGGAATTTACGTTCGGTTGCAGATCACCCGGGGGTGGTGCGCGAGAAGTTAGAAAAAGAAGTGGCACTGGGGAGAATGGCGGGGCCGTTTCGGGACCCACCCCTCCTTAACTTACGGGTTTCCCCGTTGGGGGTGGTTCCCAAAAAAGAACCGGGCAAGTTTCGCCTCATTCACCATTTATCATTCCCACACGGGGGGTCGGTTAATGATGATATTGATGCGGAACTGTTTTTTCGAAGGAAAATACTATGTGGATCTGAACCTCCCAATGGGTTGTTCAATCTCCTGTTTTTACTTCGAGTGCTTTAGCACCTTCCTGGAATGGGTAGTGCGGGAGGAGTCTGGGTGTGACTCCGTACTGCACTACCTAGATGATTTCTTGTGCGTAGGCCCGGCGCAGTCACACGTCTGCGCTCACTTGCTGCAGTCGGTGCAACAGGTGTCTAGGCAATTTGGGGTACCGTTGGCTCCTGACAAAACGGAGGGCCCGGGGACGTGCCTTAGCTTTCTCGGCATTGAAATTGATTCAGTGGCGGGAGAGTGTAGGCTTCCTAGGGATAAGTTGGACGGGCTCCGATTGGCGGTGAATAAGGCACGGGGGATGCGGAAGATTCAGCTCCGTCCCCTTCAATCTTTATTGGGAAAATTGAATTTTGCGTGCCGCATCATTCCGATGGGCCGAGTTTTTAACAGGCGTTTGGCAGGTGCCACAGCGGGCATAATGCGTGCGAACCACTTCGTACGGCTTACCAGGCAATTGAGAGAGGATTTGGGGGTGTGGGACCATTTCCTTGAACAATTCAACGGCAGGTCATTGTGGCAAGCCCCAGAAGTTTCCAATCAGGATCTCCATCTCTTCACCGATGCTTCGGGATCGGTGGGCTTTGGTGCTATCCTAGGGTCGCAATGGAGCTCGGGGGTCTGGCCATCAGAGTGGCGTGTATCAGGGTTGACCAGGAACCTGGCGTTCTTAGAATTGTTCCCTATTCTGGTGTCCTTGGAACTATGGGGAGCCACGCTGCGGGACCGCAGGGTGGTTTTTCATTGTGACAATTTGGGGGTAGTCCAGGCTATTAACAACCTAACGGCATCTTCCCCCCCGGTTATTCGACTCTTACGGCGTCTGGTGTTGCGGTGCCTGTGCCTCAATATTACTTGCAGGGCGGTACACATCCCAGGGGTGCAAAATGTGACGGCAGATGCCCTCTCTCGTTCACAGTGGCCGGAATTCAGGGCAGCGGCCCCAGGGGCAGAAGAGATGGGTTTACCCTGCCCCCCGGATCTGTGGGACCTTGGGCTGGCCGAGTAGCTGAATGGGTTCGAGGGTCCGTGTGCCAGGCCACTTGGGATCGGTATGGTAAGGCCTGGACGGAGTGGGAAAACTTGGAACATGCCCGGGGGGGTTTTAGAGACTCAGAGGAGCGGCTTCAGGGCTTATTGTGGCTGTTGTGGCATTGGGAGGCTTCCGGTTTCTCCCCGGGGGCGGTGTCAGGTAAGTTGGCAGGTTTAGCATTTGGCTTCAAGCTCCGCAGGGTCCCCGATGTTACAAAGGATTTTGTGATCCGCCAGGCCCTAAAGGGTTGGCGTAGAACTAGGGTCTGCAGGGATTCCAGGAAGCCGGTGTCTGGAGCTTTGCTGTTGGGTATGTTTCACACATTACCCTCCATTTGTAACTCTGCAGCTGAGGTATCACTGTTTCGTCTGGCTTTTGCCTTGGCATTTTTTGGGGCACTACGGATTGGCGAACTGGTCAGCCCATCTAAGGTTCAGCAAGGGGGGATCCAGTTGCGGGACGTTTTGCGGGAACCAGGGTTTCTACGTTTTAAAATACAACGGTCCAAAACTGATATACTAGGTAAGGGTGCTTGGGTTACGTTGCACGAGGTGGTGGGTTCTGTGGTCTGCCCGGTGACATGCATGGATAACTACTTAAGGGTGCGTCCTGCTGCCGCAGGATCCCTCCTTATCCATCAAGATGGGTCCCCTCTGTCTCGCTTTCAATTTATCAGAATTTTCAAGAAGGCGGTTGAGGCGATGGGCATACCAAGTGTGGATTTTGGGGGTCATTCCTTTCGGATAGGGGCAGCTACGGAAGCCGCCAGGGTGGGATTGTCAGATAGGGCAGTACAGCGTATTGGGCGTTGGGAGTCTCGTTGTTTTCGTTCCTATGTGCGGCCGGCAGGCCTAATTTCTCACACCTGTCTGTATCCCTCTAGGTCATTCCCCGGTTAAGGTGTGGCTGATCGGCCACTCTTACATATACTGGGCGCAGCGGCGTGCAGCAGTGCGCCGGGGTGGTGAGCATTTGGGGTTTTCTCCTCTTCAAGCCGAGGTGAGATGGTTCGGCTATAGAGGTATGAGGTGGGTGAGATTCCTTCCGGAGGTCATTCAGCTGTCACGGCTGTTGGGCCCTCCGGATTTGCTGATAATTCACTTAGGAGGCAACGATTTGGGCACAGTGCCAGTTTTAAGTTTGGGGGACACAATTAAGCAAGACTTAGCCAGGTTGAAGGTGCTTTTTCCTGAGGTTTGCTTGATCTGGTCTGAGGTGGTTCCCAGGAATTTCTGGAGGTGTGCACAAAATCAGAGGGCACTGGAGAGGTCCAGAATCAAGCTTAACAAGAGGGTATCGAGGTTTGTTTTGGGCATCGGGGGTATTACGGTACGCCACAGGGTTTTTGAAAGAGAGGCTGCCGTCTTTTTCAGGAGTGATGGGGTTCACCTGACAGAGGTGGGGTTAGATTTGTTTAATTTGGCGTTCCAGGAGGCGTTGGAGCAGGCCATGGCGTTGGGTGGGGGTCACTGCTGATTTAAGGGATTAACCAGCAGTGCTTATGGCGGGGTTTGTACTTGCCAGTCCAGTTAAAAAGTGGAAGAAATAAGACAGACGGATCGATTGGGGGGCCCCTCCCCTAACCTCTAGCATTGACAAGGATGATAATGGTCGTGCCCACCAAGCTAACAGCCGGCTGGTGGTTGGCATCAGGTTTGAAACATGTGGTAAAGGAATAGATGGCCGAGGGGGGAGGGGCTTAACCCTAGGAGGGGCTCAAGTTAGAGCTAGTATAGTTATGGATGTATGTTATTTGATTGGCAAGGACTAGTTAACTGTATTTGCACTACATTATTATTTGATGGTTAAGGTTTCGTATATATATATGCATAGATGTTCGTATATATATATATATATTAATTTATATACATTGACGATTAAGTCATATATTTTAAATAAATAATAAAGTAAAATAAAGGAGAATGTGGTCATACAGTTTATTTGGATTGTAAATAAATGCTGTGGCCTATTTAACTCCATCTACGTCTGGTGTGTCTTTATTGGGTTCGGGGTTTTTTGGTATAAGGATGAACTAAGTCCCATCTACTACATACATGAGTGTGTGATTGGCAGAGTGTAAGTGTGTGAGAGTGAAACTGTAAGTGGCAGCGTTATGAGTGTGTGTGAGTGGCAGAGTGTGAATCCCAGTGAGATTACTAGGAGAAAATGTGATTAATTACTATTATTCATATTGAATGTGATAATCAAATGTGAAACAATGCTATCATCTCATATTATTTTTATTTTCACACTTGATTATCACATTTAATATAAATAATAGTGATTCATCTTTATATATAGTCTTTATATTCATGGCAATAAAAGTCCATAAACCTGGCATTATAATCCCATTTACCTCGTTATAGTATTAAAACCATACATTATGAATGAATGTGCTGCTTTACATTATATTATGGGTTTTACTCGTGAAAGAGAGAATTGCAGGGAAGTGAGATGGGAATTTCAAAATTAAGCCTAAAGTAGCGGAGTTGAAAAAATTCTCCCATTCAGTTGAATTCCCAACTCAATTCCCTGCACAGGTTTTAGACCCTTTTTATAAAAAAAAAAAAAAAAATACTTATGATGTGTGTGTGAGAGTTGCAGGTTTACACACGTGTCTGCGTGGCAGAATATCTGTGTGGGAAAGGTCATCTGTGTGTATAATGGTGTCTGTTTTAGGTTGTCTGGATGGGTGTGTGTGTGTGAGTGTAAGGTTGTCTATGTAAGGGTATCTATGTGGGGGGGGGTGTAAGGATGGGTGTCTGTGTGTGTGTGTGTCTGTGTGTTACTCAAAGTCTGGTAAATGGTGTATGCAACATACACAACATTTTGTATGTTCAGTTATTTTGAAATCATGGGAATTTGCTCACATACAAGTGTTTGTGTAATGTAAGTTGGTGTGTGTAAGGGAGTGTGTATGTATGTGTAACTGTGCAAGTGTGTATGTGTGGCTGCATGTATATGTGTGTATTTGTGGCTGTGTATTTATGTGTATAAGTGTAAGTTCGAGTAATGTGAGTTGTTTGTGTGCTGTTAGTCTTATTGTGTATTGTGGTACAGTAATGTGCAGCATGAGTGTGAGATATACTCACACACTGCACATTACTGTGAGTTTTATTGCTGTTGAGACTGTGATACACTCACACACTGCACATTACTGTGAGTTTTATTGCTGTGGAGTCTGTGTTATACATAAACATTTGCACATTACTGTGAGGTTTATTGCTGTGGAGTCAGTCACAGACAGACAGGCACACACACACATACAGACACAAGCATACAGTCGGTCACAGGCAGACATATAGTCAGTCACACACACAGTCAGTTACAGACAGACACACACACACAGTCAGTAACAGACAGACAAACACATACAGTCAGTCACAGACACATACAGTCGATCACAGGCAGACATACACACAGTCAGTCACATAAACACACAATCAGTCACACACACACATGCAGTCAGTCATACATACACACACACACACACACACACTGTCAGTCACATACACTTACACACAAGTCAGCAATTTTGTTGTTGTTTACTATAAAAAAAAAGTGCATCTATCAATATGTCCCCCTCCTGGCTGCTATACCTCATTCTAGCCTGGTCTGTGCCATGCTGTTGTTTCTAGCCCTGCTGAGCACACTCAGCGCTCAGGCACTATAAGACTGTGCAGCCGGTGCACACACTGCACCCTCATGCTCTGCTGGATAAATAAATAAATAAAATGATCCCAGCGGTGAGGGCACCATGCAGGGGCGACAATAACCAGGCGCCAGGTATAATTTCCTGGTGCCCAGGATTTGTTGAGCCCTGATATATACCCATATATATCTATTGTTCATTGGCATCATTTATATCAGTCTGTATGCCACCTAAGCATGTGAGCTTATTTACTACACTTCTATCAAATCTATCACAGGCTCCAGCCACGGATCTTTTGGAGACCCAGCAACGCCCCTGACTCACAGAATGCAGTTTAGATCTGCAAGCACATATAATGAGCCAGAGCACAAAGGGTTATTATTATGGAGACAGTAGATTGCTAGCTATCATGCTATAACTGGGAATGTTTCTTGGCATTTGATTTTCTAGGCAATATCAGAATGTTAACTGCTTAGACAACATAATCATTATAAATAACATAGCAATCTATATCCCTGTCACTTATATTCCTTTGAATGACTCACCCAATGGTTTGATTCCTTCTGGTGATCACATGATCTCAAGAAGCCTGAGCTTAAATAATGGTACGCTTCGGTTGGCATCGATATTAAATGTTGTTGTAAAGGTTTCTGTTGTGCTAAAACTAGCATATGTTACAAATCAAATCTATTATTAATCACTGCATTCATAGTGACAGTAGTACATTCTATTTTGCAGATAAAGAAGCCAGGCAGTCAATATTGTTTATTACAGTTTTGGACTAAGTGTTTGTAGAAGGTGTTAACAAGTCTACGGTTGCGTCTTGAAATCTGAATAGAAGGACTAGAGATGTAGAATAATCTAAATAATTATTGTGAAGGTGCAATCCGACTCATTCTTCTGACAGAATAAAGCCAAATTGTGCAAATAGAAACATAATATTTATTCTCTAATGCTGCAGCCATACATGGGGGAGTAGGAGAGGGTGAACCAATCACCTTAAGTGTTTCATACTACAACAGGCGTTTACTTGTTGGTGTTTTATTTGTTTGGTCTGCTGAAGCCTTCTTTTTTCATCTGGATTATTTTCTGTTCTGGCAAACCTGGTATTGAAGGCAGCTATGTGCTGCATTGTACGGCATCGTGTAAAGGGAAGCTAAAGAAACAGATTTAGGATTTTATTCTGTTTCTTAATGCTCCTTGTCCAGTAAAAAATAATACAAATATATATAACGTTTATAAAGAATTTATTAGCAACAGAGTCCTATGAGTCTCCCAAAACCCTCCTCTGTGACATCACTGCATGAAGAACTCCTACAACACCTGCTACCTGTCATCTCATGCTAGTGCATGTGAAATAGCAAAGCTCCATACACAATTCTTTCCCCATGATGGCAAATAAGAGTGATTGCTCTATGCTTCTGGCTCCCAGCCTCTGCAGTTACATTTTTTTTTCTTTATTTTTTTTATGCCCAAAAGCATAACATGCACTATGGCGAAGTGCACTGAATTGGCAGCAATGTCAGGGGAGTCAGATATTTGAAGAGAAAATAAATATTGAGTGGATACGAGGAAAAGAAAAAGGGGGAAGGACAAAACCATTTTCTTTCTAAAAGAGGGGTATCAGCAGTGAAGAGGCCCCTACATTTCTGGGATATTAGCTTGTCCCTTACAGCTTTGATTGCCCAAACAATAGCTAGTTTAACCCTTTTGTGACAAAGAACTTGCTAGGCATGTCTCTGGAAAATGGACATACCTAGCATGTCCTGGAATTCCAATCATTGTATCCCTGTTTGCATACAATTATTGGGCAAACAGACATGGCTAAGTGCCTAAGGAATGAGGCACACTCAGTGGTGTATCTTGATTTTGTGCTGCCCTAGGCAGACAAAATCCGGGCACCCCCCTACCCAAGCTGCACACCCACGTTACACACCTAAGACATGCCCCATCATTCAGACTCACATCAAGCTCACACTCCCATCACACTCAGTCACACACTCCTACTCCCATCACACTCAGTCACACACTCGTACTCCTATCACGCACACTCTGACTCCCATCACACTCAGTCACACACACTGTCTCCCATCACACACACTCTGACTCCCATCACACTCAGTCACACACACTGTCTCCCATCACACACACTCTGACTCCCATCACACTCAGTCACACACACTGTCTCCCATCACACACACTGTCTCCCATCACACACACTCTGACTCCCATCACACTCAGTCACACACAGTCTCCCATCACACACACTCTGACTCCCATCACACTCAGTCACACACACTGTCTCCCATCACACACACTCTGACTCCCATCATACTCAGTCACACACACTGTCTCCCATCACACACACTCTGACTCCCATCACACTCAGTCTCACACACACACTCTCCCATCAGCACTTACCTTTCCCTGGTGGCAGGCAGCATGGTCCCTCCATGCTGCCTGTTCGGCTTCCCGGCGATTGTGCCGACAGGTCACGTGACGGGCGCGCGTATGACGTCAGCGCGCCCGTCACGTGACTGTCGGCACTTCCGTGTCGGCACACTGCACGGGGAGCCGAACAGGCAGCACGGAGGTTTCTCTGTGCTGCCTGTTCAGCTCCCCGTGCAGCCTGGCAGGCAGATCGTTGGTGAGGGGGGATCTTCCGATTGTTTTTTTTAAAGGGCCCGATTTTTTTTTTTTTTTCCAGTGCTGGGGGGCGCCCCCCAAAATTTTTCGCCATAGGCATCCGCCTAGGATGCCTCGCGGTAAATACAGCACTGGGCACACTATCCATGTCTGCGGAGTCCTCCTCTGTCACATGCGGTCACTGTGACAGCCAATCAGTGCCTTGCTTTACAGCTAAAGTCATTCCCTGCCCAACAATGATTGTGGGACATGGAGAGACTAATTACAGTATGGGCAGCCTCCCCATGTCCTTTAAGCACCCTTCTGCCCTCCAGATTTTTTAACAAAAAGTCAAGTCACTAAAAGAAATTCTGGAAAAAATATGGTTAGCAAAAATCAATATGCTACTTGCAGTTTATACCCATAAACTTTCAAAAAAACAAACCAAAAAAAAATGAGGTATTTCCAAACTCGTGACAAATATTAGAATCTATTTAACAGTATTTTTAAAGTTTTCATGATATATTATTATTATTTTTTGTAAATTATACACCGATCAGCCATAACATTATGACCACTGGCAGTGTGATGCTTTGGGCAATGTTTTGCCATTCATGTGGATGAATTCATGTTACTTTGACACGTACCACCTACCTAAGCATTGTTGCAGACCTTGTACACCCTTTCATGGAAATAGTATTCCCTGAGGGCATCTGGTCTCTCGAAGCAGGATAAAGCACCATGGCCGCAAAGCAAAGATTGTTCAGAAATGGTTTAAGGAACACACTAACAAGTTCAAGGTGTTGAATTGGCCTCCAAATACCCCAGATCTCAATCCAATCCTCAGTGGGGGAGTTTGGCAGTCCAATTAGGTTTTCCACCCAGAGTGGTAAAATATTAGCTTAAGGCCAGTATAAAGACCATGGAGGTAAAAACATGGCCGGTATTTTTTTGAAGAAAAGGTACAACCTTAAGTCCAGTGCTGGGTTGGCTGCAAACTCTGTGTGTGCAGCAAGTAGGAGAATAGCACTGCTGAAGGTCTGTTTAACCCCTGCAATTCTGGGCTATCTACAGGCACCCACATGCATAGACACATAAATATACATACAGAGTGTCTACTTACAGAGTACAAGGCAACAGAGCAGAGCAGATATTAACACAATGGGGTAGTGAGCAGAACTCTCTAAATCATACAATTCCGTGAGTCGTTTGTTAAAAATCATTAAGAATCTTCAGTTATAATTTCTGAGGAGTTAAAATGTAGAATATCTTTATAAAACAAAAGCCATCAGGAACATTAACTGAATATCCTGAAAAAATGATTTGCTTCAAGAACAAATAAAAATATCACAATTCAGATTAATATATCAAAATCAAACCCACTATTAACCCCTTAGTGATGCATGGTGCTTGCGTCCCAGAAGCCACCATTTTTTGTTTCTGGCTATGATAACAAGCTGATGAGCTGTTAAATGCAGAATATGTCATGCTGTCCTAGCGTCTTTTTTAATAAAAAAAATGGGACGCCATTAAACGTCCTCGCATCTCGAAGGGGTTAACAGGATAATTTCAACAAAATAAATACATAATGAGTTAGGTACAGAGATGATCAAATCAGAAATAGTCCAAATAGTGGAACATTTGCCATGTGCTAACTCCTGTCAAATATGCCTATAATTAAGCGCTTGGAGGTCTTCCCCATTTATCTGCCCAGTAAACTGTCTTGCATGGTGTATTGGAACAATTGATATTATTGAAAACAGAAGAGGTAGTGTTTAGTCAGTGACTGAATGCTGTCAGCGCTTCTACTGAAACTCCTGTATTGTAGACATGTGCATTCGTTTTCGGACGAATGCATTTTCGTCCGAAAATAGCATTTTCGTTCATTCGTTTGAAAAACGAATAATGAAAATGCTAAGCTAACGAAAGCCGAATGAACGAATAGTTAATAAACGAAAATCATTCATTCATTCGTCCATTCGTAGTACTATTGGCATTCTATAAGCCGAAATAGAGTCGGTTTATAGAATACAATAGCATAGTACACTACATTCCATAAACCGACATAATGAACGACTTTCGGTTTATGGAATGCATGTAAGTCTATTGGCATTCTATAAACCGACTCTATTTCGGTTTATAGTAATGCCAGTACTATAGCACGAATGGACGAATGATTTTCGTTTATATTAAACCATTCGTTCATTCGTTCAACTTCTTAGCTTTCTATAAACCGAAACAGAGTCCCCATTCATACATTTTTATGAATGGGAACTCTAGTTCTGTTTATAGAAAGCCCATAGTATTACATGTATTCCATAAGCCGAAAGTCTATAAACCGAACGTTCGGTTTATAGACTTTCGGCTTATAGAAAACATATAGTAGTATTGCCTTTCTATGAACCGAACGAGAGCCCCATTCATAAGAATTTCTTATGAATGGGACTCTCGTTCGGTTTATAGAAAGGCAATACTACTACAAGTTTTCTATAAGCCGAAAGTCTATAAACCGAAGGTCGTTCGGTTTATAGACTTTCGATTTATAGAATACATGGAATTACATGGAATTCTAGAATTTCTTATGAATGGGGCTCTCGTTCGGCTTATAGAAAGCGAATAGTATTACACATATTCTATAAAACGAACGAATAAAACGAAACTAAACGAAAATAATGAACGAATGCAGTAATGAACGAAATTCATTTTAGACGAAATAAATAACATTTTCGTCCAAATGGACGAAAACGAAACAAAAATTTTAGTTTTGCACATGTCTACTGTATTGTTTATGGGGAGTTAGCACGGTATGCAGCCACACAGCCATTGTACCAAGTGCCGACTTGACCCATAAATAATAAAACAGGCACAGAAATGCCTCAGAAAAGAGGCAGTCACAGTCCAACAAATTCTGTTTTGAAGCAGCAATTCTAGAGATAAAACTATCCTGGTACTTTGATGTGCGGGAGTTATATACAGGGCCCCCAAAGGGAATGGTCTTAATTATCGTAGTTTAACCATTGTCACATGTTTATGAAAGAAAAAATCACCAGGGGTTTTCAAACAGAAACTAGGATTAAAACATCTAATGCATCAACACCAAGATTGAACACCCCAAGATAAATTTAAAGTCTCAATATTCACAGGAGCAGAAAACTACAAATACAGCACTTAATGCCACAGATGGAAACATTAACTTTTATAGCACTTAAAATCACACACATGTAAAAGATGAAACTCTGATAAACTGTCCAAATGATTTAAAGCACTTTGATAACAAAATTATGCAGCGGTCTACAAAATGTGTGAATATATTTATAATAATAAATTATATAGTCTAATTTTACAAACTGGTAACATCAGCATTACTCTAGGCATCTGTCAATTTATCCACAATTATGCATTACATTTTCATAAACATAAACCAGATTTATGGAAAACACGGTTTTAAAATCTGTAGTTAAATTACCAGAAAGAAATATGCGTAGATTTGTCTTTTTCAGCATTAAAATGATAGTCTGTCAGTATGAGAAAGGCTAAAGACTGAGGCTTGGCTCTAATACTTCTGTAACATTAGCATGTAATGAATTCACACCAGTTCATTAAAAACGAAAATCACCACAGAGACCTTTTAAGACTAATCATCCATGCTATACTAATGGAGAGTTAGAGATGTAAGTACAGGATAACTTGAGAAGCCAGACAAATACCTTACTGCACAGTCTACTATTGTTCAAATGAAGTACGGATTAAATGAAATTAGACATATGACTGTCTAATCAATTGTGAAATAATTGTGCACATTTTACAAAAAAATATGTGTAGTATTTTTAGATATCCACTATTTTAGTTTGTGGATATGATTTGGGTTTGTTGTATTGTCTGCTTTGTTTATGTAGATAACAGTTACGGTGTCTGCACTTTATATGTATCAAATTTATTACTTACGTGTAATTCATTAGCGGGTGTAACTAAATGTAAATGTTTGATTAAAAAGAAAATAGCATCTACCGCAACGCAGCAATGTAAAAGAAAATACAAAAAGAACATAGTGAAAAAGACTAATGAGTCTTTTGATGCATGTAAGTTTACAGAGGAAGAGGTTTTACTTCAGCTGTCTAAACTAAAGACAAATAAGTCCATGGGACCCGATGGGATACATCCAAAGTTATTAAAAGAACTTAGTGGTGTACTAGCAAAACCGTTAACAGATTTATTTAACCAATCATTGTTAACGGGAGTAGTTCCAGAAGATTGGAAATTAGCTAATGTTGTGCCCATTCACAAGAAAGGTAGTAGGGAGGAGGCGGGCAACTATAGACCAGTAAGTCTTACTTCAGTAGTGGGGAAAATAATGGAAACCTTGTTAAAGAATATGATTGTTGAACATCTAAAGTCGCTTGGATTTCAAGATCAGAGACAGCATGGGTTTACTTCAGGGAGATCATGCCAAACTAATCTTATTGATTTTTTTGTTCGGGTGACTAAAATAATCGATCAGCGTGGTGCAGTAGACATTGGTTACCTAGATTTCAGTAAGGCTTTTGACACTGTCACACATAGAAGGCTTATTAATAAACTGAAATCTTTGAATTTGGATTTCAATATTGTTGAATGGATTAGACAATGGCTGAGTGACAGGCAACAGAGGGTTGTAGTCAATGGGGTATATTCGATGCAAGGTCTTGTTACTAGTGGGGTACCTCAGGGATCTGTACTTGGACCCATTCTCTTTAATATTTTTATTAGCGATATTGCAGAAGGTCTTGTTGGCAAAGTATGTCTTTTTGCTGATGATACAAAGATTTGCAGCAGGGTTGATATTCATGGAGGGATAAGCCAAATGGCAATTGATTTAGCTAAACTAGATAAATGGTCAGAGCAGTGGCAACTGACATTTAATGTGGACAAGTGCAAGATTATGCACCTTGGGCGTAAAAACCCAAAAGCAGAATATAGACTATTTGGTACAGTCCTAACCTCAACATCTGAGGAAAGGGATTTAGGAGTAATACTTTCAGAGGACTTGAAGGTAGGTAGGCAATGCAATAGAGCAGCAGGAAATGCTAGCAGAATGCTTGGTTGCATAGGGAGAGGTATTAGCAGTAGGAAGAGGGAAGTGCTCATGCCATTGTACAGAGCACTGGTGAGACCTCACTTGGAGTATTGTACGCAGTACTGGAGACCGTATCTCCAGAAGGATATTGATACTTTGGAGAAAGTTCAGAGAAGGGCTACTAAACTGGTTCATGGGTTGAAGGATAAAACTTACCAGGAAAGGTTAAAGCATCTTAACATGTATAGCTTGGAGGAAAGACGTAACAGGGGGGATATGACAGAAACATTTAAATACATAAAGGGAATCAGAACAGTAAAGGAAGAGAGTATATTTAAAAGAAGAAAAACTACCACAACTAGAGGACATAGTCTTAAATTAGAGGGGCAACGATTTAAAAGTAATATCAGGAAGTATTACTTTACTGAGAGGGTAGTGGATGTATGGAATAGCCTGCCAGCAGAAGTGGTAGAGGTAAACACAGTCAAGGATTTTAAGCATGCGTGGGATAGACACAAGGCTATCCTAGCTATATGACCGGGAACGGGGGACTAATTAAAGTACTCAAAAAAACTGGGCAGACTAGATGGACCAAATGGTTCTTATCTGCCGACACATTCTATGTTTCTATGTTTCTAGTATCAGTTCTGCAAGTCAAAGCATTTCAATTATGAGGAAAGACTGGGTGTCAAACTGTGGCCCTCCAGCTACTTATGGCCTATATCTCCTATAGTAGTTTCTCAGGTTAGAAGCAGGCAAGGGCATATGGGAGATGTAGTCCTTGAACAGTTGGACTTGAAGGGATGCTGTTGAACACCCCTGATCTACTGTTTGCACATCTTTTTATTAAACAAAGGTACAGTAAGTGTACAGCTTAAAGGTAAGGCCTTCTACTCTAGTCATATAAAAAAATGGATATAGGGGAGCACCACATCCTATAATCACTATCGTTAGTCTGCTGGATATGTACACAAAGGAGAAGAACAAAAGAAACAACAGAAAAAAATCATGCACTATAATCTATATATATCTAGAAAGTTACACAAGCCATGTAAAATATCTAAGTAAATAAACAGTCACTTAACCGGTTTTCATTAGATAAAAGATATAACAGAGAAGAACTGCATGGGAGTTGGGATAAAAAGAAAACAGGATCCCAAAGTGTGATAGGTGGATTTACAACTGAAAAACCTACACTCTCTTTGGTTTGAATGTTGAATTGAAACGTGATTTAAAAGAAAAATATTCTCAATTATCCCAATTGTTTCCACTATTAAACCTTTGTAATAGCACTTCATCGAAATTGCATTTTTAAAAACAGGTTTAAAATGTTTACCTTTATATTTTGACATGATATGTATACACAACACATGCTAACTCCACCCAGAGTAGTAACTGTATTTTTTTGATATACATTATGTGATCTGTGTAACTTTCTAGACATATTTAGATTTTTGCACACTTTTTTTCTGTTGTTCTATTGTGTTCTTCTCTTTTGGGTAAATAACCAGCATACTATCGCTAGCAATTATAGGATGTGGCGCATCCCTATATCCATTTGTTTTCTGTGTGACTAGAATAGCAAACGTCACCTAATAGCTGTACAAAGACATACACTAGATCAGTGGTGGCAAACAGCAGCACAGTATTCCCATACTCCCTTGCCAGCTTCTAGCCTGAGCGAATATTATGGGAGATGTCCATAATAAGCTGGAGGGCCACCGTTTGGACTTGTCAGTTTTTTCTCATAATTACAATGTAAGCATTGTTTCTATATTCATACTGTATACTGTATTTGTTTAAATATGGGATACTATTGGCAGTTGAGAAACCAAACCATCAGATTCATTTGATCGGCCCATTTTTGCAATGAACATTTTTGGTGGTCTAATATCAATCTATAAACCCCAGAAGATGCTCTGGGATTTGGGTAACAAATGTGAAATTATATTATAATCATATATTTACCTTATTATAAGCTTTTTTAAATTGTTGTATTTATATTTATCATTGATTTCTTATTACACTTCGGGCCATTTTGTGAGGACTTCGGCTATTTCGGTTATAGGCCAAGGTCTTCCCAAAATGGCCCAGAAATTAGCAGAAGTCTTTCCCATAGAACTATGGGTGAGACCAGGAATTCTACTTCAGTTTGGTGCATCTTCGCTGATTTCGGTTTTGGGCGATATTGGTGTGGAATGTTAACCACCAACATCAAGGTTCCCGGGGTAGCTCAACATCAATCCGAATCCATCAGCAATTAGGAGACACCATTTTGTGTCTGATTAGCTGCACATATTGAGTTGCCCCTTATATGTGTGATGGCTTTTTAGATTCCTATTTGAAAAACCAGATACAGATAGAGGCTAGCAAATCAGCTGTTTGCCACTTTCCCATAACTGCCTCTCAGTCTCTCCTCAGTTAGGTGCTGTAATTTCCCCCCCAAGCAAGCTGGGACCCAACCAGTCACTTGTTTCTTATACTAGAAAAACCCCTGCATGTGGCAAAGGTCAATAGTTGGCTACACAACACCAACATATCATTTTGGGGATTTAATATAAAGGTACATGTCTGGATTAATTTAGAATTGCCTAATATCCAGGCTGTTTCTTTTTTCTGTCATTAGGATCTGAACATTTTGAGGATTACCTTATAATAGGGGTTGCCATATTATATAAAATATATAGTATAATGATCTGTCTCAGTGATAGTTTGGATATGCCTAAATCTAATATTATGATTTAATATATTACAATTATATTATATATATTTATTATAAGCTCTTTGATTCTCCAAGAGATGAAAACATTATAATATTATATAATTATATAATTACATGATAATATTAGTATTATTAGTATCATATCACCAGAATTCTATGCAAATAAATTTTGGATTCATTGTCTTGCACAAGTGGTTTGTGTATGGTTGTCTATGAATGCTCTATGCATTCTCTACATTTCTTTTCAACTAAAAACAAAATCCCCTTTAAAACTGTTTCTGATATACATTCAGTGGTGTATCTTGGTTTTGTGCTGCCTTAGACAGACAAGCTTCGGACAGCCTCCCCACCCACTTTGCACACCTACGACAGGCCCCATCACCCCATTACATGCTCCATCACCCAAATTGCACACACATAAAATGCTCAATCACCCCATTACATGCCTCCATCACCCACATTGCATTCACACTAAATGCCCCATCACCCCATTACATGTCAACATCACCCCCATTACATAATCCCACCACGTTTATTACATGCCCCCATCACCCCAATTATTTGTAAGGAGTTAAAGCTTGCTGACTGGTGGGGGAGGGAGCAAATTGTGCTTTAACACCCTCTGGCAAAGTGCAGCCCTAGGCGAGTGTCTTGTACTCTATACATTATAGGCAAAAATGCAATATTCATTGTTACTATTTAAATATAAATTGATGACATTACAAATATGGACTATGAAGTTAACAAAGAAAAAAATGTGATTTGGTTTGCTGGCATGTAAATGGCAATAATATATTATAATCAGAATAATTATGGAATGTTTCTTTAAATGCACCTTTACCATTTCCACTTTTAAACTGAACAGATTGGGAAAAAAATATCTGTACATGTACACTCATCCTAAAAATCATTCCAATGACAAGCAACCTCAGCATAATGGCTGCACAAGCAGAATAATTAGGTTCTGGTTGAAATACTGGTTGAATTTACAGAATTAGTTGTTATTAATGCTCAGATCCTTGACACATCACTTTCTTACACCATCTGTTTCTTTTCCACAAATAATTGACCTTCCTACTCACCTCTTAACAATGATTTAAACAATCTTCAAGGTTTCTCTTTTCTTTCTTTAAGTGAATATTCAGTAACATTGTTTGAGAACACATTATTAAAATGTTGTATTAACACTTTCATGCATGTCAGGAAAACATTAATGGTCCTCAACAGTTTTGGAACTTTGTTGTAAAACCAAAATAGTTGTTATCTTATTTTAAAAAAGGTCATGATTCCTTCTGTGTGCTTTGGCTTCTTCATGGTAGTGAGACAAAATACTTGGGAACTAAGGTGGATTCTGATTGTGATCCTAATTTTGCTTCTCAGGGACCTCTGTGGTTGAAGTGTCCATCTATAAGATTGGATCACAGAGGATGGATTGTGAACATTTGACATCAGAAGTTTGATTTAATTTTGAGTATCTTATTTACAAGAACAAAAGAGAAAACAAGCCGGCTCCACCAGAGAACAATTGACATATGTCTTGTAAATATCACCTGATAAGGTGTGCTCCAGCCGGGCTGTAGTGGCAGCGCTGATAATGAGGAAGAAAGTAGCGAACAAAGGCGTATGCACATCCAATGCGGTGAAAAATAGATGAATATTTATTAGAAGGATCCGATTAAAACTCCATAAAAAAATTCCACAAAAACAGAGACAAGACATGGGGTACAGCAATATGCCTTACGCGTTTCGCGTGAACACATGCTTATTCATAGGCTTCAAATATCTTATTTACAATGTTTGACATCAGTCCAGTGTTTCTATGAGATCTTTGTTTTTTACTATATCGTACAATTTGTGTTTTCTTGTTTATTTCTCTCTTTGTTATTAAACCTCAGATGATCCACAAGCAAGATGACAATCATCTATGAAAGGGTAGCTGTGTGTCACTATAATTGCATAATAATTAAAAGACGTCTATCGAACTAAACAACTAAGTGGAGTCTTGAAATAATTATCTGGCTTGTCTCACATCAATGTAAGAAGAGCCAGTGTGTCAGTGTTGGCAAAATTCAAAGATTCATCATTATGAAGCCCTGAACGCAACAACAGAAATAATGAAAAATGAAAAACCATCTGCATTTTTAGAACAACACTGCCTCCACTTATCTAGATGTAACAAAGCATCAAAGTAAATAGTCACTCTTTAACCTGGATTGACACTGAGTCCCGAGTTTTCATGTAGGATGGTAAATAAATCAAAATCAGCAGTAGTTTAGTGAAGTGATCTGGTTCATTAAAAGACTAATTAATGGGATAGGTCATAATCAGGCCAAATTTGAGGATTACAAATGGTAGAATGAGCCAAAGTCAGTATCACTAGACCAATCAGACTATGAAGGCCAAGTATTGGAACAAATCAAAACAGCTAAGCACCTGCTCAGCATCACATACTCCTCTATTCTTTATTAACCCCTTGGCGACAGATGACGTGCCAGGCACGTCACGGCAAATCGAGGACTTGCCGACAGGTGAAGTGCCTGGCACGTCATGCACTAAATTGAGTAAAGAAAGCAACCAGCGGTGTTGCTACAATGCCTCTAGGTAGAGGCATTGTGCAAAACCCCCCAAAAGTGCAGGGGCGCGCTACGATCACTCCCCGGAGTGATCGTAGCAGCCATTTAAAAATGGCTGCGCCCGCTGCACACGTGTGCTTAGAAAGCCAACGATCGTTCGCTTTCTAAGCATCTGCGGTGTTGCTAAAGTGCCTCGCTAGCGAGGCACTTAGCAGCACCTTCAGGCTCCCCAGAACCGATGGTGGTAGCTCTCCTGAGCAACCCCATCGGCTCAGTAGAAGGGAACGCTGCCTGTACAGGCAGCGCTTCCCTTCTAATGGCAAGAGCATCGGAAGTGAAAGTATTTCACTTCCGATGCTCTAGGGGGAGCCAATCGATGCCGGCACAACAGATCTGTGTGATCTATGTGCAGGCATGTATGGTAAGTGCTCTGATGAGCACTTACCATACTGTCAAAGGCAATATTAGTAAATATTGCCTTTGACAAGTATTGATCTGCCTCCCTCACCTTACTAGTTTTAGTAAGGGAGAGAGACAGATCAGATAAAGTAAAAAAAAAAAAATAATAATAAAAAAAATATTTAATAAAATTTTAAACACCAAGGGCTTTTATAAAAAGCCATTTAACCCATTCCCTGCCATTGATCGCTGTGTACGCAGTGATCATACACAGCAGCACATTTTTTGCTGTCTGTGCATTTTTTAGGGGTTAATTTTTTTTACTGTAATTCATTACAGTATAAAAAAAGCTCTTTTAAGAGAGATTAACCCCTTGCTTGCTATAGATCACTGCCTAAGCAGCGATCTGACGCAAATGCAGCAATCTTGCTGCAGAAGCATTTGTAATTTTTTTAAAACTTTTTTATTACGCCCGTCACGTGTTAATTATACCCGCTAGGGGACTACGTTTAACGTAAAAAAAAATTTTTTAGCTGTCTGAGCGCATGTATAGCGATCAGTAACAGATGATAAGTGACAAAGGCGGGTTGGCGTTTGCTCAGATGAGCATCACCATTTGTCTGGTTAGACCAATATTTGTAAATATTTGATCAGTCCCGTGTAGATCTGCCTCCCTCTCACTTGAGTTTTAGTGAGGGAGGGAGACAGAGCTGTATAATGTAAGTTTGTAATTATAATATATTTAATAGAATTGAGACCCAAAGGCTTTTATAAAAGCCGTTTCCAGTATTTAACCCCTTCCCTGCAATTGATCGCTGTGTACGCAGTGATCTTACACAGCAGCACATTTTTTGCTGTCTGTGCATTTTTTTAGGGGTTAATTTTTTTTACTTTGATTTATTACAGTATATCAACGGCTCTTCTAAGAGCAATTAACCCCTTCCTTGCCGTATATCACTTCCTAAGCAGCACATATGGTCACTGCCTAAGCAGTGCATATGGTCACTGCCTAAGCAGCGCATATGGAGCAATGTAGTCGCAGAAGGATTTTTTTTTGCTATCAGCATTTTTTTTGTCACACTCGCTAGGGGTTAATTATACCCACTAGGGGATTACGTGTATTCCTTTTGAAGCTGTCTGAACGCGTGTATAGCGATCAGTAACAGCCAATCAGTGGCAAAGGTGGTTTGGTGATTTCTCAGATGAGCATCACCATTCGTCTGGTTCGATCAATATTGGTAAATATTGTTCTGACCCATATGGATCTGCCTCCCTCTCCTCACTTGAGTTTTAGTGAGGGAAAGAGACAGATCTGTATAATATAATTTTTTGATTGTAATAAATTAAATAAAATGTTAAAAAATTGTGAGTCCCAAGGGCTTTTATAAAAGCCATACCCTTTGTATAGTGGTGTGTATTAACCCCTTCCCTGCCACTGATCACTGCACAGCAGAACATTTTTTCTTGTCTGTGCATTTTTAGGGGTTAATTTTTTTGTACAGTACTACAAAGGCTATTATAAGAGCTATTAACCCCTTCCTTCCTCTACATGTTCAAATTCCAAGTTTGAAAATCAAAAAGCGCACCTCTCAAATGTAGCCTTTCAACCCCCAACAAAGCTGACAAAGCTATGCATGGGTGGTATCCCTGTGCTCGGGAGATGTTGCTGAACATATATTGTGGTATTGTTTGTCAGTGACACATACCAAAATATGTGAATTTGTATCTAAAGTACAATGTATGTGGGAAAAAATACACAATAAAATGACTACCACAAACTTTGACAAAGGCTGGTGGTAGAATTAGTGCATGGAAAGTGTTAAAATAATACCATTTAAAATAGCCTAGGGTGTCTACTTTTACAAAATATATACTTTTTGGGGTAAAATACACTGTCCTACTTTAAAAAAAAGTCCCAAATGAAAGATGGGCTCAGGCTGACTACACATCCATATTCCAAGTTGAAAATACGCACCTTCACAATGTGGCCCTTTAGCCCCCAAAGAACCCAACAAACCTATGCATGGGTGGTATCCCTGTACTCAGGAGATGTTGTTGAACACATATTGGGTTATTGTTTGGCAGTGACACATACCAAAATCTGTGAATTTATGTCTAAAATACAATATTTGTGAAAAAAAATCACACATAAATTACTACCACAAACTTTGACAAAGGCTGGTGGTAGAATTAGTGCATGGAAAGTGTTAAAATACCACCATTTGAGATAGCCTAGGGTGTCTACCTTGAAAAAATATATGGGTTGATGGGGTAAAATACACTGGCTGGTTTCAAATATGTCCCAAATGGGACATGGGTGCAGGCAGTCTGCATGTCAAAATTTCAAATTGGAAAACCAAAAACTGCACCTCCCAAATTTGGCCTTTTATCCCCCAAACAACCCAACAAACCTATGCATGGGGGGTATCCCTGTACTCAAGACATGTTGCTGAACACTTATTGGTGTGTTATTTGGCAGTGACACATACCAAAATCTGTGAATTCATGTCTGAAGTACAAGGTTTGTGAAAAAAAACCACCAAAAAATTACTACCACAAACTTTGACAAAGGCTGGTGGTAGAATTAGTGCATGGAAAGTGTTAAAATACCACCATTTGAGATAGCCTAGGGTGTCTTCTTTTAAAAAATATATGGGTTGATGGGGTAAAATACACTAGCTGGCTTCAAATATGTCCCAAATGGGACATGGGTGCAGGCTGTCTGCATGTAAAAATTTCAAGTTGGAAAACAAAAAACTGCACCTCACAAATTTGGCATTTTAGCCCCCAACCAACCCAACAAACCTATGCATGGGTGGTATCCCTGTACTCAGGAGAAATAGTAGAATCTATTTAGCATGTCGATGAGGAGAAGTTGTTTCAAATAAAAGTCAGGAAATTTGTGTATTTTTTTTTTTTTACCATATTTTATTATTTTTTTTAATAATATGATAAGATATGATCAAAAAGATGGCATCCATAGAAAGCCCTTCTTGTCCCGATAAAAACAATATATAATATGTGTGGGTACAGCAAATGACAAAGAAGAAAATTACTGCTAAACACAAACAGCACAGAAATGTTAAAATAGCCATTGTCCAGAAAGGACAAAAATGTTTCAAAGGCTCTGTCCTTAAGGGGTTAAAGGACAACTTAACTTTTGATTTCACTTGTGCTTCTAATATAAAAGTCCACGTGAAAAATGTATTTCCCCTAATATAAGAATAAGAGGAAGACAGGAGAAAATGTTACGCTGTAAATTAGACTGTCGTGAGGGGAAATGTACTTTTTTCATGTATATTATTAATAATGGTGATAAATCTGACTGTATGTTTATGTATATGTTAATGAGATATTTAATAAAGAATACATTTAAAAAAATTAAAAAAAAAAGAATAAACGAGCATGTACCAGTTTATCTAGTGACTGGCAGCTTCCATGCTGCCATCGCAGAGCAGAGCGATAAACAATCATTTTCAAAGGGGATTAATAGAGGGGACCTTAATTAGTGATCTGTTGATCACTTTTGAAAATGAGGGTCTCTTTATCTACACTAGCAGAAAAACCCCACTCTGATTGGCTGTGAGAGCTCTGACACTGTCAGACAGAGCCAAGAGGCAGAGCCACTCTGACACTGTCTGAGGCATGAGTCAAGAGTAAACCCACATGTATCTATAAAGATACACATCGGGTTTACTAGGGAGAAGGGGTATTCTATTTTTTAACCCTGAGAAAGCGAGAGTTAAAAAAAGTTTAATGTTTAGTGAGCCTAGCCCATTGGTTTATTCTTTTAAATGTTGATGTAGGTGTACCTTACAACCAGGCTTGGCTTGTTTTACACATGAGTAAGCATTGCCTGCATAGTCTAGCAATGTAACACTATTACAGGTCATATAAATATCAAATACATATACCCTTCACCTTGGTTACACTTAGTCCTAACCAGTGTTTGCTAGTGAAATTAATTCTGCAGCTATTGAACTCTACTTGGAAGTGCATACAGTACATACAGTATATTTAAAATAATGTAATATATCCAAATAAGATATATTTCTCAGATTAATTATTGAGCAGAGTAGCTTAGTATCTTATCTGTGTATTTATTAGTCATAAAAATAATCATTTACACTTCACACAGTGAAAAAGTAACAAATCCTTTGTGTATATGAGTGAGCTATGCACAGCTGGTACAACAGAAGATTAAGTTACCCATACACTAAACTGAGTGATTGATGGCGAGCCTTTTCATCTAGCAAAGTGCAGTTTTGTTACATAATTACAAACATTATATGCAGTGCTAAATCCATTTCCTGACAATAAATTGAAGGGTTGTTCTGACTGAGTTATGAAAGAAATTATGAACTAATTTGTGGAAACAACATCTGTTGTATCCATGAAAAAAGCATCTACAAGAAAAGAATCATTTCTCTCCCTGTGTGAAATCGCTATTTATTACATGAAAAGGGAACCAAATGATATTCTGGATCACTTTGTGAAACATTCATAGGTTGTATCTTAAAATATTAGATTTTAGAATAAATTAACAATGCAATTTATTTTCGAAGAATTATATTATATTATGTTAGGTCTTTCATGATTCAGAAAAAATTGGATAGTTGGATGCAAGGGGACATATGAATACCAAAACAACACCCAATAATAAATGTTTGCATTTGAATATTTTCTTGGAGTTTGGCACCAGAAACAACACAAACAATAATAGAGCTTATCAGCAGGTATGTCAAATAAAGTATCTCCTTTGGTATGTTCTAGGCAAGAGCACAAGTCCCTCGCTCCTTATTTTCCAGAAACAATATGAGTGAGACATCTCGATCAACTTAGCAATGGCAAATCACTCAGTTCTGCTTGTCTGTTTTGGCTACTGTCTTGTGCTATTGCTGTGTGGAGGGGTAACATATTCCTTTTCTGTTACTATAGATGTAGATCCCATCAAGGTTTCTATTGAACTGTTTATGCAGATATTGCATGCGTTACCCAATTGATGGTCCTCATTTATCAACCTTGTAAGGAAGGGCTGAGTTGACTCTGCAGATGGCACAGTAGTGAGTGTAAGTCGAGACAAAGCCCAACAAGCTGTTGTGGTGAATCTAGGAATATTGTCAGTGCCAGACTGGCTTACAGGGATACTAGGAAATATCCTGCCACCTGCCCTGTGACTGTCGGATTTCTGTTAACCCCTTCGCGACTAATGACGGTCCTGGACCGTCATAGGGAAATCTCCCTTCGTGACCGATGACGGTCCAGGACCTTCATGCAGGTCCGATCGCGGTATGCACGCTGGCATACCGCGATCGCGCAAACAAAGACATGGCTGAGTGTCTCGATACCGAGACACTTCAGCCAAGTCGGTTGAGGACCCCCGGAAACATCCGGGCACTGTGACAGCCAATCACAGCGCACGGATGTTAATAACAACCGATAAAGAAGAAAATTAAAGCTAAACACAAACATCTCAGAAGTGTTAAAACAGAATGGGTCACTAACGCACAACATTCCAAAAACAGTCTGGTCATGAAGGGGTTAATATCTCTACTGTTAACACGTTGCACTAGAATTAGCTATATACATAAAACCCCTTATGTCCTTTCTATAAACTGTGTATTTTTCAAATATACTTTAAGCATGCATATCTTTTTCTATTCTGAACAATACAAATAATAGTGCAATTCATTGGGGCTAGTATAATGAGACAGTACTATGGGGCAGGTATGTAATTGTTTACAGGCCTGGTTTGTATTCTTAGTCACCCCTGAGTGTTGATCATCAGAGACATTAACATTGCACTCACCAAAGCTGGTATTGATCAGGTGAATCAATTAGTTGCTATGATGTTAGAGCTGTATACCCAGAGCGAAGCACTGGCTATGGGATTATCACTATTAAATGACAACCACTGAGTCGTTATGTCAAAAGTAGTACATTACATAAGCTGTTCCCGGTCACCACCTTGTACACCGAGGGACATATGGTATATTTAAAAAAGGAAAGAATATAGAAATTAAATTATATTTTAAGAATTAATTCTAGAAAGTCAGCATATGTCATGGTATGACTAGACAATTATTGAACTACTACAATACATATATGTTTATATATTGAAATAAATGTATATAATGCATGGTCATTATGGGTGTTGAGCTGATTGGACTGTGCAAAGTAGTAATCTAAGACAATGTGACATTCAGAATAGTGGTGGCCTCAAAATAAACACTTCTAACTTTCTGCTCTAAACTTTTTATTTATAGACTGCAGAAGTTAATAAAGAAGTTGCTAAACAGAAGCAGGTATTGATTTTCTGAAGTTGCCTAACGATGTAAAATGAACAACAGCAGGTTGATGTGCTTTAACTTTTAGGCTTTCTTCTGGCATGTGAATGCTTAGCCGATGTCACTTAAATTTCTCCCCTATCAACACTATTTTATCAACTTGAATTATGTGAACTATACAAAGTTACTCTCTGTGTGTACTGTACAAAGATAGAACAGAGAACAACATATTTTACTAGTTATTTAAATGTGTTGCATTTACTTTTGGCTTTTTAAAAATGAAAAACAAATTGTCCAGCAATCCCTTCTAGCAAACAAAGCTTTGGAGAAGTTGACTGAAGGCCATCATATCTCTTGTGATTCCAGCTGCAAAAGCTGTGCTAGAACTACCAAGAAAGATGGGACTTGATAAGAAAAGGTCAGTCTCGTGTTTTGGAAAGGGATACCATTAATGTTACATTAAAGTATATTTACATAGAATCAACAGTTGGTACAAACCTTAAAAACTCAATAAGACAAATAACTGAGGTAAAACGAAATGTGACGTAAGCTGGAAGAAAGAGCATTATTACTCATTGAGAGATGCTCTTTAAACACCATTAAAATGTTATGTAATGGCTGTATATTGTTTGTTTTTCTTAAAACTTACTATATATTTTATTTGACTCCAAAAATGTTACTTCATAACAAAATATCTACACTTGTGGTGATCTCCAATAACACATCTCTTTACTCCATCAGCTCTAAGTAGTAATAGACCATATGCAGAATATGTATATATGAATACACTTCAGGTATAGCATGTTAAAATGTCCAGTGCAACAATTATTTTTAAGATTCCTAAATCCTATTGCTAAAATCTGCTTCCTTTCAATGTGACCTTCTGTTTCTCCATCATACAGTGTTTGGTAGTTTTTGACAGATAAGCATGTGTCAGTAGAAATCTTGTTTACTGTGTTATTGATTTATTACCTGTGCCATTGACCATTTATATGCTTATTGATATCTATATCTATCCATCCATCTATCCAGATATGTAGATACATATATATATATATATATATATATATATATATATATATATATATATATATATATATATATATATATATAGACATGCAATTATTAGGACTCCAAGGTCACTCAGATTTCCTCTAATAACCAGGATAACATGGAATATTAGAATGTTCCACAGGTATTTTTTATGATTTTACCCAATTTGTGTCTACAATTTTTTAATGCTTAAGCATTAAGATGATGATAAAAATATATTGTAGTGTGTAATTATGATTTGGAGGCCAAGTAATAAAAGCTTTGGGTCAATATACCATCAAGAATAACAATGTGGTAATATTTGGATTTAATGCAGAGTTTAGCAATAACTATGTATAACAAATTAATCAAGCTGTAATTATATACTTTAGTTAAATGTGATTTTTAGTTGCAGCAAATAAGGGATACTACACAAAATGATGTAGAATGGATAGTAACAAGCAATAATCTCCATTTTCAGGAAACACATTACATTATGACAATTATTATAGGTTAAAGAGAATAAAAATGGTAACGAACTTTTATAAAGGGGATAATTATTGTGTGTGAACCCTTTGGATGCCAAAAAATGTGCAGAGCCTTAAAGCAAGATTAATGCCAAAATAATACAACTAACAATACATTAATTGGAATTCCAACACAAGCTGCATAAAAACTAATGAAATAAGAAAGACAAATTAACTGTGATCTAGGACACTCGAGGGGATTTACTGTGCACGGTATATTTCAGGCTTTAAAAATTACGCACATGCTTTCCTTAAATTGAAATTCATTTTTGGACTATTTTCGTTGGATTGTCCTCTTCTTGTCTTTAAAGTAGTATGTTAATCCTGAATGGTTTATTTAAAGAGACTCCATCACCTAAATATATTTATAGTGGAAATGCTTTAAAGGGACACTAAACGTTATTTTTCACTTGTGCTTCTAATAAAGAAGCACAAATTAAATTGTATTTGTTCCTATAGATGATGAACTGGCGTGTACTTTTGATTGTTCCATAGGAAGCAGGCAGTCATCTGGTCGGCGACCGGTTCTCTCTGCTAGTGCAGAGAGAGACCCTTGTTTTTGCATGGGATTAGCATGGGGAACCTTAACTAGCCCCCCCTGCTGATCCCATGAAAAAATTAGGTTATTTTGCTGCGCTAGCAGCGAGAGACCCTCACTTTCAACTGTCAGAGCAGGGTGAGCCATTGCTCTATTTGGCTGTGCGCGCGCTGACAACCAGGAACTGCTGTGACTCGCACGTGAGACACAGCAGATAGTAAACCCGCATGTGAGAAACCGCAGAGAGTAAACCAGTGTGTATCTATTACGATACGTCCGGTTTACTTAAAAGTCCTGGGACATGTTTTGTTTAACCCTTGCTTCCTTTAAGAAAGCAAGGGTTAAACAAGGTTTAATATTCCGTATACACATTGCAGTCTATTCACTAAAAGGAGAGTTGCAGATGAGATGAGTTGAGACTTAGTTTTCATCTCTATTCTCTTTAGCTATTCATTGTGCAGGGACCATACTGGGGAGTTTAGCAGGGGTAACAATGGGTGTGTGCCTGCACAATGTATAGTTGAACATTTCAACCCCCCATTTTAACTATACATTGTGTTGTATACAACAACAAACCTGAGTTTCCCCCGCTAAGCAAACTCACCAGGATTGTACCTGCACAATGTATCACTAAACTGCTGAGATGCAATGTTCATCTCACCTCAACTCACCTTTTAGTGGATAGACCTCATTGTGTTAGCCAACTTGCACATATCATGGATTATGCAAAGGTACAGGTGTCTCCCTTTTATGACATCATTTGGTAGCATGGCATGCAAATAAACTGCTTGCATTAGCAGAACCTTATTGCTTTACGGTGCCGTAAGCTGAAGCCATAAACAGGATACAGAAGTTAATAATTAAAAAAAATCCATTCTATAAAATTACAATTTTCTCTAACTCAAAATTTATATTGTTATCTAACATGTTTTCCACATAACAGAATTCAAATATGCTAATCCAGACAAACCATTAGGCAAACATTTTTTGCATCTCACCCTTTTCTCTGGTGGTAGGGGGGTAAGAGAGGTTGCTGTAAAAGTAGGCAGGGCTATAAAGCAACACTACAGGACTGAACCAGAGAACCATGGTCTTATATGTCAATGACTGTTACAATTTCCAATAAGTGCTTACAGAAACTCTATGGAAATATAGAGTGGAAAGGCACCAGCCTAATTTTTTTAGCAGTTCTCTGCAAAGCAAAAAGAGGTATGAGACAGCTAGGGTTGCCACCTTTTCTTCAAAAAAATACCGGCCTTGGTACTGTCTCCATAGACTTAACACTGGCCTGATGCCAGTATTTTACCGGCCTACCGGTAAAATACCGGCCAGGTGGCAACCCTAGAGACAGCAGAAGAGATTTTAGCAGCCATGGCTGCCTAGATTTGCGTACTGCAGATACTGGCAGAATTATGCTTTGCTACAATAGATCCGAATGTGGATTTGCCACATGTGTGAATATTGTATTGTATTGTATTGTTTCTCCCATTATTATCGAGCAATTTGCACACAAATCATATTCAAGAAAAAAAAAAATACATTCAAAATATTTTATTGAAAAAAAAACAAAATGTACTTTGCTTCCATTGTCAATATATACATGGAAATACAATGTATAAAATGCATTCTGTATGATCATAAGTTATTACAAATATTGTCAAGTACACATTCCAATTAATCTACATTCCCCTAGACCAGGACATCTCCTGCCAGTGTCTAAGGTCTAATATTATCGGAGATGTTGCTGGAGGGCCAGTGTGACAATCCTGTACTGGGCAATGTAGGTATTCAGAGGGAGAAATAATACTCCTGTAGATCTTTCTTGATATTATCTCCATTTACAATGTAAAACTGTAGCATTACAACTCTTATCACCACCAGGATAGAGCTGTGAAATACTTCAATGCCACAGGGAACCAGTGCAGATCCAAAATACACTTCCAGTGATCCCATAATGCAATGCATGCACTACACGGTGAGCACCGTGTGATCCATATGAAGCCAGTTCACTGGGAAGTATAATACACTTTCCATTTATTTATTCGTAAATTGACAAGTTGGAACGACATTTCACAAGTACAACATAGAGATAAAATCTATGTAAAAGTTCATTAACGTGTGGAGGTCACGTCTACATTAATACTGATTTGCTGATGTTCATATTTAAAATTATCTCACTACAATGTATTGTACGGAAGATATTAGTAGGGTATAAGATACAGACTGTAGATATATTTCTTTCCCTGTATGCTTGTATGATGGTCTGTGGAAATAATCCCCTAACAAAAATATGTTATAAATTAATATATATTCACTATTCACAAAGGCTTGTCTGTCTCACCATCTTACAGAACAATAATTGGGTCTGTTGGAAACATACTATCAGGGAATCCTGTAAGCAAATCCATTGCTTAGTCTTTAACCTGCTTAATATAGTTACATAGTTATAGTTACATAGTTATAGCTGCATAGATAATAGGGTTAAAAAAAGACCATGTTGTCTTTTTCAACCCTTCCACACACCCGTCATCGTTGATCCAGCAGTTGGCCAAACAACTCACACACTTCTAATTTCATCTCAAAGAGACAAAACCATTCTTGACTCCAAGGCAACTAGTAACACCTTCCAATGTAGACATGATAGATGAAAACTATATGAAGCTATTAAAGTAGCAAAAATAATGTATTTATAGCCAACTTGTTAATAGTTTTAACCTTATAGCATTGCTCTCTTCTTAATGATCAGTTGCATCATATATTTAGACTTCATACAGAATGATTCTAGATCCATAACTTACTATAATTTTCTGCTTACTATTAATCTGCGGTTTTCCTAATTGACGT